>JAPMOR010051720.1:447687-493853 GCA_026543865.1 Argiope aurantia
TGAATTCTGCGCATGTGCTTGATTTCAGCACTTAAAAATTCAATTAAATGTAGAAATAATTTTACGTTAAATTATATTTTTTAAGTATTTGATTTGGAGAAATTCATTGTAACTGTAGGATTAGTATGGAGAATAATATCCAAAATAAAAATAATTAAAGTATATAAAACCACAAGTCGCTTTCGATATGAAAATTTAACAACACTCATCAGATGAAGAATATTATTCAATTTCTTGAAAGTTTTATGTTTAAAATAAATCAAAGAAAGTATTTTTTTTTCATGACATGAACAGCGATAAACTCACGAGATTCAAAAATTCGATAAAGCAATGATTTTGTTTTGAAATTTATTACAATAAAAAAAATCTTTAATTTTCTTAAACCTAATTTTTCAAAAAATGCGAAAATTAAAGAAAAATATTTATTTATTCAAATAAATTTGATATCAATAAAAAACTATCTTTGTATAAGTCAGTGTAAAAATAATTTTTGTGCAATAATATATTTTGATGTTATGGGGGAATTTTTTTTATTTTTATTAATAAGATAAAATTGTGTTTTTATTTTAAAAAATAAACTTTGAATGAAATTAGAAATTCAATTTTTTAAAATCTACTTTTAGTAGTTATGCCAGCTTTCATGTTCCTAACTTTAACAGTTTATATTCATTGCTCTTTTAATGAAAGTAAACTTTTACCAAAACCTGTATAGAAAGATTCCATTGGGAAAAAAAATCTGTAGGAGTTGCAAAAAGAAGGGAGGCAAAAATTGTTAAAAAATTATAGAAGCTGAACGCTAAGAAATAAATATTTTGAAAAACTTTAATTTCTTTGCAAATTTAAAGTATGAGATTTAGCAGTAACGCTGTCTGTAAAAATGGAAGATTTTGCTTAGATTGGTTCAGCAAATAATTATTTTCCAACGGATGGGGCATTAAAAAAGAAATGAAGGATAAATCACAATTTGCTAGAAAGGCTTCACCATACAACTAACCTGTTCAATGCCTCTCTTTGGCACATCGAATTACTCCAGCTTTATTCTTACTTTCCGTTGAGCAGACCCATTTAGACGTCCCACAGCAAAGATTAAATATGTATTTATCAAACATAACTAAAATAAAATCTTCACTATTTAAAACACTAGAAATTCAAACATTTTTCTAGTTGCAATAAGTATGGCGCGATGCATATTTCGTATTGCTCCTCTGGTATAACCATTCCTGCATTTCAATAAATGATAATGCACAATGCTGAAGGAAAAAAGATCACTCAGTGTTATCTTTATATGTAATGTCACTCCTAGATTTCCTTTCTTGAATTCTTATCTTTTGTTGATTTTCTTTCTTGCAACGTTCAGTCGACAAAACTCCAAACCTTCAACTTCGATTGAATGCAATTGAAGGCCTGGGGAAACAAACAAAAAAAGTTTTCTTTGCATTTCTCGAAAAAATTGAGTATTTTATTAGGATCCTTTTCCAAATTTAAGGACTTGTCATGACGCTACATGGGTCATGACCTGTGTAAATGCACCACATGGGAAATAGAGGCTTAATTATTAGATTTATTACAGCATTAAAACTTTACCGAAATTTATTTCATTACAGAATAATAAATAAAGACAGAACTCGCTTATTAGCATTTCTTTCACAATAACTGTTCAGAACAAATATTCCATTTTGCCGCTGTTTTCAAATTATCGTTCATAAAAGATGTAAATAAGAGGTGCATTTTTCTTTTTACTACTCTTTCTCATCCAATTTCTCATTCCAGTCACGGTTCATAATCAGGCAAATAAGATGGGTGTGGAACGGCGCACCGAAGGATCGGCCTTTCAAAACAACCTCAACCTATTGCTGGAAAAGCCATTAGTGTTTTTATTATCGTCTTTGTGCAACAGGAGCTCCACGTTTTCCAGAATTATCTGCACCAAAATACTAGAGATTGGGGCACCTTTATTTACTTTCCAATATGCATTCATTGAGTCTGGCACCATTTCACTCCCTTCATTTCTGGAAAGCAGAGATTCAGTGTTTTCAATACTTCGCGAGACCAACATTTCTTCGAACCCGAAGGACTTCATGAACATGCACTTCAGAAGACGCAGAAGAACGGTGAAACTAGAATCGCATCCGCATCCATTATTCAGACCTACAATTGACTGAGGACGATAAACCCGTTCCGGTTTCGGTTCAATGTAGGATCAAATAAGGATTTCTTGGTCTAATGGGAATTTCACATTCTTCTCATATTTTAAAAGTCTTTTGTCCATAAAAACTATGAGCTTTTTCAATCGTTATTAGCATGATCCGTTTATCGCCAATTCTAACAATGTACGAATGTCTAATTTAGACTTAAAAAGAGTTAATTTTATTGCTCTAATCCTACATTTCTTTGTCATATTTTGACATATTATCTCATACAAGAAATATTATACTCCATATAATATTTCTTAGATTCACTTTTAGCTAATTCAGCTGAAAATAAATAATTTATTAATTAAAACTAAAACTTTTTACAAGCGAGGTTAGTATCTATGCTAAAGTATTTAGTTACAAAAAAATACAGATATTAATGCAATTTTTATATCTAGTATATAAAAATGAATTTTTGTTTGTTTATATTTTAAGCGCTGCCGTACCGTTCATCCTATTCCGATAAAGTTACCCACTATAGAAAATATTTACTGCAAGCGCCAATTTTTTTCTTTTCGTCAATGAATAATTATCTGCAAAACATATTGTCATTCAAAGGACACAATATTTTGGGTGCGTCGAACCGCACATATTCTTCAGAGTTTATCTTATACATACAAAATAGAATTATTATTATCGATGCCGATTAAGGTAAGGAAATTTTTCAGTGCAAACAGTTTTTTTCTTTTATTCAGTGAATCGACAAAGATATTTCGGTTATACAAGTGTATATCGCGTTAATTGCTTCGTCAAAAACTATGTTTCCCAAATGATCTTCACTTAGGGGACCTGCCGGCGCGGCGCATAGAAATAAGCGAATTCAAACTTCTCAAGTAAACGAGGAACGACAAGCGCACAATGAAGCAGATCGTTTACGAATTGCAAATACAAATGCTTCAGAATCTCAAGATCAAGATGCGGCAAGAATGGAAAGACAAAGTGGATGTGCTGACCAATGACGCGCATCAAAATCGGAAGACCAACATGCGGCAAAAATCGAGGCAGCATTTTTTAATGGAAAATCGAATGAAGAAGACGTGCTCATTCCACGCATTTCCATTATTCCCACTTGATTTCAAACGACTGCAGTTTCCCATTCGACTTGCATTCTCGATGACCATTAACAAGGCTCAAGGTCTGTAGGAACAGGTTATGAGTAATGCAACTCATCATCGCAAGTCATTGTGGTTCACACGTAACTAAATATGATAAATAATTGTTAATGTTCTGCATTTGATTAATTGTTATAATTGTTCATGTTTGTTTTTGAAGTAATTGCTGCAAAAATATTTTATATATTATTTTGTGTTAAATGAAACTGTTTTTCTGCTGTTCCATCTGGCGACGAGGATTATGTAGTGAAAATAGATAGAACGAGTGGGGTGCTCGCTGTTACTTGGAATTGACGTAATCGATGCTTTGATTTTATTTCTTTAAAACACTTTCAGTCATTGGTCGTAATATCCTAAAATAAGAAATGTTTATTTTATGTATCGAGCGTTTACAATCTGTACTTTAAAATGCAGAGTCATACGCCGATATGTCAATCACTTCAAGTGAGCGGATTGAACCTAGAAAATCCATGTTTTTCATATGGCCAGTTGTATGTTGGATGCTCACGAATCGGACAGCCAAGGAGTTTATTTGTTTTTACTGAAAACAGAAAAACAAACAAACAAAATAAATAAATATTGTCTATCCTAAAACACTTGAATATATAAAGTAATATATATATATATATATATATATATATTTATGTTTCTTTTTTATATATCATTCAATTTCAATGAATGTATTCATTGTTGACAAGAAAATAAATATCATTCTTAATTAAACAAGATAGACATTTCAAATAATATTTCCAAAATTATTTCTTCTGCAACAGCAACACGCAAGGAACCAACTATAGTCTGTGTATTCTCAATAGGTGGTTCAAGGTCACATTTCCTACCTCGTTATTGGTTGTCTGGTACCAGTAACACGGTAGAAAATGTGACCTTGAGCCCCCTACAGAAAATACAGACTATAATAACAAATAAATTTAATAGATAATGTTATACATTTGATGGCAAATTTTATTTTTTAGAAATTGTTGGTAGTAGTTTATTACTTGGAACCCTCAGGGGCTCACCTTCTTTAGGTGGGTGCGGGTGTTCCAATCCTGAGGTCTCAAAGATCTTTTAATCTTTTTCTCCCCCTTCCCCTTTCTTCCTACTCCTCCCCTGCCCCTTCTCTCTATTTCATCCTTCCATCCCTCGACGGTAAGCGAGGGAGCTCTCCATGATAAGCGGTTGTCGCTCTGTTTGCTTCTTGCTTCTCGTGGACAGCCGAAAAACCCACGTGTTTGCCGTGCATGGCGAACCGTAAGACGGGTATTACATTTCGGTTCCTGATGTATCAATCGGCTGGTATCCATAATCGGCTGGTTTGCTTAAGGGGATCAAGCGAAAGTGGTCAACTTCTGGGGCTTGGTGTTAAGGGTGGTAAATGTTCCCGGATGTGGCCCTTAGCGTATAGATTCCGGCTAGCAATAGGGGGGATGCGGAGGCTGGAAATACTCAGAGCCAGTAATTGCATTCCCTTGTAGGGCTCCATGGTAGGCGGTGCCGTTGGAACCCGAACTCTTTATCTATATTGTATGGGTTCTTCTAATCACACCGTTGTTTCTGCCGATTCAAAGTTTTTTATTATCATGTCTACTGTTGAAACATTTCACGAAATTTCACCCTTTCTTGTTCATAAGCTTATTCAGTCACATATTGGAGAAGTAAAAAATGTTAAAAAATTGAAATCTGTAGACTTATTAATAGAAGTATCGAATTCTTCACAAGCAATAACTTTAAACATACTACATTAGGAAACATAAAAGTTAACGTTTCTGTGCACAGATGTTTAAATTTTTCTCGAGGAGTTATTTCTGAGCGTGGTTTCCAAAACCACACTGAATCAGAACTAATTCAGGAATTGTCTGAACAAAAAGTTTGTGCAGCATGCCGTATTTACATCAAACGAGATGATCAGTTAATTCCTACGCAGCATGTTGTCTTAACGTTTTCAACTACTGATCTACCAAAATTTATCAAAGAAGGTTACTTAAGATGCACAGTAAAACCGTATATTCCAAATTCGGTGAGATGTTTTAAATGCTAAAAATTTGGCCATTGACAGCAGGCTTGCAGAGGGTCGAAAATCTGTGCTAAGTGTTCTGTTTCTGATCACGACTCTTCTGCGTGTTTTTCTGATGATGTAAAATGCATTAATTGCCGTGGAGATCAAACAGCGTATTCGAGATCTTGTCCTCAATGGATACTCGAAAAAGAAATCCTTTCAACAAATATACGTCGAAATATTTCCTTTGCTGAAGCCAAGAAATTAGTTACTGACCGCAATCCCAAACCAGCATTATTATACTCATCTGCAGTAAAGCACTGTTCACACTGTGGCCATGTTACAGATTCCACTAAAGCCGAAATAACATGTTTTTTAGAACAATTTTATCAACAATACCTGCTAATTCTTCCCAACAGGCAAAAGAACCACCAATTTCTGCAAACACTTCTTCCACTATTACTACTTCGCTGAAAGAAAACCCCGAAAGTTCAAATCAAATCCAGACAATTAAAGCAACAAACAACCAAAACTCTTCCAATTCTAAGAAACCTGAACATTTAAAGGAAAAGAAAGCTGTCAAAAAAGCTCGTTTGTCTGCCTCAAAGAAAAACAAATGATTTGACAATCGCCCTATAACTAAAGACGACATTTTTTAAACATTACAAAAGACTATAGATGCATAAAAAGCTGAAACTCTGATAAATATCCCTCCATCAGATGATGAACTTTTGACATCAGTTAGTGAGACAGATGTATTACTATCTTCTCCGAAAAGGTCCTGAGCATAGTTCCCCCCCCCAGCTTCTTTATGGCAAACCTGATTTCTTGGAACTGCCGTGGCGTTAAAAATAAGATTTCAGATCTAAAGGTATTATTAACGCATATCAACCTTCCATCATTGCACTTCAAGAAACGTACCTAAATCCGGGAGATACAATTTCACTAAAGCATTATAATATAGTACACAAAATTGGAATGGGAAATAGAGCCTCGGGAGGAGTACCTTGCTGATTTCGAGCTCATTCCCTTCATCTCCATTAACCTTAAATACTCCTTTGCAAGCAATAGCTGTTCAAATCCACACCCACTCATTATTTACAGTTTGCAGCCTTTATCCTCCACAGAACACATCTGTCGATCAGACAAGTCTTAATAACCTCATTTCCCAACTTTCTGAACCTTTCATTGTCCTAGGTGACATGAATGGTCACAGTCCACTCTGGGGTGATGAAGATGTTAATACCCGAGGGTTACAGATTGAAAAGATTTTAAATGATTTCAATCTCTGTTTATTAAATAACGACCAATGCACTTATTTTCATGAAACGACCAGAATGTTTCACTCTGTTGATCTTGCTATATGCATTCCACGCCTCATGCCTTATTTTTCCTTACAAGTT
This sequence comes from Argiope aurantia, assembly GCA_026543865.1. Classification (NCBI taxonomy): domain Eukaryota; kingdom Metazoa; phylum Arthropoda; class Arachnida; order Araneae; family Araneidae; genus Argiope; species Argiope aurantia. The sequence continues at coordinate 454,391 of JAPMOR010051720.1, forward strand.
GACAAGTAGCTATACAATAGCGATCATTTTCATTTTATTATATCTGATAGCAGACGACAAACCCCATCTGCCAGTCACACTTCAAGATATAATTTTAAAGCAGCAAATTGGTTTAAATTTCAATCTATGGCAAACATAGAAAAAGAAATAGTAATTAATAATAGTATAGATACTGCAGTTAAAAATATCACCGATATCTTAATTGCCGCAGCCGATTATTCAATACCTAAAAACACATTAAGGTTTGTTGGAATGATGATGGCCGAAAAGCATACAACAGACAACGGAAAGCTTGGGACCTTTTTTGACGCAGTTCAACAACTTCAAATTTGGTTAGTTATAAGCAAGCTAAGGCTAATTCAAGAAGGATACAATGGCGCAGTAAACGAGAATCAGGGGAACAATACATCAACAGTATACATTCCTCTATATCCAGTAAAAAATTATGGGAAAGAGTGAAAAAAAATGGCATATTTAAATCTTCAAATATTAATATTGTACAATAAAGGACTTCCAGTTTACATCTCTACAAGATATCGCTAAATGTATTGCATCTGCATTAGCTCATACCTCAAATAGCAGTAATTATTCTACTCTTTTTTCACACTACAAAAGTGCAGCAGAAAAGCAAAAACTTAATTTTAATGCTTTTTCATACGCCCCGTATAACACAGATTTCACTTTATTTGAACTAAAACATTGCCTTTCCCAAATGAATAAAACCTCTCTAGGTCCTGACAACATCAGTTACCTTATGATAAAACATCTTTCTAATACATCTTTGCAAAATTTATTATTGATTTATAACAGAATTTGGAATAAACACTCTTTCCCATTCTCATGGCAACATGCTATTATAGTGCCAGTTCTCAAACCAGGAAAAGAACCGTCAAACCCTTGCAACTACCGACCCATTGCACTCACCAGCTGCCTTTGTAAACTCCTTGAAAAAATGGTTAATAAGCGTCTAATTTATTATTTGGAAACTAATAAAGTTTTAAATCCATTTCAAAGCGGGTTTAGACAGGGACGCTCCACAACTGATAATTTGCTTGCTTTGGAGACTGAATTCTTTTATTCGTAGACAGCACACAGTATCTATCTTCTTCGATATTGAAAAAGCCTAAGACCGCGCTTGGCGATTTGGCTCAAACGAGATAACCTGCCCCTTTTCATACAAAAATTTAGTCAGAATTGAAGATCAGTTATCTGACTATTTTATTCAAGAGTAAAGCGTACCTTAGGACAGTGTTCTCAGCGTAACACTCTTTCCTTTAAAAATAAATGATATTTTAAAACATCTTCCAACTTCTGTGAAAGGTTTTCTTTATGTTGACGACTTGTACATTTCTTGTACAGGGGATAATATGAATTTTATTGAAAGACAACTGCAGTTAGCAGTAAATAAGATACAAAAATGGTCCAACTTTAACGGATTTAATTTTTCTACATCTAAAACCACATGTGTGCACTTTTGTCACAAGCGACGACTTCATCTTCACCTGAGATTAAGATTGATGGTCAACCCATCAGTGTTAAAAATGAGGTTAAATTCCTAGGAGTGATTTTTGATTAAAAAAAAAAAGAACTTACTTTCCGCCCTTACATTTACGTAAGAAACTTGAAAGAGCTTTGCACGTCTTGAAAGTTTTTTCAAATATGTCTTGGGGGCTTCCAGAACATCATTACTTCGAGTCTACAGAGCAGCCATACTCTCTAAAGTCGATTACGGATGTGTGGTTTATGGTTCCACAAGACAAAGTGTGCTAAAAGATTGGATCCTGTTCATCATTCTGCTCTCAGACTTTGCAGTGGGGCCTTTCGCCCTTCTCCTGTCGAAAGCTTGTATGTTGAGTGTTGTAAGCCTTCTCTAGATCACAGAAGGAAAGTGTTGACGCTTCATTATTATTTTAAAATTTCATCACATCCATTTTTTAACTACAAACAAAGTCGTTTCATACATCGCTTGCAAAATGCTAGGCCAACCAACAATCATTCCTTCATTTTTCTCAAGAGCTACAAACATTCTCAATGGCTTAAGTACTACTAATATTCATGTTATGCCGCTTTTAAAACATCATCTCATCCCAGGGAAATCTTATGGTATAACATATCTAAATCCATTCAAAACTTTTGACAAATCTAATACGACTCCTACAGCTTAACAACATTTTGCGCACCACAGGGAAGAATATATGAATTTCATTCCTATTTTTACAGACGGTTCAAAATGCTCTTCTAATACTTCATTTGCATATGTTTTTTTTTTATCAATTCCAATCTCTCGTTCCCACTTTACCCATCATGCTCTGCTTTTACTGCCGAGGCCACTGCTATTCTTCATGCTTTATATCTACTCTCTAATAGTCCTCCTGATAATTATATCATATATTCAGATTCATTAAGTGTCCTTAAATCACTGACACTGCTACATCATTTAAGTCACCTTGTGGCTTTTAATATTCTCGAACTGCACGAACATCTTACATGTCAAGGATTCTCTATTCTCCTTTCCAGGGTTCCCTCTCATGTCGGGATAGCTGGCAATGAACTAGCTGACAATTTGGCAAAATCTGCCACTACTATTTTACTGTCATGTCCCTTTCAATGATATTAAAAAATATGTTAAAACCAACCTCCACTCAAAAAGGCAAAGTGAATGGGACCTCAAGAATACAAATAAGCTCCATTCAATTAAACACATTATTGATCACTGGCCCAGCCTATCTAATAGAAAGAATGATACAACTCTCACTCGTTTAAGAATAGGTCTCACTCGACTCACGCACAGGCATTTGTTGCTGGGAGAACCTGCCCCTCAGTGCACAGAATGCCAATGTCAATTGTCAGTTCAACACATTCTAATTGATTGCCCACCATTCATTTCACAACGCACCCATTGCTTTCAGACTTCCTCTATCATTCTGAAAGACATTCTTCACAAAATTAATCATGGAAATCTTTTCAACTTTTTAAAAATGATCGGTTTTTACCATTTGATCTAATTAAAAATGGTTCATTTTTTTTTACCTTTTCCATAAACATTGCCAAATGATAAGAAGTTAATATTATATATTATTATTATGATTATATAAGAGTTTATAAACAAGGTTTTAATTAATACCATACATTTGGCGCAACATAATCAGGAATGGTTTTTGCGTCACAAAACTCCACTAAATCAGATCAAATATTACTTGGAAAGCTATAGTATGTAGCAATTTTTATTATTGCCTACAAAGAATTATAACAAAAAATCTGACTTCATTAAAATTTTTGCAGACGTTATTACATTAAAACTGCAATATCACACACACACATTTAGCAATATATATTCGTCCACAGATACATTATTTAATTAAAACAGTTCAATTGCAACACAAAATTAAGAGGTGCATTTAGTAAAGTTTTAAAGGGAAAAAAAATGATCTCCAAATTTATAAACATTTTAATTTCAGACATTTTACAAGACAAGGCAATGAAGCAAATATGATTTCGCAATATTTTAAATTTAATAGCAGTCAGGAATATCATCTACTGGTCGACAAATGTCTTTTATATTCGAAGCAATAATATCATCCAATAATGATAAAGTATATTCAGAAAACAAATCTGTTGAAACATTCGATTTTGATATAATACAATTCAAGCTATTAGACCATACATATTTCAAGAAAGAATTTATTGGAAAGGAAAGACTGTCCATTTGTATTGCAACACAGTTTTCAGAATTACTGTCATTGGAAATATTTGGTATAATTGCTAATTTAGCTATTTGTTCTGCAGTTGTCAACTTCACCACATTTTCTATTCCTGCATCTCTATCCTCCTTGCTAATGTGTTCAAAACTAAATTCCCCCACAAGTTTCGTTTCTGAAGAATTCAATTTTGATTCATCTGCCACAGTATAGTCTTCAGTACAACCCATATTTTGGAGAGTTTCTCGAAATTTGATCAAAATTTCTGTTGCTTTGTACTGAATTGCTTCATCATAGTCTTCAATAGCTGATATCAAAGAAAATGCAAATCCTGATTTACAAACAGCTTCCAGCAGATTATCAAAATTTTTCATGGCCCCAGGGAAGAATTTATCAGATTCTAACAGCCAAGTCCATGCTTTCAAGGCAATATCTTTCTGATCCATATCCAAACTTTTCATAGCCTCTGATAATATAATCAGTAGTTGATCTCTACAAGCTAAAGGAAGTTCAGCTTCTTTGTCTTTCAACCATTCAATTATGCAAGTCAGTGATTCTCGCTGAACATAAAAGTCAGGGTCACGATAATACCGAAAAAATATCTTCAACACATCTTCCTGCAAAACAGAGAGAAAATAAAACTATCAGTCAATAAACAAGATTAGAAAAAAATGCAGCAGAAATTTTATATGCACATTGGAGGATATATGTTTTGACTAGGAAATATTTTTATAACCTTTTAAATTCATCTGGTCAATGTTCAAATTTAACTTTAATATTTTTGAATATAGTTTCAGATAAAGTGTAAGCTAATCTGTTCAATAAAGTGTAAGCTAATCTAAGTGTAAGCCCATCTGTTGTTAATCAACTCAAAAGCACAAGCCTACAAATGCATGCCAATTTACTTATATATAAGAACATTGAATTGTACACTAATTTACATTATATAAAATTATCTTATTCCCTTAATATGTTAAAAATTTAACGAGAATTTTTCTTTATGAAGATATTTCTTTTTGAATTAAAGATCAGAAGATAAAAAATATACACCAGGGTTGCCACACAAATCTGGAAAAAATATCCCCTTTATTTTCCCTATGTGAATATTCAAGATATGAGGAAATGTGCAAATAGCATTTATATGCTAGTTCAATATGGTTTTAAGGAATGGTAAAAGCCAGGAAAGGAAGCAACAATTTAACAATATTTGACATAACTGCATATTAAAGGTTTATATTTACACACAGAAAAAAAATTAGTTACTATCTAGAATTTAGCAATACAATATTTATATATTAAGAGGGAGATATGATACCTCTCATGCTCTTTAATTGTAAATCACACAAAACTGCGGAATCAGGTGAAATAAAGCACAAAATATTTTTGTTATCATGATACAAATCATTTAATGATTACTTAAGAAAAACACAACAAAGCAAGACTATTTTTTTATTTATTCATTTTTTACCACTCCATGTATTTGAGCATCCATTTCATAGAGCTAATCCATAACAAATAAGCTATAACATTTTTTAGCTATTTCACTTTCGTGAAAACATTTACGATATATCATTAAATGCAATAAAAAACAAATGTGATTCAATAAGTTTTAAATGATTGTTAAACTAAAAAAGTTCAAAATCGGTTTATTTTCGAAGATTCCTTTTAGATATTAAATCCAACAATGAATCTTTTAAACTGGCGCACAATCCTGTATGTTTTTCTCTTTAAGCATCGCTAGAAGTGTCTGTACTATACTATATTACTTAGGCTTATTACAAAAGAAGCAGTATGCAAAAATTGGATTTTACAGAACTTCTCAAGCTCATTCAGCAAAATCAGAATTTATTTTGTCTGTCCCATTTGTATTAAATATAGATTTTGAGCAGCTCCTTGTTTCAATAAAATTCTGCTTTGAAAAAGCTGACAGTTTCTCGAATAATAAACTCAAGTACGGTAGACAGTAGGGTATGCAGAGAATTGAGAAGTTAAATAATTTGGTATAACATCGACCCTTCATATAACACAACTTTATTAATGGAAAAAGGCCGCGTTATTTTTAAAATGCAAATTCCGGTTGCCGACTAAGAAAAATATATGTGTGAAGATATTTAAATGGATCACACGAAAACGTGCGGGAATTCAAGGAGACAACGAAGGTAATCTGTTACAATCGCAACAAGTTCAACTTGGTTTTCCGCTGATGCATGTAGTGCAAAATAATGCTTTAGTGACTGTTTGTTGTCAGGATTGAGGCGCCACAGACTAAACACTCCCGTTCTGCTTCCGCAGATCGCACATTCCTGCCAGAAAAATGTATTATATTCTCTCATATACAAAGTCTCATATGTGCTCATTGGCTGCACTTCTGGAATCTCATGGAAAAAGAACAACTGTCTCACAAATCGAAACTGGAATGATCTATACAGAAAAAAAGGGCGAGAGTAGAAAAGGTGCCAGTTTCTGCATTTCACAATCGCAAGTGGTATTATTGCTTTTTTGCAAGCTATTACTCTGATCTTTTATTCTTGCAATCTTTAGAGAGAGGCCATTTTTATAAGGGAAGAAAAAATAACGAAGAAACTTAAAATTCACAGCATTTTCCCCGGTTTAATGAAAATTTTCGAATTTTGTACTTTTCTGGGTTTTTTTTAAAGAGAATTTTTTAATTCCCTGTGTTTTCCCAGAGGCGTGGCAACCCTGCACATTTACTCGAATGAAGGATTTGTAAATAATATACATTACATTAGAAAATTTGAAAATGTTTTCATCCAGACAATATCAATATTAAAATGTACAAAAATGTAAATACATAAGAATGAAAAACAAATAAGAACGGTTGGCAACGAAAGAAAGATTGCCAGGCACTGATTGCAGCTTTTTAAATTCAGATATCAAGGAATGTAAATACCTTTCTATTCAATATTCATAATTTCGACAAGAAATTATTTGATCTTAAATTTGTCTACTGCTTGCATGCAATTTCCTATCATACATTTTTGCTGCCTCGTTTCTTATCTCCTTTTTCACTAATTTATTTATCTTCATCTTCATTATTTAGAAATTTTAACATAAAAAAGGCAAGTAAATGAAGCATAAGCTTTTAAATAATTGCAAGTGCTTTGCAGCAGTGAAAATTTCAATTGGGAATCATTACTAAATGAAGGAAGGGACTAACCTGTCAAGAATAGATTGAAATTTCAACAAAATGCATCATTAAACTAAAATCAATTATATCACACCATTCTGAGGATATCATTTTTGCAGTTTGATTTTCCCCGATTTTTTTCAGGTTTCAGGACAAATTTCCCTGACTTATTTTGGGTGTATCTGGTATCTTCAGAATGGTCTTGATTTTATTATTATTATTTATTGTAAAATATGTTTTTAATTTTATATGAAAGTATTTCTGCTCTCGTAACTCAAATCAATGTAAAATAAAATGAAATGTCCAGAAAACAAAATAAACATTATTTCTACTAAGTGGATTTCAAATAAGCTCCAATCATGTAAAACCCTTCTGTTTTTTTTTTTTTTTTTGCAAGTGTATTAACCAACACTAGAAGATACATTCCCTTCTAGACTGACATTTTAGTCAACCAGTCATATCTCAGAACTGTTTGTCACATTTACTCATGAAAGGTGCAGTTCAAAAACGTATGCACATTCACAGAGTACTCAAGAATGAAATGATTTGTTTCCTTCCTATGGAGTCTCCCGTTTCCATATTATTTACCAACACACATATCAGAGTCTATAAATGAAAAAAAAAAATCCTTTACAAACACAAAATGAAAAAACATTGAATAACAAAATATTAATTCAATAGTAGCAAAATTGTCATCAACTATAATAATAATAAAAAATCACTTGCATACTGGCAGAGAACTTTTGATCAGTAATACTGTTGTAGACCATGTAAAAAAATATCTTTAAAAAATTCTTAAAAATAAAGGAAAAAACTATTTGACTTTTAAATTTGTATATTTGGAATTAATTTTTTTAAAAATTTAAGATGGTATAAAATTGTTTTATTTTGGGAGATATTAAAAGAAAAATACCATGATCTCATTTCATTTTTTTATTAATATCTCTGAGTAGCCTATTCACACTTTGCAAAGCATGTTTGGTATTTCGGAGTAAATGTTTTGTCTTTAAGGGCTTAAATTTATGGTTTTAACAATAATATTAGTAGTTTGCATGTGTTTTCATTTTTCACTAGCATCAATGTTCATTAAGAATTTCTTATAGAGATTAATCTTTTGTTTATCACTGTTATATTGAATAATTAAAAAGAAAAGATAATATCTGAAATGATTTTTTATAGTAATTATTGTGTGAGAATTCACGCCATTCATAGATTCACTCAAGAGAACTTGCCCTTACTTCATTCACTTTTTTAGAGGACTGGATGTCTTCCCAAAAATAAAGCACTTTGCAAACTTGGAGAGTTGTTTGGAGTGAAGCTGCTTTCAGCACCCCATCCTGAATGCCATCCACTCCCATTTCCCACACAATCTGATGAAGATTTTGTTTCAAAACAATGTCTTTCCAAAACTGATTTTCTGTAAGTAATTCAGATCTCAGTAAGATAATTCAGTCTTTGAAAAAGTAAACAATTATTATCCCAATATCGTTGTCATTTCCCCATTTTTTGAATTTTAAAATCGCAAAAAGTAAACGACTTCATCCATTCAAACTTAACTTAAAACATTCAAACTTAAATCCTAATATTATATGGATTTTTAAAAAAATGCTAGGAAATAAAGATAATTTATCTTCATTTGAATTATTTAAGTATTTCTATTTCAGTTAATTTTTGTGAAAAAGTTTAAAATTCCTTCACAATATACTGGAAAATGTGCATTTGATTCATTGTGAACTTTTATAAAAATAAAGTAAAATGCTCATGAAGCTCACAGCTATTCATTCCTCTTATCAAAAGATACCAAAATATAATTCATGACAATAAAATTCCTGTCTCACATACAAACTATTCAAAGGGAAAGAATTGTAATTACCAAAAAATTCAAACTCGAGACTTTGCCCTATCTCCCTATTTCAAACCTTTCAATAACACATTTTTGGCATTGTGTCCATCTGTGAACACGAAAACCGTTTTGAGCTGGAATTGCTTAGCCCTAGATTCGCGGTTTCCAACCAAATTTTCAAAACAGAATCCATCTTCCATGCAGTTCCTTGTTTGTCTGAGTACAAGTGAAATGCAAAGTGCTGAACAGCTCACAGTTTTGGCATCAAAAGTACAGATTATATCAAAATTTTGAACCAAATCGATTCATGAGTCGGTCAGTTATCCGTCTCTATATTGGCACTCATGCAAACACTGTAACAACAACAACAAAAAAACTTAGATAAATGAAATTTGGTAATTTATATTGTTTCTAAAATTGTAGCTCGATCATAAATTTTGATTCAATTGGTCTACCATATTCGGTTTTTTTTCTTCTTTCTATACTGGGATTCTGAAAATAAAAATCAATGAACTCGCGGCTTTTCTTCAGGTCTCCCACTTTCATGCCACAGGGACGGGTGATCACTTCCAGTAGACAATGAGGCAATGAAACAGTGGTGAGGCATTCACTATTGGTTTGTATGGTTTTCACATGTATTAATGACAGAGCAAATTAAGACATTCCTTCCTATATATTAGTGATGACCCACTCTTGCCTTTTTATGTATAAGATATATTGTTACGGATTTCCACTGCCGGGTTTGCTTGTAGTGGATGTATGGCGTGAAAACACAATCAGCAGGCCTCAGTATGGAAAAAACGACGCTTATTTACACGAAGACACTAATACAAAGACGACGAGTACACGGAAGATATTTATTTACAGCCGAGACGAACACGGGATAGGACAAAGCAGACAGTAGCCCACAAGTAGTAACCGTCCACTGCACACGAAGAAGCTAGACAGAATCCAACAGGAGAAGGGATCCTTGGAGTTTAGCCCAACGGCTGAACTTCTCACAACTGGCTACAACACACAAGTTACGACGCTGCCTCCACAATAGACAACAGAATTCGGCACACAGCAGCTCAACACTCGCTCCACACAACGCTGGTACTCCGTTGTTGCTCTGCTATCTTCTCGAAGACTCGTTGTCGGCGACTCCCGACTACAATTCACGACGGCCCACTGTTTGAGAGTGCCGGCCTTTATAGTTCCTGGGAGTCGGGCCAAGAACCTTCTGGGCCAATCAGGACGTATCTCGGTTCCTATTGGATGGATTGTAAAAATTCTCGAAGTTTCCATTATCCATTTTGTTGCTAAAGTCGTCGCCAAGCTCTGAGATCACTGATGCTGCACCGCTCAGCACGTACAAGGCTGATGGTTAAAACGGTCTTTCTTACGATGACGCTATTCGTGATGAGAAACAAAATTACAGGTTTGTAATATTGCTCCCCTCTTCAAGGACTGACGTCCCGGCAATCCCATTACAATCCAACAACTGGCGTAGGCTTCCGCACGATGTAAACAATCTTCAATTTGGCGTTGGGCAACTTCCGCATTTTCCAAGATGACGTCATCCACTAATTTGGCGACAACTAAAGATACATCCGAACCTTTTCAATGCTTTTGACTCAGACCTCTTCGTCGCTTTGGATTGTACACCCAGACTTGATTTCTCACTTTAAAATGCAAGGCGTCCCATGGAGCCAAACATTGCATAGTAGCAGAGCTAACCGGAACGAATTCTAGCCAGACTGGTCGGTTGGTCACTTTGAATTTCTTCCATCGAACTAACCGAATGTCAGGGTGGTCCAACAGTGTCTTCCGGAGTCCACTTAGAAGCCAGAGATTCGCCTTCGTCTCCTAAGCTTTCACGGAAATATTTCCACCTATTACCGACTTTCTCGTTACTCGAGAACTGCTCGCAGCTCTCCACACAGGATCTTCTAAGGAGTACTTCCGTTTTTGCTGAAAGGGTTCCTCTGCTACGACGTAACTTGACCGGATACACAGAAGATTCGTCGGCTCCTTTTTGCATCACACTCCTATGCAAATCCACAGCGAAGCCGAATTCTTGAGGGAAGTCGAGGCCGAGACCACAAGGATCAGCGATTCCAGCCACGTAGTCTTCATCCGTATCACTACGCAAGGAGATACCAAGAGGCTTGCAGAGAAATTGTCCCTTTAAACTCTGGGACGAATCCAATCCAAACAGGGTTGCATTAACTCCTGCATCCATAGGCATGGAGCACGGATCGCCACTAACAGACCTGTCCAAACAGAGTTCATCTTCTCCATCTCCAAGTATCTGCTCCTTCCCTTCCACTTCAGGGGACTCATTCGGAGAAGACTGTTTAAACTCTGCAATTATTTGACAGTTTCCCTGTACGTGTATCTCCTTATTGAACTTTGATTCCTCTTCCAGATGGCACGGTTCCTTTTCAGTGACATCGGTCTCCATTCTATCTTCGGCCTTTTCTTCTTCCTCTTGGATCTCGCCGTTTTCTTCAATTTCTTTCGTGATCAATTGGTCGTCTTCTATTTTGTTACCTTTATCTTCTAAAATTTTTTTTCCACGATGAAATTTCTTTAGTTCAACAAATCGAAACTTGATATTGAACAAATCGAAAGTGTTTGGAAGTTTCTGAAGAAAAGTAATATTTTACTTACATATTTAATAAAATTAGATTGATTTATCCATTCTACATATGCTTATGCCCTTTTTTCAACGAATTGGAATGGGAATGAAGTAACAGTATAATAACTGCAGTGTAATTAAGTAATGTGCAATGAAAATATTTTAATAAGAATTTTTTAATGAAACTTGTATAAAAAACAATTTTAAATAATTTAGTGAAAAATATTCAGTGATTCCTGATAGTATTTTATCTTTATATTTGTATAAAATTGGATACTTGCTTAGTCAATGCCCAACTTAAATTATTTAATCACACTTATAGGTTTATAATAATAATAATACATTAGCTTAAGGTTGGTCCTCCTAAAAAGTGCTTTTTTAAAAGATGAAATTAGTCTATATACTTTGAACATTCAACTTTTGATAGAATACAGAAAAGACACAATTTTTTTAATTGGCATAAAATTAATTATTTAAAAAAATACAATTGAAAAAATAATATAAGCACATATCATAAACTGAAGCACTAGAAAAGTAATTACAATTAACACATATATACACACACTACTGGTCAAAAGTATTGCAAGTTTGAGAAATTTCATGTTTTCTCAAGAATAAGCCCTCCAAAAATAATATATATATATATTTTCATTTAAAGATATTTTCTAGCATATACACGGTGGTGAAGCTTCAAGCTATTTCGTCATCCATTATGAAGCAATAGTCTGCAAGGATTGGGTCATCCCGGTTGTTCCTTTTAAAATCGCCCCGACTGCGAAGGATTTCATTTCGTTTGATATGTTGTCAAAGTACGTTCGCTGTGCATTGCTTTTCAATTTAAACTGTTCATTTCTTTTTAAAATGTGTGAGGCGCCAGGCTGTTATTTTAATGAGCCAAGAAAACATTTCTAATGTTAGGATTAAATATCATCGGTGTAGCTGCAGTGAATCGACTGCTTTACGCCTCCTAAAGAGATTCAAAACCGAAGGAATCGTAGATACAAAGCCTAGAGGTGGTCATCCGAGATTATTTTCGAAATGTGCTGATGTTACATTCACACGATTACACCGTAAAAATAGATTTGCAAGTTCTTCTACACCTGCAAGAGAATGGAATGAGTCCACGTCTGTCACTGCCAGTCCCAGAGCAGTTCACAGGTGGCTCTGTGAACTGTTTACAAGGCACAAGTACCTAGGGAAAAAAAAAAAAAAAAAAAAAAAAAAACAGCACTGACGAAAATAATGCGGGAAAAAACCCCCCCGATTGGAATGGGTCAAGGTGCACAAAAATTGGAGTATTTCGGAATGGAGACAAGTTATATTCAGCGACGAAAGTCGCTTTTCTTTAATGTATAATATTTTCTTTAATGTAAGCCTGTAATGTATTATATTTTCTTTAATGTAAGCCTGGCCACGTTTGGCATAAAGCAAAGGAGAGCATGAGGCCAGAATGCGTGGTTCGTACATCAAAACATTCAGAAAGCGTAATGGTGTACGGAGGCATGCCATATCAGTCAGCTGGACGATTTCATTCGGTACAGGGAACCATAAATGGTGCCAAGTATGTTGGTGTGCTGAAGGATCAAAAGCTTCGTAGTGCTAGTGACATGTTCCCAAGGAAGAAATGGATATTTCAGCGAGATCTAGCACCCTGTCATACATCAAAAAAGGTAAGACAAACTTTACAATTAATTTTAAATTTCATTTCAGTTCAATTCTTCCCTCTATGTCGAAACATTCGTTATTTTAATTTAAGGCTGCTTTTGCACAACATGGCATTAATGTTCTTGCATGGCCAGGAAACTCATCAGATTTAAATTCTATTGAGAATTTATGGAGTATAATGGGACAGAAAATAACTGAGAATATCCTAGAACAAAATGAGAATTTCAGGAAACAATAATTAAAGTCTGGCACCATGAAGCATTGCAAAACCTTGTGGATTCTATGCCAAACAGAATGGTTGCCGTGATTGAAGCCAGAGGTGGGTCAACCAAATATTAAATGCTTTTCAATTAACTTGAACTCTTTTATTGTCTTTTCTGATCACAAAAACTTGAAATTTTTCTTCATTTTATTCTGGGAAACCAAAATAGATTTCGACACTGATAACCTTTTATTATTCAATAACTTAATTATACCTTGCCTTTATATTAATTTAACATACTGACATAAAATAATATCACTTTAAAGGAAAAAAAATTACTTTGGGAGGGCTTACTCTTGAAAAAAACATGAAATTTCTCAAACTTGCAATACTTTTTACCAGTAGTGTACATATTTCTTAATTAACATATACATAGAGTTAAGCTTTCTACTTAATAATTATTACCGTCTGTGCGAATGATGGAATCCACCACAGACAATGCTGACAATACAATGGTTTCAGTTTTATCCATTAATTTCTTACATAACAGATGCACCACTTTCTCTTTTTTTTCATCCGGAAGTAAAATAGAATATTTATTATTAAGAATGGTTACAGATCCTAACAACCTCAGCACTTCAGCTGTAACCTAAAAAAGTTAAATAAAAATTATTCCATAAAGTGTGGAATATTTGCAATGTTCACCAAAACATCATATTTAAAATAAAAAATATATAAAAGTATTCTCCTTGAGATTAGCAAAACTTAAAAGTACACACATACATAATGAAAAGTAATTTAAAGCTTAATATTAAGAAGGTTTAAATGAATTTTAATTGATGATAACTGCCAGATTTCCATATTTTCAGTTAAAACAGTATTCTTAGCCTGAATCAAATCTCTAGTGCAAATTATATATGAAATGCATCAAACTGCATTTTTTTTCGGCAGCAATCTATTTCATTAATAAATTAAAGCCTATAAGCACTTTAAATTTCATCACCAATAGCAAAATTTATTTTAAAATATAATTATAAGCATTAAATAATTAATAACAAAAAAAATGATAGCCAATAAAATTTTAATATGCTATAACTTCTAAACTTCTGCAACTTACATAAAAAATTACATATATATATATATATAATACTTTCTTACATTGTAGTCAAAACGATTTTCAATGAAACACATAAGATAATTTATGACATCGAGCTGATTCTTGAATTTCATAGAAGCATAAACTGAAAATTCAAAAGATAGTTAAAATCATTATAGTATAATATATCATAATATATCATTAATATATCATATTAAACTATGACCAGTTTGTTATATTTATGTTATTGTGAAATTCCAGAGATAATGTGTATTAATCAGATTGAAATTGATCTACAATTCTCAACACTGATAACAAAAAAGTTGAAACTAATAAAAAATAAACTAATTAAAAAAAATTAAAAACTGCAAATGATTTTTTAAAAATTTCTATAGAGAAATTTTCAGTACAGATGGATGATCAATAATAAAATATGCTTAGCATTTTAGAGAACAATTAGGTCATCAAATGAAGAAGATATAAACATATTATTATGAAATAAATTTAGGAGTTAAATCATGAAAAGCAGTACAGCTGCAGTTCAATATGAATTAACTGCAACAATAATCTAATAAGCATAAAAATGAGCAGTACTCTCTCCCTTAAAAAAAAAAAAAAAAAAAAACGGTTACATTTTAAAACTTTTTTTTAGCTTAGATTTTACTAACTACATCTGAAAAAAAAAATCAATGAACAAAACAAATTTGATCTTCAAATCTTAAGAAACTGCATGATATGAATAAGGTCTTTGTAAAAACTTATTTTTGAAGTTACCAAAAAGATATGTTTTAAACCCTTTTATTTCAAACTCTATTTTAAACAGAAGAGTCATGTACTGAAAAAGCAACCAAACACGAATGCACATAACATACAAGGAAAGCATTTAAATGATTTAGAATATGCAGCAAGACTGTGGGAACAAGAATAGCCAGTTTGAAATATCTCTGAAACTTTCCTTCACTTTTTTGCAAGGCAGTAATTCAAATAAAAAAACCATGGGAACCTTGCACAAAAATAGAACAATCTGCAGAAATCACCTGTGAACAAAACAGATTAAATTAAACTAACACAGATTAATCACAAAGCATATCCAAAGCCATAAAAAACAACTTAAATAGAATTGGTTTAAATAACAGGAAATCAACAAGAATTCCTTTGATTTCAAACAAAACTGAAAAATGTAGTTTTTGTGGATTAAAGAACATTTGCAATGGATATTCAAAAAGTATAAAAAAGTTATACAATTTGATAATTTAGATTTCTTTTAAATCATAGCATTAGTACTATTTTAAAGTGACTCATATAATTATACCAGATGAAAAAACATGCACATACAAAATTTCTTTGACATAATAAAACTTTTATCTTTTTACCAAATATATTTGTAAGACTATATCTCATAAACTGCAGTATTAAATTTATAATAGCAGAAATATAGATGTGTTAGAGGAATTGTACAGTGGTGGAAAATACTTTGAAACCACCATCGAACTTTTTTTTTGCATTCAAAAATACAAAATTTTTTTGTAATTTACATTTACACTTATATATAAAATGTAAGAAGAAAAATGAATTTAGAATTTAAAATACGTTTATTGTAGCTATAAAGGAAAAATATGTAATGTAATGAAATGGAAAAAACTTTGAGACCAGTTTTAAAGAGTGATTGTTTGCATAATGAGATGACGTACCTTTTGCACGATTTTATGTGAGACAGTTGTGAGACTGAAAAGAAACACTTTCTAATCATTTCTTTGAGGGTTGAAGCAACTGAGACTATGGGTAGCAGAAAATTACTGATTGAAATTGAAAAAGGGAAAATCTTAGCATTGCGCAGAAGCGGAATGAGTGAAAGGCAAATTGCTAGCAAAATCAAGAGGTCTAAAACTGTGGTTCATCATTTTCTCTCAGATCCATGCAGATACGGTACAAAAAATAGAGGAGGAATGCCATCAAAACTGTCAACCAGAATGAAAAGAAGTGTTATAAGGATGTCTGTTAAAGACAATGTGCATTCTGCAGCAATAAAATCGACACTTAAGTTTCCAGTTACGGCTAGAACAGTTAGAAATATTCTGAGTAATACAGAAAACATCAAATATGCAAAATTCAAAAGTAAACCCAGACTTGAAAAACGTCATATTGCAGCAAGATTGTACTTTGCAACATCTAATGTTTTAAAACCCAACTTGTGGCGAAAAATAGTGTTCACGGATGAAAAGAAATTTAACCTAGATGGACCTGATGGTTTAAGAAAGTATTGGCATGATTTGAGACATGATGCTATGCATTTTTCAAAGCGAGTTCAAGGTGGTGGATCCGTCATAGTTCGGGCAGGTTTCAGTGCTAGAGGTAAGACTGATATTGTGTTCACTAAAGGTAATATGAACTCTTTTGACTATACTGGCGAACAATTTTGTTCCATTAAGAGTTGAACTTATGGATCAAAATTTGATTTTGCTACAAGATAATGCATCAGTATACAAGTCTGCTTCAACTATTGCCTGGCTAACTGAAAATAATATACGTTTTATGGATTTTCCGGCCAAAAGTCCAGACCTCAACCCCTTAGAGAACATCTGGGGTATCCTTGCAAGCATGGTGTATGAAAATGGTAAACAATATTATTCTGTGTCTGAACTCAGAGCTGCTATTTTAAAAGCATGGAATAAAATACCGATTCTAACATGCAAAAACGTAGCAAAATCCTTCCAGAATCGTCTTTTAGAAGTAATTCGTGTGAAAGGAAAACACACGAAGAATTAAAAATTGTAATGCTATACATTTAATTAATATTTAACTTTGTGGTCTCAAAGTTTTTTCCATCCTTTTATGTTATGAAAAAAAACATTTGAGTATAATGTATACTTACATTAATTTCTTTATAAAATAATATGAAGAAATTTTTATGTTTTTGTATTGTATATACTATTTAATGTATCTTTTTTTAGTAAAGTTAAAAGTTTTCAATTTCACATGTTTTTTCCACCACTGTATCATTAATTTTACACCATATCATTGAAAAAGTATAATAATTTTTAGCAACAATAGTTTTGTATAATTCTTAACTCTAAATATGATTACTAATATTAAAAATTATATATGATTTTTTTGAGAAAGTAATGTTATATGAAATTTTAATTAAAAACATTTTAAAATAAAAGAAAATTATATGTAAATGAGGTAGACATGTACATTACTAATATCTGTGGTCCAAATAAAAATGTAGAACAATTTATTCAAGTACAGTTTATTTGAAATTGTTGAAACATTATACATTTACCTTTCTCACTTAATATGGATGAAAGTAATTCTAGCAATGCAAAGCAAATTCTTCTGTTTTCTAAGCATACATAAGACATAGGGTGATTTTGACAGCAAGTAGGTCCTGTTATAACTATACTAATGGACAATAAAGTGTCTTCAAGTGCCTAGAGAATAATTTACTGATAATACTAAATCTTGGAAAGAAACAAACAATATAAGCAAATATTAATAACTAGAAAAAGCAATGTGATAAGAAAAAACTTCTTTTGACACAACAACAAACACATTTCACATTTCAACAGCATAAATTAAATTGTTTAAATACAGTTTTGATAGTAAAAAAAAAAAAAGGAATATATACATATATATATATATTTAATAATTCACAGCATTTAAATTAAAGGAGTAAATGAATTCCTAATTTAAAATAATTTATAGTTTTGGAGAATGGATATACATATTAAGAATTAAAAACATATTATTTTCTTAGGAGGTAAGTTTCAAGTATTTCAGACAAAACAAAAAAAAAACAACAACAACCCAGATTTACATATTTAAAGGAGCGCACTATAGAGTGAAATTTAAAAACTCAATAAAAGTACTTGTATTCAAGTTTTAATAAATAAGATAAAAATTGTAGCAGAATCTTGAATTAAGCAATGTACTTAAATATTCAGATTCACTTTTATACAAACTTTCTATTTTATATATAATTTTATATTTACCTAAAAATATTAACAAAAATATAATATAAAGAATGAAAATTCTTTTATCCGTCTCAAATTTCAATTCTCAAACTATTAATTATTTTAATTGCTAAATCCAGATATTAAGTTTCACAGTGATTATTATTTGTTGTTTTACATTGTGCCATAGTGATTATTCTTTGCCATTTAATGTTTTATCTGGTTGTTTACATTTTAAATACAAAGCTAGACTCTTTAAATATTCCTTGATTGAAGACATGATCAAAACCAAAGGTTAATGGTGTATAATAGTCTTCCAAAAAATATTGAAGAAATAGGTTTGCAGTAACAGAAGAGTATGAACTACATCGTTTTTGGAATAAGATTATTTTATCATTGATATGATACTGACGAAAAATTACAAATTGTAAAGCTTGTTCGAAAACCAGGAAGAAATATTCAAATTATTCTTGTTATCATGTTAAAGATGTTCTTGTCTTAATGGGCTGTTTTCGTGTGAACAATATTACAAATTTGATTGTACAAGATTAACAAATGAAAGTTGCAGAAATATCATCACATTGAAAGAGTGTTTAAGAAATGAAAAAATTATAATTTGTAGTATACTTTAGACATAGTAAGAATAAAAATAAACAATTAAAGTCAGGAATTCTAAGAACTAAAATACTTCATGAACACTCAAAGCAAAACTAACCATTAAAAATGAATAACAAACAGTGTTTTGCTAACAGAAAATAATGGAATACCAAATACAAAACTTTAAAAAAGAAAAAAGAAAACATAGCAATAATTCCAACTCATTGGCAAGTGGGAATATAACGAATCAACATAAATATATGTATAATAAAAATTACAAATCTCAAATAATTGAACTCTGTTACAATCCAGCAGGAAATAATATAATAAAACATGTAGTTTAAGATCCAATAATTAATTTTTATTCTTATTAATTTTGGCATCAAGAACTGCCAAAACAGCAAGTTGATATTTGCAAACATGATTACATCACACTGGAAGAAGAAGGGATAGTTTTAAACTCTTCCTAGTACTAACAATTATATTATGGATTATGAGATTTGGCAACCATGAAGATACTGTCTAGTGGAATGCCCGAGAATAACTCACTGAAATCATAAGTTTCAATCTTATTATCTTGTTAATGAAGGATTGTTAAGTCTCAATCTTAATTATATTATTAATGAAAGAAATCTATTGCAAGATTGTTATAATTTATGATACAAGTATATCAGTTTAATAAGATGGTATAAAATAATTTTTTTGACAAATTAACACATTCAAGGTCATGAATCACACTTTCTTTCTAATTAAATGGTATATCTAAACTATTTCCTAGTTATAGAAGAAAAGGTACTGTAAAATTAAATAGTAGATAAGAATAGGCATGCTTCATATTTACAGAAAAAGTTTCAATTGTGATGTTTTCATGAAATTTCGAATTAATAATGACAGAAAAATTTTATATTGAATAAATTTTAAAGAATCTCTAAAAATCTCAAATTTTTCCAATAAAGGAATTTATACTAGATATTGATTTCCTGCAGACAATTAAAGTATTTAGTTCATTACTAAATAGATTACAAAAATAATAAGTTTCCATTCAGCAAAAAATAATAAGCTTCCATTCATTAAGCAAAATATTCCTATGATAATAGAGTTAGTACAGGAAATATAGAGACAAATATTATCAATATATCTTAGTATAAGTAAAAATTACAGAATAATATGTATAACTTCAAAATTGAATCATTTAACACAATACTTATTTTTAATTTTCTATGATACCAGTATTTCCTGTAAGCTTAGAGCCAGAATCTTTATTAAAGTCTGGGGGAAAATGGAGAGAAATGTTAATAAAGAAAAGAATTATATTAGGTATTTTAAAGATATTAATAAAGAAGGTATTTTATTATCTACTGATCCACATCACACATTAGAAACTTATATGATACATTCTGTATCATACCTTACAGCTTAAAGCCGTTTTCAAAAAAAAAAAAAAAATCATACCTAAGTGCATACCCCATGCATAAACAATATTGATATTTTTTTTTTCAAAAAATTATTAGAACGAAGGAAAATGGAACTTTTTCAAGATAGAGTTCAGGCATTTAAATACAAACTAGATAATTTTGGTTTTTTATTCTAAGAGCTCTGAACAAGTTTATGAGAATTTTGAAATGCATGCCACTTGTTCTTTATATATAATATTTCAGAAGAATTTTGTAAAAGAATACTATTTTTTAAAAAGAATTAATACTAGAAATAAAAGAATTAATACTAATTAATAATATTTTTTAAAAGAATTAATACTCAAAGATAAAATATAATTCTTAAATAAACGTATTTCAATGAAAATTCTGATGAAATTCAATCATAAAAAATTCTAATTAAAGAACATATTTTTTAATACACTTTTTTTCTTTTGTGCTTTCTTATAATTTCTTTTTTCAAACATTATAAAAGAATTTTTCTAAAAATACTTGAATTTCCCACAGAAATTTGTGTGCTGTTGAATAAGTCATTAAGTAAATGAAGAATCGTTTTTCAGCTTTATCAATTTGCACTTTACAAAGCACAAATCATGCTCCTTTTAAAAAAAGTCTGTTATAAAACTTGCTACTATCCTGGTTACTTATTCTTATAAGCTTTTTACTATCTATTCCTAATTGGTCATTTCATTTTATTTCTTTATAAAAGTTTTGAATGTGATGCTTATTGTACATATTTTCATAATTTTTTTTCCCCTTCTGAATATGGATAGAAATTGCTTTTTAATATGATTATGGTGTTTGTCGAAAGGTATAAATAGGCTTCATTTAATGTTTGGCTGGAAAAAAAAATTATTATTCCAAGTAAGCAATATTCTATAACTTCGTCCATGCTTATTTTTTATTCTGTTTTTACTCTCAATATTTATTTTTTGGTCATATATATATAGATATATGAAAAAGAATACATACGTCTGGATTCATCAATTTTGTCAATTTAGATAATGACAGGAGACATGAAATAATAATCTTTATGCAATCTGACTTAACTTCTATTATTTTGGACACAGATTCATGGATTTCTTGACAGGATAAGCCAAAAATATAAACCATATTTTCCTGAAAACTATTTCCTACCAAAATTTTTAACGGCAGAGTGAGGAATTGGATATGTTGCTTCAAAATAGGCATATTTTCCTTTGAATACCTGAAAAGAAAAAGTATTTTAAGAATTATAAAATCTCTTTCAATACATTTCAAATAAACAGCGAAATATTTTTTTTTTACTAAACTGATAACATATTCTTACAAAGATTATTTTATTTTAAATATTTAAGCATTTTATGTTTCAATAATTGATGCCAGATATTTAATGTAAGAAGAAAAAAAATTAAAAGGCTATATAAAATATTCCAAAGAAGGGGGAAAAAATAAAAGATTAATAAGTATCTATTTTTACAGTTAAAAAATAATTAGGGGAAATTTTTGAATAAACTAAGTAATTGTTAAAAAAATGTATATTTTTTCTGCACTGCAGTACAATACATTTAAACCTATTTGCGTTCACAAAATTTAACATTTAGGAATAGACTATTCCTTCGGTTATCTTGATTTTTAAAAATTCCTTTTCAGTGATACAAAAAAGCAAATTCTAAAAGTCATTTTACATTTACTTTTGACTTGCTTTTTATCACCTGATGAGATTTATTTTTATATACAAAAAGAGCAAAAATTAAACTATGAGAATCAGTTAAAACTTTTGCTTGAAAAAAAACAAAAAACAATTTTATTACCTTAAAAGTGATCCCACAAGATCTACAGCAGAAGAAAACAGTGAATGCGAAATAAGTAATTTTACTACATCTTGAATAAAAAGTTCAGAAACACCACCACTGAAAGAGAACACAATTTGTAAATTGATTCATTGAGCTAAATATTTATTTAATTTAGTAGTATTAAGAAATTAAGAATGCAGACAAAATCAAGTTACCTGGTAAAAACACAAAGAAGAATATTCAAGACTTTTTCATTTACTATATTGCATTTTGTTAAACACTCAAAATAATGAGAAAATTGTTGTTTTAGAACAGAACTGCTGTTAACTAGATTTTGAATATTAGATATTTCAAAAGAGTCTTTCAAAACTAATAGGCAGCAGTCAATAGTATTGTTTTCTTGATCCATACTATCAAGCCGAATTCCAGATATAAGATCAAGAACAATATTTTTGAATAAGTCATTTAACAAAAATTGTTCTTGTACTGGAAGTAATGACATATTTGAAGATGTCCACATGGTTAAAACCTCAGTGAAAAAAGAAACAGCCTTTGCTCTTACATGATAACTTGATGATGAAAAGCTTGAAAATACAAATTGTATTAAATCTGTAAAAAAAAAAAAAAAATGATTATTTATTTCGAATTATTAATAATAATTTTTTCTTCTTCTTATATATAATAATTATATCAAATTTAAATTCTTAATTGCAGTTTAATTATACAAAGGGTTTAAGATTTTAAACTGATTTATTTAATTTTCTGAAGAAATAAAAATGCTTACATTTTGCCAACAAAAAGTTAATGTGCCATATAAGTTGCACTGGACAATTTCTATGCTCCCCAAAAGGAAGTTAAGTCAAGGATGTTTGGAAAGAGAAGTATTATAATCCTTTTTAGTATATTTTTAGTTTGGGAATCAAAAATGTCTCCGAGATTCTAACAAAACTAGTAATATAAACCAAAGTAATGAAAATAATCAAATACAAAAAATATTATTAAGAGGCAAAAATTACAATAAATCAGCATTAAAGTTTCAAAACTTTACATTAAAATAAAAATATATAATGTAAGCACAACAATTAAAGATGTTTAGTAAAATTGAATCTCACTTACTTTCATGTTTAAGCCATATTATTCCTTCAAAATGTTTGGTCATATTTGTAAAACAAAGCAAAATTGCACACTGAACTGTAGGCAGATAAGTTGTAGTTACATTATTTCTTACTGCATTTGATAATTCTTTTAAGATAATGGAATCTTTATACAAAATAAAAACATCTTTATTCCCAAAGAGTACACCAACAAGCTGAATAGTAAATTTCTGGATTGTAGGCTTCATATCAGTGGTACTGTTATTTAGAGACATAATTACTTTTTCAGCCAAATTAAGAACTTGTGTATTCGACAGCAGATCTTGAGCGATATCTAGACAAAAGTAAAATAATAAAATAATTAAAATAATAAATATAATTAAGTTATATAGTATTAATATTCACATTAATATTTTTTTTTTAATTTTATTTTTAGAATAAGATACAAGACAATTCTACAGCAATATTAGTAAAAATTGCTAATATATCAACAATTCATATTTTGAAGAATTCCTAGAATTTTGTGTTAACAAGATGTTATAATTACTTTTTTTAAAACTTGAAGCAGAAATTAAAAATATACTTTTTAACTTTTATTAGTTAAGTAGTTCATGGTTTTTGTTTTTAGTGAATAAATTCCAAGCTTTTATTTCACTCAAGAATCTTAATTTATTGCTGTACAATGTACAAAAAAAAAAAAAAAAAAAAAAAAAAAACATTTTTTTTTGAAAATTTTAAAATATTTTAGATGTAAATTATAATATTTTTTCACTTTTAATGTATTGGGTTGTTCGGAAAGTAATTTCGTTTCTCGATCAGTTTTTTGGCAGCAAAGACCAAAAATTTTATGAGCTTGGAATTATGCTACTACCAGAAAGATGGCAAAAGGTGTTGGACCAGAATGGCCAATATATAATTTAATAAAGTATTTGTTTATTATACAGAAACTGTCTTTCATTTCCACACACACACACACACACACACACAAAAAACGAAATTACTTTTTGAACAACATAATACAAATATTCACTTCTGATGAACAAATGTCTACCCAAAATGATAATAATATTTATTTTGTAGTGTCAATCAATTTTAATGAAGTATATCTTATCACACCAATTGAGAGTACTAATTCAAATTATAGTTGCATAGTAAACAAAGCATTCTGCTTGATAAGTTACATAGATAAAGAAATTGTCAAAATAAACCTTATTTATTAAGGCTGTGGGCAAATGTTAAATTTTTATTTTGCATTATCTCCCAAAAATTGAGGATGAAAGAGATTATTATTCACTAAGTGACTATTTTTTCCTGTATCTAAACATTATAAACTAAAATTAAAAAGAAAAAGAATTACAATTAATACAGTGGTTTGTACCAGTGGACTCATTGCAGTTCTTTTGCCATAGTGGATTTCTGTCAAAAATGCAGTATGGTAGTAAGCAAGAAATTGATATATTTAAAAGTCATGATCTTCAATAAAAAGCAAAAATTAGGAAAATCAGACCAGTGTTTGAGGTTGGAAGACTGGTACTTTTTTGGTCTCCTCATTATTTTAAATATCCATATAAAGTGGTATTAAAAGTGATGCATACTATTTATTAAAATTACTAATTTATAAAAAATATATTTTTTTAATTATGTTATGCATTTTTCAAATATTGTTTATTACTATTATTGTCATTAAGAATTCTTTTTGTTTATTTATCAATTAAATACTGTTTATAAAACAGTTAAAATCTTCACTAGCATTTTCAACTTAATAATTGTAATTTTCACTTCTATATTAATTTTTAATTTGAATTTTTAGAAAAATTTATTTTTTATAGTGGTTTTATCAGTTTTGAAATAGGTAATATCCATTCTACCTTAATTTCTAATCTAAAAAAAATTACTTTAATAAGAAAGAATATGAATATAAGTGTAAGTACTCTGATATGCTTTTACTAATGCAAGTTCTTAATTTTAACAGAATCCAGCATTCCTTGTTTAATATCTTGATAAGATTAATAATTGATCAGATAATTTCAGTTGCAGAAATAAAAAAATTACTATTAGGAATTTCTTTAGATTTACATTCATGTCCATAAATTAAGGATATTTGAGAATCCTAGGAGGGATGGAGGGGGGGGGGGGAGCATCAGAACAAAAACTTCTGATCAAACAGAACTGTACATATCTTTTAGAAAAGCATGGTTGTGCTTCAAGCTGAATAAATTGTTAGAGTAGGGAAGAAGTACCTTGTAATTGTATAAAGAAGATGGAGGAATATATAAAAGGAATTATTGTTTTGATGTAGTGAATTTAAAATCTGCATGCAAGTCTAAAATAGCCATTTGGAAGACTCGCCTGGACAATATTTATATAAAAAAGTATTTAACAGGTTACAAGGTGACTGAATGCAAATGGGTATATCTTAGGGAAAAAACAACAACAACATACAAAGCATCATATTTGGGTTATGGCTATAGTTCCAAGATTATGGCAATCTTAAGAAGATGCCTCCAGTTGTGTTCAAGTAATTAACTGTAACAATGGCCAATGCAAGATAGCTATTACTGGGTTAAAAGATAAAAAAAGAAACAGAAGATCCCATTGAAAGCTGTGGCATATATCATAGTTTAAAGACAAATCCTGCATAGTGGTAAGGGAAAAGTGTTCTATATTCCTATAAGCCTATTCAACTCATGGCAGCTTCTGCTAGGATCAATTATCCTGATTCAGAAAACATAGTAAGTGGACCTCAGAATGCTACATCTGCTTGATGCCTTTTGAAGAATCCAGTTTTCTCTTGAAGTGATTCACATTCATATGAAGAGCATTAAGGTCCTGCTGCAGCAAAGAAAATATCATTAACACTACTTTTATGTTGGCCAGTGTAGCTGATTTGGAATGGATGGGTTCAAAAATTATCTTCACAAACAATTACAAACAGAATAAACCAGACTACTTGCGATATACTTAACAACATTTTTGTCTTTTTAAGAGGAGCAGTAGCTGCACATTTTCTTGCCCTCAGTGTCAAACAGTAAAGGATGAATAGCACAGAGAACATATCATTCTAATTAAGTGATTGGTTTTTCTTCCCTGATTACCACTCATGAGGATGTATGAAATATGCTTAGGTTACAGATAGTAGCCCATCATTTACTTGTAGATGGATTTTAGGATGTATTCAGGATATTGGATAATTTCAATTCAAGAACAGCCTAGCCTACTGAATAAGCTAGAATTCTGAGAGTTTATGTAGATTATCTAGAACAGCTGGATAATCTAGAATTCAGTATGTCAAACCATTGTACAGATTGTCTTACAACACATGATAAGATAACAGCCTATAAAACAACCATAAAAAATATTAATGCATGTTTTTTAGATGAGATAAGAATTTTTTTTTATTATTCCACAGAACCCTATTTTTCTCTTATTTTATTACTGCAATTATTGTACAATTTATTGTTGTACAATTACAATTGTATTGCACTCAATTTGATTGTCTTGTAGACTATTATAATCATTAATTTATGGACATAAGTACTTAAATGAAATGAACATAATTTATTATAGTGGCCAATCATACATTATCACTGAGGACATGCTGTAACTTTCAACCCTGCATTACATTGTAATGATTGCTGCATATAATATGTCCTTTTTATTTTAATTTGAAATGTTAAGTATTAAAAATATTTATTAGTGTATTAAAATAATAATTGTTGGATACTTGCTATTAGAGATAAAATTATTATTATTAGAGTTTTGTCAATGAAGGTTATTTTTAGTGCCATTACTGGATGCAAAATTCTACTTTCCATTTTGGTGTTTAGTAACTAAGAAAGGTTTCTTCTTTTTTTTTTTCGTGTTTAATATTGACTGATTTATAACATATAAAACTAAGATAAGAATAAAATTCCATTATGGGACAGAGAAGTTAATATTATATTTAAATTTTTTTAATGCTGGATTATAACAAAGTTTAAAATTTGATGTAGTGATTACTTTTGACTTGAGTGTTCATGACATTTTGAATATAGAAGATAAAACTACAAGAAACCAAAATGTATCAGATTTTCTACTATAATTTCCATGAGTTAATTTGTGACAATCAGATCGAAGATATTGTAAATAAAACAGTCAGCTTATGGATGCATTTCTAGTTTTGGTACTTTTCCGTTAGCCTGGCGCAAATGTCCCCAATCGTTAACCAAACGTGCATTTGGTGGAATTCATTATTTTACGATTTTTCGCTTGCGCTCGGCTAACAGAAAAATACCCTAGTTTTATTTCCATTTAAGTAGTTATCAACTGAAATAATTGTAGCTGAAGGTGAGAAAAATTCAAGAAACAAAGTTAAAATAAACATGCATAGATAGTGATAATATTATTTCTTGATGTTAACAGAAATTACTTAAAATGAAATTTATCCTCCAGATTTTAATTCAAATGGAAGGATCAGTAATTTTTTCCCTGACATTCATGAGATAATTAAATCATATGAATAAAAAGAAACATGGAATTTTATTTGAACAGATTTCAACTATTATTTGATAGATTTTCAGTTTGCATATATCACACTATATTTCATTTCCCCAGCTGGTAGAATATTTGAATTATCATGTTCATAAACACATGGATAGATATAATTCCAGTCACTAGACAGGTATCACATATTTTCAATAGACATAATTACAACATGTGGATTAAATCATTGTATTACATATTCTTTAAGAAATTAAATTATTTGAAGCTACCTACATTTAATTCTAAAACAATTTCTTAAACAAGATTATAACAGTTTAATATTATGAGTGCAGAAATTTTGACAGAACCTCATTTTATATTTTCCAAGTAAAAATCCATATATATATGTATATATATGAAAAAAAATCCTTTCATTTATTTATAATTTTTTTAATTAATCATCTATCATTATTTGTTTCCTTATATTTCTAAATTTCATATTATAAGAAAATTTTTCTGTAATGAAAATATGCTTGAAACTTAATAAAATAGCACTGCACTGAAAGTGCAGATATTTTGACGATGCTTTTCGTAATTAAAAGTCATATTGAAAGAGAGGGCATGCAAAAGAATAGTAAATGCACATGCTCAATAAAGAAAATTGGGTCAAATATAAAACTTGGGAAAACCTTTATTCTTCTAAGAAATGTTAAAGATAAGGAAAATCTTTCCCAGCTTTTTGATTGAACATACAAGTCATCCAAAGGAAACTGTAGAGTGAATTTAGCTATTATTAAATACAAAACCAAATATATAGTTAAACTAATACATTTAGAAATGCTTGGTGAGGAAATTCTAGTTCTTATACATGAGTTATTACAGTTTAGTTAATGTAATAAATGCTAATAAAAAAAATTTACAAAGGTGGGGAAAATATAGGCAATACTTTAATTATTTTACATACAAACTTTAAGTACAATAATAGTAAATACAATGCCAGAAGTTACTGTCACAAAATAATTGCAATTATTCCTGTTATTAATGTAAAAATCAACCCTATTATTATTGTAAAAATCAATCAACAAACTAAAAAATTAAGATGATTTCCGATATCTTGAATGGTTGCCAAGATGTTATCGGAATGTGTGCCCAAATGAAATAAAATTTTACAAACTTTAGAAATCTATATAAAAAAAGTAAACTTATACTTAGTTTTTCTGTGAATCTGTTATCACCGGAAAAATCTTCAGATATTTTTAATTTAATGACACTTAATAACTTTTCTAATAAAGTGTCATCCATATCTTCACGCAATTTATTTCCAATCATTAACTTGAAAACTTTATTAAGAGAGTGACAGATTTCATTACGAGACATTTTTAAAAAAAATGTAGTTTTCTGTTAATTTAGTTTTAGTGGAATAGGGCAACTGTAAAGTGAGGACAAATTAAAGTTAGAAGAGCTGTTCTAATAAATTGAAAAATCACGTTATTCAAATAGGAAGGAGTGGAGGTTTGTTTTCCAGCGTATGCCCCTGAACGGATTCTTAGCTTGCGTCGGGTTAAAAAAAATCAAAACACAATGTTATTCAAATATTCAATCACATCACACTGAAAAATAAAATATGGAAATTGTTGCCACTACATAGTTTATAATAGAGTTTTAAAAAAGATTTTGATGAATTTTTTAATTCTTTGCACTTTTAGAGAGGAATAATTATAGAAGGATTTTATATCTCGTATACTTTGCATGAATTTATTCTCAATGAAATGTTAAGTAACTTTTATAATTTTCTGCATCAGCAAAAGCAAATGGTTGACGATTAATTTAACCATAACCGCTTTCAACCTGACATCGGCATTTTATCGTTTGTTGTCTTGGTGAAAAAGAAAGTCATTCCATTTGTAGTCAATTCATTTTGATTTCTTAATTTTACGTTAAAATACGAGAATGAGCTCAATAGGTACAGGTTATGATTTGTCAGCCTCCCAGTTTTCACCTGATGGTAGAGTATTTCAAGTTGAGTATGCTCAAAAAGCGGTAGAAAATAGTGGAACGGCCATTGGACTGAGAGGAAAGGATGGAGTTGTTTTTGCTGTGGAAAAGCTTGTAACCTCCAAATTATACGAAGCTGGAGCTAATAAACGAATCTTTACGGTTGATCGACATGTTGGTGTCGCCGTAGCTGGTCTTATTGCCGACGCAAGACAAATTGTAGAAACCGCAAGAAGCGAGGCTGCTACTTACAGGTCTGATTATAATGATGCTATTCCTTTAAAGTTTTTGAAAGATCGCGTAGCTATGTACATGCATGCTTACACCTTATACAGTTCTTTGCGTCCTTATGGAGCTAGTGTGATCCTTGGTGCTTATGAATATGATGGCCCTCAGATGTACTGCATCGATCCTTCAGGTACTTCTTGGGGTTACTATGGTTGTGCAATTGGAAAAGCCAAGCAGGCCGCCAAAACAGAGATGGAAAAATTAAAACTGAAAGACATGACAATAGAACAACTTGTAAAGGAAGCTGCTAAAATAATCTATGTTGTGCATGATGAAGTGAAAGATAAGAACTTTGAATTAGAATTAAGTTGGGTGGGAGAAATCACAAATGGAAAACATATATTTGTTCCAAAGAATGTGTTTGAAGAAGCTGAGAAATATGCAAAAGCTGCCGTAGAAGATGATGACTCTGAAGAAGAAGCTGAATAATTATAAATTTATCTAATTTGAATCATCGAATGTTATTGAAGTCTTTTATTAATAAGTTGAAATTTTTTTTTGCATGTTGTTGTGGTTTTTCTTATGTGTCTGAAAATTAATTGATACTTTCTTATAATTAATCTAAATTGTTTATTTTTCAAAATAATTATTATAAGTTGACCTGTTTTTTTCACAGTGAAAAAGACGGGAAAAAGATAATCATTTTTTCCATTGAATAACTATTTTTTGTCTATGTATCATTTTCTAATGGTAACAATATATTGGAAATTTCAGAGCAAAAAATATCCTTCACATTCAATTTTACAATAAGTGCTGCAGCTAGAGTCACAACATTTAACTTTGATTTTTCAATTGTTCAAAAATTTATCGATTGGAAAAAAAACTTTCCAACTGCTGTATTAACTCCAGGGCAGTGCAGCATAAATTCAATAAGAATAAGTAAATTTGCATATAGAAAGTGTTAATCTTTGAAATAGTTAAATACTTCCACCCATCTTTTATCAATTTCAACATGTTGATTTTCCCATTATTCTGATTTATCAGAATTTAAATAAACATTCAGTCTTCTAATTTCTTCAAACATCTTCTATTTTTTTCCTTTTGTCATCAACTTTAATATCAGACAATTCATTCAATAAAAACTTCACACAAATTTTCCATATTTGTCCAAAGTAAAAAAAAAAAACACCATTGAAAACTGCCATTTCCTATGATATTTAAGCTGCTATGCCTGGATTTGATTCCTCTAAGTTTGACATTTTCTTTCTATTATTAAAGGAATAAATTTTTCTTCAAATCATGATTTATATTGAAGGACAAAATAAGACTAGCTGGAATATGTTCACCTTCAATCTTTTGAATTGTTTTGTGAAAAATAGATACCTGATTATGTATAAAATACATTAATATTTCTGATAATTCATAATTGTAAAAAGATTCCAAAATTTTTGGACATTTGTCTAACTTTAAGAAATATGGATAGAGAGGATTAAATGATTGTAAAACATCTATAGCAGGTGTAAGATTGGGCCATCTGACTTTTGAATATCCTAAAAGTTTTTTGTATTCAACACTTGCACCTTCACAAACTTCTTTTAAAAGTAGCCACATGAATAGTAAAATGACTAAAATACAAATAATTTGTCATTATTATTACTTCTACATTAATTGACATGGCACACAACACAGTATTGATAGCATTTGACAAAATATGTGTATTGTAACGTATGCCTAGTATTTTCTTTTGGAGTAAATCTTTTAATTTTATCTAGATATTATTCACACCTTTCGATGCATCTTTACCCACCAAAATTTATGTTTGTATTATCAGCTATTAGTGCAACATTTTTAGATTTCAAACTGTTTACAATCTATTATTACTCTGTATAGGTGGTTTGATAAAATTTCAGTGGATTCTAAATAAAATTTTTACTTTAATGCCCTTGGTAATATTATAATACCTTGCTAGTATTAGATACAATGAAGTTTCATAATAATTTGATGCATCAGATAAAAATATTGCTATTTTTCAAGTCTTCTGCAAGTAATTTTAAATACCGATTCAATAATAGCCTCGCACTTTGTTCTGGCACACAAAATTTAAACATTCTGATACTTTTTCAGTAATTTAGTTGTACACTCTATATGATGAAAACTTTGTGTATTATGATATGCAAATGTTCCTTTCATTGCAGCTAACTGTTTTTCATCTTCAGAATAATGAAATGTTTTTAAAAAAATGTTACTTTATTACTGGAAGCTGATGCATCTAATGATGGCTTATGTTTATTAGTTTCAAGTGTTTCGTTATAGCTACTCTGTTTCAAAGCAATACAAAATTCTCCTCTGCAAATATTGCAAAAAAAGAGGGGGGGGGGATGTCTCTTTGATATGTGGAATGGAAATTTCTTTTTCAATTGATCATTGAAATGGCATTTCCTTTTTCTTGATTTTTTTTCCATCCCTTAAATGAATTTAAGATGAACAATGCAAGCACATTATGAATAAATAAAAGTTTTAATTAAAACAAACTTTTTAATAACAAAAGTGATAAAACTTTACGAAATTTATATTTAAATTATTTTATACTTGTGTTTGAAACAGGGTTGTATAAAATTGAATAAATAAAGCATAGTGAACTATACTTACCTAAGTATAATATTCACCAAGAACGACAAAATTTCTTATTTTCGTTAGAAGTTAACACAAAGTATAATATAAAGTAAACAAAGTGAAATGCACAATTCTGCGAGACATTAAGTTCTATGCTTTTTGTACGGATTTCATAATCATATCTTTCTGAAATGTACTGTCATATGACACCAACAGCTTGGCGTCTCTGAATATAGATATTAACAGATTAGTTTTAAAATGTTGAAGAGGAGAACACTTTTCGAGGAAGGACAGAAACTACAAAAGGATTGTCCTCGTTAAAGGCGATTGGTTATCTTAGTTACTGTAAAAATATATCTTAGTCTTGTTGATATAAATGGCACATCTTATTAAAGACTGAATTTAAAATTATAATGTATCATGTAAATACATATATACACGATTCATATCCTATTTTGAAATTGACCATAAAATCAGTAAAAAGATTTTTCATGATGGAATCCTTGTAGATAACAACTATTTAGATTTATTTTGTAGCTGGATATAACAAATTTATTAAATCTGTTGAGTGTATAATTCTTTGATGGAGAAAATCTTTTAACATTGAGGCTGATAATGTTGGAAATTAATTTCTCCTCTTTTAATTGAAAAATGTGTTTTTTTTAAAATACTAAACTTATTTTATTTTCTTAACTGAGCCTAATAATAGATGAACATGGAATAACTAATTGTTGCTTTGTCAGATGCAGAATTTACTATTTCAAAGTCATTTTAACGGCTTATACATGTTAATTTGGAAGCAGTTCTAAATTTGAAGAACCAAATAACATTACAGTACAGTAAAACAAACAGTCAATGTCTATAAATTTAAGTATTATAAAAATGAATTTCAATTATGAAAGACAGCTTTAAATTGTAGAAATATGTTTTATTTATGAAATATAGTAGTGATGGTGCATGATTATAGAAGTCTTGAGATTTTCATCATTTAGCCAACATAAATTTGTAAAAGCTTTAGTATAAAGACCAGATATTTTTTCAGCTATTGTGTACAGACAAATAAACTATAATAACCAAATTTACTTTTTAATTTTTTGGGTTAAAAAATGAAAATTCAGTCATATCAGCAAAACATTTGTGCCATAAAAATAACAGCGTCTCACTTTATTTTTTAGGTAGATTAGAGTAAAAAGTATGAATATCCATCAGTTATAGGTTAGAAACTGCTAATAATAAAGAAGGGGATGTGAAGAATCTGGGTAACATATCCAGATTTTTAAAAATCATTCTAATTTTTTTTCTTCTTTTCATTAAAAGCTGTTGAGAGGAATTTTCTGATCTAAAAGTGGTATTTATATTCTAATTAATGAGAATTTGCACAGCTTCTAAAATATCAATAGTTAACATTCAGTCATGCCTCTGATATTTTAAAATTTCTTAACTGATATGTTTGCTTCAAACAAAATTTAAGAAAGATAATATGATTATATTTCACAATTCTAGATCTTCTAATCCTACATCTGTAATTGAAGCTTCATTTCACATACTAAGAGAAATAATTTAATACATATAGTTTGTTGAAGCATTTGACAACTAGTTTCAGTAATTTACTTTGAATAAGAATTTATCCAGTTTTCTTAACCTCTAAAAAAGGCAACAAACAAAACTCTCTGTTTAAAGAATAATATTTCACTTAGGAGAATGCCAATAGAAATATTAAATATTTGACTAGATTTGAACTTGCTAGAAAAATTAACGTCATGTTTTAATCATACTGAATAAAAATTCACACAATGAATCATTTTTTGGATAATATTCATTAAAGGGCTCTCTGCGTGTTTAACTAATAATTGAACAAAAATGCAACGAGTTAAATGAATGAAATTTTGCAGATTGTTTTAGCACTGACATTATTGACCTTCATAAAATTAGAGACTTAATTGACCAATGGTAAGAGATCCAAAATACATACTTGATCGTTATCTCTATACAAAGCCAAATACAGGATATGCTACGTTATATTAGCACCTGATAAAGTCATGAAAATAAATATTTCTTTCTTTTAAACAATTTGAAAAGTCACAACATATTTATAATATTAAAAAAAAATTCAGAAAATTCATCATTCTAAATTAAAAATTTCAAATTAAAATAATATGATTACCTAAGTTTCAAAGTAATTTCTGAAATTATCTGCAAGAAATAAAGATACATTTCTACCACCACAAACTTATTTTTTTAAATGTTACTGAATAAAAACTTGACACAGATATCAGGAAATACAAAAATTTATTTGTATAAAATATTATACAAGATAAAATATTGAAATGGTAATGATATGAGCAATGATATGCATAAACAACTAATCAATAAAACAAAAAGCTGATATTTAAAATGTATGAGAATAGCATTAAAAATTACAGACATGTAAAAAAAAGTACCCATTAGAAATATATTGTAAAGTATCAAAATTTAATGGAGGTTTTTTTCCCAGTTGTGCAAAAGAACATTTAATAAAACCTAATCTTACAAAATGTTAAATTTATAGCTTTCAGCTATTTTATTCTAAAAAATAAATTTAATTTAATTACTTTTTTTTATATAAGGGATCTTATAGTGACTTATACATTTTTTTAAACACTCTATTAAAAGAAACAGTCCAATGATACAAGCTATCTTTAACATCTCTACAGTTTCAAGATTATTAAGAATACAAATTTGTGAGAATTCTTACAAATTAAGAAGTGGGTATTAATGTTTTTTTCTTTTAAATTTCACTTAATTCCTCTATGTAGCTACCATTAATTACCAAATAAAAATCAAATTTGATTTCTTAATACTTTTCTTGTAAAGTAGCAAATGATCATGACTGAATGATAACATTAAATACATTTTAAAGCAGTTCTTAGCTTTAAGTGAGAAAGTTCTATTTAGTACTGTGCACAATATCCTTAGCATGGACTCACAATGAATATTATGCCCTTGATGACTAACTATTTTTAGGACCCCCTTCTCCAGCAACCTCCCTTTCATTAACAAAATGCTGAAACACATAAATGCAATATGATTTTTAACTTTGATAACTGTGGGATTTATAAGCCAGATTTCATTACCATATCACATGAATTACTTTTTATTTATTTTGAAACTATGAAAAGAGTATAATAATAACAATATTGCAATTTTAAATGGCACTAAGATTATCAAAGTAATTTCTTAATAAAATTTCAAACAATTTTACAAAAAATTAGAGAAATATATAAACTGACACAAACATATATATCATACTGATGATACAGCAGCAAAGTAAATGAAAAAACAATTTTAACAAACAGTAAGTAAACAATAGATTATACATTTATAATTATATTAAAAAAATCATCGAATGTTTAAATTTGGCTATGTGTAGACTATGTACATGCACTTGAAAAATATACAAATGAAATGAAAGTTACCTTTCATTATATGATGCAATTTATTCAGAATTATACTTAAACCTCTACATCGACCACATACAATCAATAGCATTAAAATTAAATGCACTAAAAAAACAATAATGAATTATACAACATAGATGGCAAATTTGCAATAATTATTGAAAAGATTTCCTCATAAAGGGAAATGCTTAATGGTAAAAATGACTGATATCTGGTGGAATAATCTTATGCCAAGCTCTTAAAAAAAGATGCCAAAAATGAAAATATTCACCTAAAATATTGTTTATAGAATCGAAACAGCTACAGAAATTTTAGCATGATCATCATATAGTAAACCATTCAGATCTCGCATATTTACAATCAAATAATACATAAAAAGTTTGAAACTCGTCAAATTTCTTAGAGTTATACTCAAACTCATTTGATACAAATATTTCATTTCAAAATAATTTGATTAAATATTTTATTTATTTTATTTTTATTTATTTAAGTAAAAATACTAAGACTATCTTAATATTTTACATCCTAAATTATTGCTTTAATTAGATTAATAAAATTACTTTATTTGGGATATGCAAATACCGATTGTAATATTATTTAATGCAAAACTATATAAAAATTTTATACACAAACATGGACATCCCAGAAATGTATTCTGATAAATTTCAAACATCCCAGAAATGTATTCTGATAAATTTCAAACATCCCAGAAATGTATTCTGATAAATTTCAAAATCCATGATTTAAATTATTTCATCAAAAAATTAAATTAATTTAATAAAAAATATTACATTTTATTTAAAAATCATGTACTCCCATCATAAAAAAAAAGAGAGAGAGAAGACAAGTTATATGATACCACTACACTATTCTTTTTCCTTGGATCTTTTTGTAACTTTTCAGTTGATAGCATTCATTTAAGCATTAAATTTCAAGCAGACTACTTTAATAAAAATTACAAATAAAAACTTTAAAATATCCATTTCAAAAAAAAATCAACAGACTTAAAATAAATGCTTTGGATTTCATAATACTTTTACATCTCTAATTTTTTTAGTGTTAACATAATTACAGGAAATATTCTGAATCTTTAAAAATGTTGAAAATATTTAATTCCTTTTTTTCAAACAATGCTCACAGAACTAATAAATGACAATTGTTAAATTTCTGCAAGCACGTTAAAAAGCATTCAATAAATCTTATTCTCGAAGGAAAGAAAATTTGTTAATGTTATTCTATTTGCAGTACATTATTTTCTTAAAATTGTTAAATATATAAAATCCTGGATGCATTTGAAGGTTTTGAAAAATATATTAAAAGTACTGAATACGGATCTTTTCATTAGATTAAGAGAAAGTGATATGTGTTGAATTCTATAAATTTTAGTAGTAAAACTGAATAAGTTCAAAATTTTTGTAATTTTTTTAATGCAAAGATTAGGCTTGCTTGCATAAATTTTAAGTTACTTATATATACTGCATTTAAAAAACTAGTGAAATAAATCAACCACTAAAATGCAAAAAAGTACCAAATTAAAAATCTGTATAATCATAACATTATTAAAATGATTTAAATTAAGTAGTATGAGGTTTACAAACTTTAGAATATAAACTAATAAAAATATTAACAATAAATAAACATCTTAACAAAACAAAAAAGCAAGAGATTCTAAGGCAAAAATGTGTTCTTTACAAGCAATTATTAATCTATACAGTTTAAGTACAAAATTTTACAAAACTGAATTTATGTCATGTAACTCTACTGTTGATGACAAAATTTCTGATGGTGGACTTTGGATCATCTGCTTGCGAGCTCCATGAGGTCAGATGACAAGGATCAAGTTCTAAATCTAAGCAGAGAGTACCTCCTGAAGGGTGCAAGGGTTGATTGACAAAGCATGTGTCTTGAATACTCCAAAAATTAGAAACCAAAGTGTCTGTCCACTCCTTCAGATCCCTTCCATAGCGTCTCGAGTTTGAGAGGGCCTGGCGTGCCTGAATACTTTTGTTAGTATACCCAAGCAAGGCTTCTACATTTGAAAAATCATGATCCACATATGGCTGACCAGGGCCATTGTGAAGAAACTTGACTTGTTCACTCGAAACTTCATGCCCATTATAGACTGAGAGTGGAATAACAAGGAAAAATGTCTCAGCAATCAATTCCCATTCATATAAAAGTTTCAAAGACCATGTTCCAGGGCGTAGGGGTTGGCGGAAAGTTGGCTTATGATACAGCACCTACCAAACAGAATTTTGCAGAATATCACTTAGTATGTAAATTAAAACAATTTTAATTTAATAAAATTTCATAAGATATTTAATTTTAGAGATAATAAACAGGATTTATATAATTGAATTTTTAATTTAATTCTTATCATAAATAAATATTATATTTTACATTTTTTTCTAATATCGTGAATTAAGTTTTTGTGAAAATTAACCAGAATTACTAAGGCTTTATAGAAATGCATTTTTGCCATTTTTTGAATTGATCCTTTTAAAATTTTCAAATATCTTAACAGAGTAGGAAAATAAAAGGAAGTAGCACATTTAAATATCCTTTCAAAATGTAAACTGATTTTGTGATATATATATATTTTTTTTTAATCAGTTTT
The DNA here is from genome assembly GCA_026543865.1 of Argiope aurantia. NCBI lineage: Eukaryota > Metazoa > Arthropoda > Arachnida > Araneae > Araneidae > Argiope > Argiope aurantia. The sequence continues at coordinate 492,869 of JAPMOR010051720.1, forward strand.
ACACTTTCAGTTTTAGAAATTCAATAACGAAAAAAAAAATATTATGCCATATACAATAGGGTGGAATAAAATTGGTCTCTTAAAATTTCTTTTACAGTATGCACCAAAATATACAGTACTGAAACTCGCACATCTCAAACATGAGGTTGTATTTGTTGACGAGGCATAGCTCCAGCTACATTTGTTTGTAGTAGTGAAAAGGAAGTTATGCTGTGAAATTGTTGTTGGAAATGGGTCTCTCGATGAAGGAAAAAATATTTAAAGTTGAGCATTATTTCTGCTCATACGGAAGCAATCGTGAAGGTGGGCCGAGTTTAAAACAGGTGGCAGAACAACTCCGAGAGAAGTTTAATACAATGGCACCAAGTAACAGTTATACTGTCTACTGTTAAGAAATTTCATCTTTTTGGTAGTGTACCGTGTCAACGGATGGAGAATGTTAAAGGAGAGTGTGTTCAATTGCGAAAATCCACCAAAAACTGTGCCAGCATTATGTGAAAAAATCATCTCTTTTTGCAGAAGTCTGCAGCAACCTTCGTTTCAGGATGATATGAACACTGTCTACAGAAAGGCGGTGCACACTTTGAAACACTTACATTACGCATACCATAGTAAATCAACACACTAATACTGTATATGTATGTATGTAAATTTCTTTTGAGGAAAAATAAACTCACAAGTGACAATAATATAATTTTGTTCATCTTTTCGTTTCAGTACTGTATATTTTGATGCATACTGTAGATTTTTAGTTTGATAATAGTGAGGAAGAGTTGCTTTTCAAGTTAATAAAAAAAAAAAAAATTGGTTACAGTATTACAACATCTTAAGGTGCTACAAAGAGCTTAAAGTTTGTAAAAAAATTATAAACATTGATAAAATATTTTTATGAATTTTTTGTACATTTAAGGTTACAAAAGACAGTTTAACCTTATGCAGCATATATATATATATATATATATATATATATATATATATATATATA
>JAPMOR010051720.1:494253-505113 GCA_026543865.1 Argiope aurantia
ATATATATATATATATATTATGCATGCATATATTATTTTTATGCATACATATTATATGTTTATATATGCATGCATATATAAACATTTATATTTCCAATGCATATAAATTGAAAAAAATTATTAATTACAAAATATAATAATAAATATTTTTAATGTCAAATTTTGTATTTCTTACTTCTGTATCCTTAATGATTACAAATGCTACAGCTGCAAAATGTTTGTTTCTACTTCACTACTATATTAAATTGTTTTTTGTATTAAATTTTGGCAAAGTCAATTTTTGTTATTATGTATCTTTCTCTTACGACTGAACCACAAACATTTTGAACTGATTCTGTCACCAGCTCCCACTGCTTGTGTACGACAAGGAATCCAGGGAAAGTCAATAACCTGGTCCACTAAACTATTTGTGTTCACTTCAGATGCCATCCATATAATGTCTTTGAGAGTATCACTGAAAACATGTTCAGTTACCTCATTTTCAAGCCATGAGATCATATCAATGTAATTCTTTGCATCAAAGTTTATTTTTGGAACTTTCCTGACTCTACCTCTACTTTCTGTTCTTGCTTTTAAAATACTCTGTAAAAAAGTTCTCTTTGAATTTTACATTCATCATCTTGCTGCTCCAGAATATATCTTTTTGTTTGTGCTAAATACCCATTCCTATGAATAATTGAGTCTATAATGTTCTGGAGGTCATCAAAGAGATAACATGAATATGAGATAAGGTTAAACAGATGTTTGGGACCATAAATATATGAAGATTTTAATATTAAACTGCATAGATACATATATTTTCACAATGTACTGAGCCAGAGTCTATGTGTGCGTAATTGTCAATACCTGTTTTTTTTTTGTTTTTTTTTTTCCTTTTCGTTTTCTATGGCTAATAAATGTGCTGTCTTCAAGAACCATGCTGAGATTTATTGAAAAGTAACAACAAATTGGTAGTAGAGCATGGTTCTAGTTCGTGGAAAACTAAACGTGGTTATGTTTCGTTAAAAATTCTAAGTGAACTGTGTGACTAAAACAAAACTGTCAATAACGAAATTGCCCGCATGGATAAATTAAATGTCACTGAGCTGAATGGAACTAATTATTTTATTTGGTCATTGAAAATACAGGCAGCACTGAGTTTAAAAAAGAATTGGACTCTGTGATATCCACGGTGAAACCAGATAATTTAAGTGAAAAAGATGTAGCAGAATGGAACCAAAAAAATTTTGACGCCGTTGCTTATATTAAGTTATTATTGTCAGACGAACAGGCCCTATAGTTCGCAGCAGAGGAAAATGCAAAAATTCTTTGGGATAAAATAAAGTCAACATTCACGGGTCAAGCAGAAGACCGCAAAATAAATGCCGGCAATGAATTGAAAAATCTTCAGATGAAAAGTAATGAATCGGCAAACGATTATGTTGCCAAAGCAAGAGGAATTGCTACGAAGTGTCATTCTTTAGGATTCGATGTCACATCTAAGGAGCTCGTTTACTATACAGTGCGCGGACTGAAAGGAAAATTCTCTAAAGTACAAGAAATTCTCAAAACCCAACGTGACAATTCAATGGACGAAATATTAGAAATTTTACGTGAAGAAGAAAATACTTGTTATTCGCCGACGAGTACTCGCGCTGAAGGAACCAATGCGAACGTATTTTATTCTAGAAAAAAAAAAAAAAAAAAAAGAAAAAGTTCTGGTGTAAGGCTCTGTTACAACTGTAGACATCCAAATCATATCGCCAAGGACTGTTTTTACAGAAATAAAAATACTGGTCGAAGTGCTCCATGTAATGAAAATAATCAAAAGCGAAATACACAACACCGTGCCAATCAATCAACAAAACGACAGAGTGTTAGTGATAATTGTTTACTACTTCTCATCAAGAAGAAAGCCCAAGTGATAAAATTTGGTTGCTGGACAATGGAGCTTCTTATCATATGGCCAAAGACAGTATGTGGTTTGAAGAAATAATTCCTGAAACAAGGGATATTTATTTAGCAGGTAAAGACTCTAAAATTTTGTGTGAGAGAGTCGGAGCAGTTAAAACAAAAATTGTAAGTAATAATCCTACAAATTTAACAATTACTAATGCTAGCTATGCTCCTGAACTATGATATAATTTATTGTCAGTAACTTGTTTGATGGGCAAGGGTTGTAAAATTAAATCGAATAATAATTTTATGTTGATTTTTGATAAAGATAATAATTTAGTTACTAAAGCATTTAAAAATAATAATAGATTAGAATTATATTTGGAACCATTGTATAATTCAGGTTATTTTTCTAAGCAATCCACTAGTAATTATGAGATTTGGCATTACAGATTATGTCATTTAAATCCTAAGTATATGCTTAAAATGAAAGATTATATTGATATTAATGATATAAATGATTTTAGATGCGAAACTTGTGATATAAGTAAGATAACCAGAAAAACTCATCCTAATATTGACGTAAATCAAACTTCAGAAATTCTTGAGTTGATTCATGCTGATCTGTGTGGTCCTATTCAACCTGAATCATTTGGTGGCACAAAATATTTCATAATATTAGTGAATGATTTTTCTGGCATGTATTTTACTTATTTCTTAAAAAAAATGAAGTGTTTAATATATTTTCGCAATTTAAAGCCAAATATGAAAATTTAACTGATAAAAGAATTTAAAAAATTAAGAACTGACAATGGCTTAGAATTTGTAAATGAACAACTTGATACTTCTCTTGCTTATTCAGCAATATTTCATGAAAAAACTATTCCATACAGTAGTGAAAGTAACGGTAAAGCTGAAAGAGCGAACCACATTCTTTTAGACAGGGCTAGATCTTTATTATATGAAAGTGAGCTTCCATTAAAATTTTGGGCTGAAGCCATTATTTGTACCACCTAAGTGTCTAATGTAAACCCACGTAACAGAAAAAAAAAAAATACCCCTTAAAATTTGGACAGGTAGAAAACCGAAATTAAATTATCTTAAAAAATTTGGCTGTGTGGCTTATTTTCACGTTCCAAAAGTAATGAGAAATAAATTTGAAGTTCCAGGAAAACGTGGTATAATGCTAGAATACACTAGATAAAGAAAGGATTATCGAATTTATGACATCAAAAGCCGAAAAATAATAGAAGAGTGATCAGTTAAATTCAATGAATCTTTAAAAGATAGTACTTATTTGGGGAAAACGAAAGCTGAAACTTGGGATATTAATGCACTGCTTGAAACTTCTCCAACAGCATGTAAGTTAAATCAAAAAACAAAAAGTGAAATGTCTAGTTTAGAAATTTTTGACGAATCTGCAGAGGATGATAATAGTGATTCATCAATTCTATACCATAGTAGAACTTCGCCTCAGACAGACGCCATGGGGGACGAAAACAAAACACCAGATGTTGAATCAAGTAGTAGTAATATCGTAAATCAGATTCCAGTCAGACGTTCCCAAAGGCTCAAATCTAAACAAACGTCAGCTAATGTAGTTTATAACATTCCGAATACATACTTAGAGGCAAAAAATAGTGCTGATTGGAAGAACTGGGAAGGAGCAATGAGGAATGAATTGGATTCCTTAAATAAATACGAAGTTTGGGAAATAGTAAATAAATCTACAAAAACAAAATTAATAAAAAGCAAATGAGTATATTCCTTAAAACAAGATAAATCTGGTGAAACAAAATATAAAGCGAGACTTGTAGCAGCAGGTTTTAATCTGTTGTGAATATTGAATCTTTTAGAATGTTAATGGCACTTGCATCTAAATTAAACTTATTTTTTAAGTTCTTTGATGTTAAAATTGCATATTTATAAAGTGATATTAAAGAAACTGTTTACTTCCACCTGGTTAAGAAAAATTAATTGGAGATGATAAAGTTTGTAAGTTGCAAAAGAGTATCTATGGCTTACCACAATCTTGTAGAAACTGGTATATGACTGTAAAAGGTGAATTAGAAAAATTGGGATTGATGCAACAGGCCTCTGAAAATTGTGTGTTCATTAAAACTGTTGGTAAAAATATTTTTATATTATGTTTGTATGTAGATGATTTAGCAATTTTTTTCTAATAATGATGAAGAGATTGTAAATAGCATCAAAAGCATATTTGAATTACATGAAAACAAAATCGGTAAATTTTTAGGTATAGAAATTGTTAAACATGAAAATGGTATTAGTCAGTGTCAATCTGAATATATTGAATCATTATTGGTTAAACATAATCTAGAAAAATATAAAAGTGTTAAAACTCCAATTGTAAAAGGAGAAGATAAAAGTTTCCCTTCCACAAATGAACTGGTTGACATCACGATGCATCAAGAATTAATTGGCGAACTTTTATATTTAGCTAATAGAGCGCGATCTGATTTATCATTTGTAACAACATATTTGCCACAATTTAATCATAAACCAGAAAAAAGGCACTATAATTTGGCTAAAAGAGTACTAAGATATTTAATGAGTTCAAAAGATAAAAAATTATTTTATGACAGTAAGTTTGGTTTTCTTAATGCAAGTTCTGATGCTAGTTGGGGGAATGCAGAAAATGGCAAATCATTTTCTGGTGGTGTAATTAAATTAGGTAATTCATTAATTTCATGGAAATGTCATAAACAAAAAAAGTGTCGGTCTGTCAACATGTGAAGCTGAGTTATTTGCTATTTCTGAAATATGTAAAGACATTGTTTGGACAATAAACTTATTAACTGAGTTAAACTGTAAACCATTTATAAATAATGCTGTAACCTTAAACTCAGATAGTCAAGCAGCAATTCAGTGGATTAAGTGCACCAGGTCTTCAAATAAATCAAGACATATGAATTTACGTTTTCATTTTGCGGAAGATTTGTTGCGAAAGATTCAAACAGAATGTTTCATTGCAGATTTTCTTACAAAAGCTGTAAGTGTAGAAAAGCTAAAATATTCTGTGAAAAATATTCTGTTAATTTCTTAATTTTTATATGTACATATAATTTTTTGTATTTTTGTGTGTATTTAATTTTTATGTGTATTATAAATGCTCGAAAAATGTCACTCGCAGGAGGGGTGTATTGTGATGAAGCGAGCGAACTATTTTTCTCGCGTAGAAATATCTGTGTGATTACGCTTCTGAGCGCTTCGTTCCGATGCATTCCTCCAGCGAACTGCTTAATATGATGCTGTGTGCGTATTTGTCAATCCCTGTGGTTTTTTTCCCCCATTTTCGTTTTCAATGTCTAATATATGTGCTGTCTTCAGGAACCATGCTGAGATTTATTGAAGAATAACAACAAATAGGATTTTTCAACATTAGTTTTGTCTTCACTACTTAAAACTGAGTCATTTTTACTAACAACAAAACATTAACTAACAAATCAGTTACACAATAGACAGAGTGGAGACGCTAACTGAACTGAATTCAACAAAGCAGACACCAACTCTGACTATGTCACTGAATGCAAACAAATCTCTATCTCCCCTCAATAACATCAGCTCCGGTGATGACTCAGTGTCCTGGATGTCATGTCAATGCAATAGTAAAACTGTTTTTATATTTCTATCATATTATAACATCCATTTAAAACTTTCTACTTTCTATTTCATAATCGGGACACACAAAAGTCTTTGAAAAAGTTCCAAAAAGTATATTATATATATATATATATATATAGTTCGCGAATTGGCTGGCCAATTCGCGAACTGGCCAAGAAGTTTGGCCACAGTCCGAAGTACTTGCAAATAATATTGTATATTCTACTTTGGCTGGCCATTTCGCGAAGTGGCCGGGAATCCTTGGCCAAAGCCCGATGTGATAATCTGTACTTATAAATCAAACTCAATGTGTGTGTGTATTGGCACTTTACAGTACAGTCCAAACCGTTTTTGACATTCAGTTATCTAATTTGGTATCTTGGAGATTGGAAATGTGCACCTTGAAGCTATTTTTAAAATTTTTAATTAGAATTTTAATTAATTAAAAATTGTGTAATTTCGGCGTTTTGTCATTATAACTTCAGAAAATATTACAGCACAAAACCCATTTTTGCATCAAATTAAAGCTCAAAAAATTATCTTTTTAATGATACCAATGTTTTAATTTATAAATTATGCTTAGATTTTTAACGAATTTTTAAAAAATATTTTAACCATATTTTTCGATAATATATTTCGCTCAAAATAAAAAATAAAATTTAATCTGCACCAGCACGTCAAATTAAAAAAAAAAATTAACTTTTATCATTGTGTTCATATCACATTGATAGAAGTTTAAATTAACAGATTAATCAACTATTATTGATTTAATAAATAAAATTGTAATTTTCGGCAGGCGTCTGTATAAAATGAAAAAAAAAAAATTAAAAAGATATTTTTTGAAAAGTAAAATGAGGAAAAGTTTTCTATGTGCTTTGACAATACTTATATTACTAATTCAATAAAACAATTTAATTTAAGTCAAACATGGTTTAACATACTTAGGATAATCATTCTAATCAGCGACCATTAGCTAATTTGGGGCATACATTTGTTAACAAAATGGTCTAAAGGAACTGAATGTAACTTTAGTCAATAAATGCTCCGATGAATTAGAAATTTTAAAGTTTTACATAGGTCCTCTGCCCTTTGAATCATATTTAACAAAATATTCTTGAGACACCAATATTTTAAATAAAAATTGTTGGACTCCAATCAACAAAATCATTCATTAAGACTGAATAATTTTTAAATTTGAATAGCGCTTTTCTATAAGAACTTGCGATTTTAGACTATTTCACCGATTGCCTGAAAGAAGATACGCTAATCTTCTAGGGTTTCTCGACAGTGATTGGCCTGTGATTATAAAAATGTTGATTGTTCTAAAACTGATGCATAAAAATTTCATAAATCGGTCAGATTCTTCGCCGAAGATAGGGACGTTTATTCATTTATTTAAAAATTGAAGTGTCAAGAGTATTTCGCAGTGTAAAATTTAAAATTCATAATTTTTTCATAAGTTTATTTATTGACTGAAATAAAATAAAATATTTTTATTTGTATCATTTAAGTCTTTTGAAAGTAAAAAATTAATTTTACGATGAATCAGAAAATTTTTTGCTGAGTAATTCTTTTAGATATTATATAAACTATTCTGCAGTGCACATATAAATTCACTGCCAAACAACTCTGATTTCAATTTTCATATTTAAAAAAAGACATGGTTAGCTTCAGTATAAAAGGCTTTTATATTGATTGCAGTTTAACATTTCCACTTTAATTTAAAGTAGAAATTTTATGGATGCTGGCAGAACATTAGAGAAAGTGATAAGTAGTATAATGGACAGAACTGTTTAAAACCTACATAAAAGTACGACTAAATCATATAAGTACCAAAATATGGAGCTCAGAAATCTTTTGCAGAAAAAGCTACTAAGAGACAAGTTACATTAACTGAAAATTTTAGCGACCATTAATACTGCGAACCGGCTGGTCGCCAAAGGCGACTAGTGGTAAATAAATATAATGACATTTATGTATAAAATATAAATTAGGACATGTTGTAGGTGAAATTCGGCAGATGGCGCCAATAAAGAAATGTCTTTAAATGATATTAACAACAAAACTATTTTTCCTTATATCTGTTTTAATTAGCCCTTATATTTGCTATTTGCCTTTGCAAAAATTTCATATATTTTGAAGCGATATTTTGGGAGGTAATGTTATCTGGGATCTTTAACATTAGGTGCATGGAGCAGAAAAGGAGTAAGGATCATCCTTAAAGGTAGTTGAAAATTGAGTACTCAATTTGCCTTTGTATTTATACACGATACACAACGCATTTGCTCAAGATATAATTTGTTCATTTTGAAAGGCGCAAATCTAATCTTCTTCACGCTATCACGTTGTTACAGGATATACATTCACTGAATAATTTCTATTATGGCTTTAATATGAGAACAGAATAACACGAGATCATATTTTATATATTACAAGTTTATTTTTAACTCAGAGGTGTTACTTATATTTGAACTCGTTTCTGAAACAATTGTACTTAATAAAAACAGTACACAGAAGTACTCATTTTTAAATACTTCATTTTTAATAGTGTATAAAATAATAGTGTGCTCTTGATATTAATAATTTTTAATAGTGTACTCTTGATTCCTTTCTTCCTACTTTGGCCGATTGTCCCAAGCCACTTCGCGAATTGGCCGGCCAAAGCCCGAAATCAAGAAAAGATTGGGCATTGGCTGGTAAGTTTACAGCAACGTTGGCTAGTTTGCTTCTGGCACCTCAAGACGTAGTCCAATATTTTTCACTTTTTTAGTTTATCTTAACAACACCAAATTTAATTCCACCCTAATATACAATATGGAAGTTTTTTATATTATTATTTTAAAATCATCTTTAATGGAAAGAAATATGTTCTAATGTCATTTTTAGAGCATATTATTCCTCTGTTTTTTTGGTTTCAGAATCAAAACACAAATCACACAATTTTTTTTATTCTAAATAACTGAAAAGTTTTTAATAAAAACTTCTAATTAATATAAAATACATAAAAATCATCAACAATTTTAAAACAACTAGCATTAAAATAAGCAGATTTCAAATGCAGAAAATTATTTAAATTAATAAAAAACAGTTAAAATTAAGCAATATTATATATATATATAAATGTAAAGTATATATAAATATAAAACGTTTTGACTTTTGAAAATATTCCTAAAACTATCTTAAAAAAATTCTGAAATAAATTTGATTTATATAAAATTTTATGAAAACCAGGTCCATGCAAATTATTTAAAAAAATGAAAAATAGAAATATAACAGAAACTGAATAATGCCCCCCCCAAAAAAGCATAATTTTACTACCATTATTGTAATATAAAATAATAGTATTTACAAAGAAGTTTAGAATGCTCAAAAATTTTAAAAGTCAAAATAAAAATAAAACCTAAAAATATAAATAAAGTAAAGTTGATAATAAGAACAAAATCAATTCATAGTTGTTATAAATATATAAATTACAGAGGTAAATGCAAGAATGAATGATCCACATTCATTCTTGCAATTTCTATTTGAAAAGTACTACTCCCCCCTTTTTTTTCCTTAGATATTCTTGTCCTTACAAAGGAAATTTGAAGGAAGGATATGTAACTTTCAATAATTTCATACAAACTAGCTAAAAGCTTGTACATAGTGATTTTTTTTATTATTCATAAAATTATGGATATAAAAAGCACTTCCTATAAGTCAGAATAATAAGCTGTTCCTATTATTTATATAAACAACAATTAAAAGGTAATTATTCTTTAAGTTTTTAGCAGATAATGAAAATAAATGCAGTAGCATTTGGTTATAACGCAGAAAGAAGTGTAAATAAAGAGGGAGGAGAAATCAATTCAATCGATTCAAAATAAAATTCACTTCTAGGATATTTTATTACTTTTTGAAACAGAAAACAAGAATTTTAATAAAAGAAAAAGTATGGAAGCAGGCAGAAGCATATTTAGAGTTATATGGTCACAGGCAGTATACATTATGAGTCCCATCTTTTAATGAATAGGCTACTTTACATTTTAGCGAATTTTTAACAACATTTTTATGTTTTATTTATTTATAATGACTTTAAAAAAATAATGTAATGACAGTAAAGTACAGTCTGACGAATAATGTATACAGTATGACCAATAATGTTAATACACATTATTGGGCAGTTGACAAAATGATGTTTGTATATTTCATAATTCAAGCTATTTGTATTTTTTTAAAATTAAGTTATTTGGCTGAGGCTGATAACATTCCCTCAATCAATTTGCCTATGGCTCTCCAGCTCAGCAGTTCTAGGTAGCTATCGAGTCAGAAATTTGCTTCAGTAGAGAGGGCATTATTTTTATATTATTAACAATCAGATTCTCTTTATTAAAAAAGGGTTTATAAGTGCTTGAAATTTGCTTCAATCCAATTTCATGTAAAACTGCAGATATGAGATTAATATTAAAAAATTATCACCTGATTGCCAGCTTCTATCTTTACTTCATATGATCCAGCTACAGAATTTGTGGGATCAACCCATACAAAAGTAGCAGAAAATTGGGCTCCTGTACCCCATCTGTGGATCAGACCAATATCTGAGAAAGGACCCAAGATTCTTCCAAAATTTCTAAATACTTGTTCTTTTAAATCATAATCCGATCCAACCTATTAACACATAAAAAAAAAGTCTGAATAATAGTATAAATTTGTTGTGCAGTAAAATTATTTTTAATATTAATATAAAGATTGTTTGCAGTTTGTTTTTAATTAATACAAAGAATTTCAATTACTTGCAAAAACTTTAAACGTCCAGTTGGACCAATGCCTTTGTAAACAATATAATGCTGAATCGGCCGCACTTGCGTTTCAAGTATCACAGGTTCATTTCCATCAGTGAGTTGAGCTTTATACAAGATAAGTAATCCCTACCAAAATGAAATTCACTACACAGCATTAAATATATATTTAAAACTTTTCTGAAATTACAAACAAAAATAATTTTTACAAAAAATTACACATGTAATAACATAAGTAACTCAACCATATTCATTTAAATTATTAAGTGCAAAAATGTCTTGGAATAAAAAAAAATGTAGAATATTCCTATTTATTTATTCATAAACATATCTTTATCCAGTTATACTAATTTGCTTCTACTGCTCTATATTTTTTGTTACATTTAAAAATTTTATTTTTGCTCTTTGACTTTATTTATTGGTTGATCAATTTTTGAGAAATACTCTATGAATAAATACACCATTTAATAATCCTGCATAAAAACAAGTAAATTATTCAGTGAAATGTTTTACATAAAATAATATATATATATATATATATATATATATATATATATATATATATATATATATATAAAGCCAG
>JAPMOR010051720.1:505213-538427 GCA_026543865.1 Argiope aurantia
AAATAAGTTACTATTTGAATTCGAATCATAAATAAATACTTTAGAATTTCCCAGAAATTATTAGCAAAACTTCCAAATAAATTTATTAGAAAAATTTCTTACTTTGAAAACATCATTCATATTAAACAAGGTTGCTTCAATAACTGAAAGGAACTTGACTTTACAAGCTTTATTAATAGTTTGTAATTGTTTTAATCCCAAGCGGGAAAAACTCTCATAAATGCTGATACGTGAATCTTCAGTGGGAGGTGATTTATCCAGGAAATGATAATCATTCTGCCAATAACTATCCAAATTGGTTACACCTGTCATAACAGTAAAAATGTGTCTGATATTAAACTTAGTATCAAAAATTAATGCAGTTACCTATTAAATAAATACATATATCAAAAGTGGAGAAAGAGAAAAAGGGGTTTTGTGTAACATTCTTTCCAATGATTATAACAAAGATAAGAAGAAGCAAATTTTATTGGAACATGAAATAAATACATAAAAACTTAACTCAATTCTTTAGCATCACAGTAGAAATGAATAAGAGGTCTTTCATTATTATTTAGTAAGATACATTTATATTGCTAGCAGGTCAAATGAGAAACATTATCTTTAAACAAACAATAATTCATTATCCCTGCATTCACATAATTTCAACTATAAATATGTGAATATTTATTAGATAACTATAGACACACACACACAAATCAATAATTTAGATAAAAATGCTTGTGTTAAAATTTGCATATACCTCAATTTTTAATCCCAAAAAGGTCTGAAGCAACATAAGAATCTGTTAAGACTATTATAACCGATTTTTTTAAGAGTTAAATATTCATTACAAGTTATTTCTAAGGTAATGGATGGGAAAATTTAACCCCTAATGCAAAAATACATATGTAATATTTTAATTTATTAAACAATAAGCTAAAACTGGTAATAACAAACATTAAACAAAACATTTCTGTCACATTTTCAGTAATTTTGTTATTTCAGTATAAAATTAAAAAACAAAAATCACCTTTCCTAGGCCCATAGATCCATGTTTCAACCTGTTCTATAATTTGTTGATTAATAATAGGTTCAAATTTCCGTGCAAAATAATATGGACGGTCTTCAGTGGCCTGGAGGAAAAAAGAATTTTTCTTCACATGTTAAACTTAAAGTGCAAACTTAAGTGCATCAAAGATATAAATCAGATTATAGGATAACTGAAAGAAAAGGAAAAATAAATTTCTTATTTTTCAATCAAATTCCACAAATTTCTTTTTTCAATATGTTTATTTTTCAATAATTGGTCTACATTTCCAAATGAAAACATTTATGCAGTGCTATAAGTATACATTATATTAAATAATATATATTTGAAGGGAAAACACACAGAAGCTAATTTGATCAAATCAAAATATTGTGTTTATTTAAATTCATTTGTAGGAAATGAATTAAAATCACAGTTAATATTATTTATCATTATTTAATTATTCAAACACATTTCCATATATCTCAGAACTATTAAAATATCATATTAAAAGGACCAATTTCTAAGATATATAAAATAAACTGGGCACAATATATATATATATATATATATATATATATTATTCACCTGCAATCGAGGCCAATCTTCAGGTTTAAAAACATTAGGTGAGCAGCCACACCAATCCACAATATGTTTGTATTGACACTTGCAGCCTTGCTTTCGCTTCCAGTTAGTAACATGTAGATTGTTATCAATCACTGTTTCACAAAATTCACTATTCTGGAGGACAGTGTGAAAGAATGACTGGAAAAAGTAATATACAGTTAAATATTTTTCATTATTGTTTCTTTACGCTGTATAAAAAAGTTTAAAAAATTAATTTATACATAAATTACATTTTGAAATTTATTGATTGCAAAAGTTTTTTTAAATCTTTATACTGTTTTTATACCAAAATAACAAGCAAACTGAAACTTTGTAAAATTTATAAAGTTCCAAATAAATGGGGGGGGGGGGGGAAATAATATATATATATATATATATATATTAAATTCCAACGAAAAGAATTCTTTGCTCTTTCAAATAAAACACAAATTACTTTCATTTTGTCTGAAATATCTATTACTAATATCCATTTCGCAAATAACAAGATCCCATACTTTTCCAGCATAAAAAGTTATGGTCTTTTTAAGATTGTTTTTCAAAGGTCACTCTCACTATTTTTAAGACGATTTGGAGTGTAATGATTTGATGTAGTATTAGTAATCAATTTAATTTTTTTTTTCAAAAAAGGTAGTTGAGTATGAAATTCCTATTTAGATTACAATAACATTTTGAATTCACCTTTACAACTAATTAAATTTTTAGAAAATTAAACCATAAGGAAAAATATGGATATTTTGATCTGATATTTTGAAATATTTTTGATTATGAACAACATTTCAAAAGAATGAACATTATTTAAATTTTTATCATAATTATATTCTTCATAACAACATGAAAAGTACAAAAATTGCAACTTTTTTTCAGTTTTTTACATTGGAACATACAGAATTCACAAGGAACAAAAACATCATAAAAAAAGGAAATAATGTTATTTTAATTATTGAAACATTGTCTTTAATTGCAATAATATTTAATTGATTTCTTCTTCTTCTTTTGCTAAGTGGTGAAAACTGATCGATTGATAGATATATTTTATATTATTTGTCAAATTGACTTCCTCTGCTAATTTTTCAGAACATTATTCCAATTCTTCAACTACATTTTGTAAGTATATTTTCTTTTTTTTTTTAGTTCATTTAAATCACCAAAAAAGCATTTGATTTGTTGGTGTTGCATTTTTCTCCTCAAGTTAAGTAAAATATATTTGTCTTGCCTCTGTTACAAATATTCTTTGGATTTCAAAACAAATTTGAGTTTCATTAATATTTCAAATAATCAGTAACATTTTGTTAGGGAGGGGGAGAGGATTATTCTTTCAAGAATTCAGTTCCAATTCTTTTATTACAACAACAACAACAACAAAAACCCTTTTCTATTCATATTCAATATAATTTCATCATATTTTATATCCTATCTTGCCTATAAAAAAGCATTAAAAGTGTCTGTATTATTTTCCACAATTTGCTGATTCCTCACTCCCTTCCCCCTTTTCTAAATACCCATACAAAAAAATTTAGTGATGTTTTTGATGGAACACATCTCAGAAATTTTAAAGAATTTGGTATTATTATTTTAGTTTGAAAAGAATTAATATATACAATTAAGGCTTCGGAATAGAAAAACAGTTTTTAAGATCTTCAAACAAAGCATGTGGCCTTTTTAAAAATCCTAAGGATTTCGACATTAAGGGCCTTCTTAAAGTCCAGGGAATTCTGAATAATATATTAGAATTATATCAAGTGAAACAGAATAATGTTTACTTCAGCAGGCAACAGTGTATAGCGGAAGACTGTCATAAGGCCTTGAAGAAGAGTGTTGTTTTGCTGTATCAAATACATGCAAAAGTTACGATGTAAGGCAATCCAATCACTCCCTCCATCAACACGAATTCCCCATGGCAATGTCCGATCTCCCAGGCGCCACATGTGCATATCACATTCATAAAAGGTCTTGTCAAGGCCTTGTTTAGCAATAAACCTATAACAACAAAATATATATGGAATAAAAAAAATATTTTATTCTATTTTATAATATAGAGATGATTTTGGTCTCATTTCAAAAATTTGGGAATTCATTATAAGTAAATATTAGATATAATTTTAAATAATTTGCATAATATGATGCATATATATGCACATATTTTTTTAAAAAGCAATGTAATTATGAAGAAAAACCCACATAATGTAATATTTTATTCCAAAATGCCTTTTTTGTTCATTGGAAAGTCCAGTATAATTAATGGAGCATTTTGAAAAGAAATGGTTTCAAGTATTATATATGAACTTGAAAGATGCACATTAACAAATGAAATATTGATAGTAGAAAGATTTTGGCTCATGGATTGTAAACAATATGATTAAATTATTAACTAATCTACAAACTACCCCACAATAGGATATTGAGAGAAATTTTCTGATTTAAAAATTTTACAGACATTTTTGTTCATTAATAGTAAAAAAATTATAAAACATTTTGCACAGCATTTAGGTTATCAACATTAAAGAATATTATTCTCTCTTATATAATGTCATTCATATAATTAACCTTTAAATGAAAAATTTGTTCTAAAACAAAATCCGCAAAAGTTATAGATAAATTTCTGAAATTTGAAAATTCCGGATTACTTAGATCACAAATTTTTTTAATAATATAACTATAATAATATAAAATAGAAATTTTTCAAGGTAACACACACACACACATAAGCATCTTAACTAGTATTCAAAAGCCAAATCAATCAACTCCACTTTTTGACCTTTTTTTTTTCTTTTCTTTCTTTTTGTATTTTAGTGTTAAAGCATTGGATATACTTCTACTTTTAAACATTCACTGTACATTTGATAAGAAATTGAGTCATAAAGATAATGTGAAAAATAAAATTTTTTCAATGTGATCAAAATTATCAGTAGCTATACACAGATTTCAGATATACACAGTAGGGTGGAACAAAAAAATCAATTTTAGATTTTTAATTTGTAATAGTACTGAAAAGTTGCTTTTTGGTGTAGATAAAACAAATAATGTATATAAAAAAATATTGGAGTAGGTCTTGAGGTGCCACAAGGAAGTTAGTTTCATAAAACTGAAATTTTGTATACATTTTAGAGTTTTTTAATGAAATAATCAATTTTTGATTTTTAATTTGTAATTGCGTGAAAAAGTTGCCTTTTGATATAGATAAGATAAATAAAAATTATAAAAAATATTAGAGTACATCTTAAGGTGTTGCAAAGACGTGAAAGTTTCGTAAAAAAACACTTTTTGCAACTTAAGGATTTTTGCGTGTCTTGATAATGAAATAAAAAGCTTTCAATAGGCGTTTTCATATGAATAAAAGTATAAAAACAGTTTTACTATTACACTGCCATGGCACTGAGTCGTCGCCGGAGCGGATGTTACTGAGGTCCAATGAGGACAGATTTGGTTTGAAATCAGTAGCTTTGCCGAGTTCAGTTGAATCGGCGTCGCGCCTGCTTCTATTGTGCAACTGATTTGTTGGTGTGAGAGCTGCAATGAGTAAAAATGACTCAGTCTAAATGAGTGAAGCCAAGACAGATGTCGGAGTATTCTATTTTTGGGAAATTTAGTGATTTGCTTGAAGTTGAACTCTCTACTGACGAATCTAGTGCTACTATTATATTAAACATAACCTCAAAATGGCTTCAGAGAAGGATCCTTCTGTAAGCGAAATATGTAACACTTTTAGTTCCCATAATAGAACAAATATGGCCAAGAGCTTTTATTCCCAATGCTTCTAGCTAAAGAATTTCACAGCTGATAAAAGCTTATCATGCTATGTACAGGAATGTATTAAAGTCTGAAAGCAGAAAATGTTCAAATAAGTTTAATTCCAACCTCACAGAATTTAGAGAAGAAGCTAGACGTTTATTTGATATTGCTGGCTTGTATAAAAGGAAAACAAAGTGGCAGTTATGAAATAAAACGGTTCTAAACAATCAATGCTCTAACAGGAAAATGGTTATAGGTAATATTGATATTGCTACCACAAGCGCTTTGGAGAAGAAAGGAAAGAAGCAAGAAAGAGTAAAGAACTTCAGAGAATAGTTAAGTTTAATCAAGAACGGTAAAAAAATACCAGTGCATCAGAAACGATTACTGGTGATAACGACAACGCTGAAGAACAACAATGTTCTTTACAAAAAGAGGCAAGTAAACAAAATCCATCAAATAGGAAAGAAGCTATAAAACTATCAAATGGCTGTACAGTTTATAAATTAAAATTTTACACACAAGGGATCTGAAGCTGAACCAAACAGTATAGAGGATTCGGTTGTAACATTTGTAATCATTAAGTATACAGAAGTAAAAAATGCAAAATTTGGCATAAAAATATTTTTAATATAATTTTATACTTTGTAAATAATAATTTTTTCAACTGTAACATCAATTGTCTTTTGTAACATTATATGAACAAAAACTTCATAAAAATATTTTATCAAAATTTATAATTTTTCAATTTTTTTTTACAAACTTTAAGTTCTTTATGGCACATTGAGATATTGTTGTATTCCAACCAGAATTTTTTAAAAGGCAACTTTTCTCCACAATTACTAAACTAAAAGCTCAGAAAAATTCTTAAAGGTCCTTTTTCAAATTTCAAGTTTTTTGCAGCACCTTAAGATAATGTAATATAGCATTTTTGCAAATTGTTTTTGTACTTAAAAGGCAACTTTTCCGCACTATTATCAAACTAAAATCTTAAAAAAAAAAAAAAAAAAAAAAACCTTTTAAAGCCTATTTTTGTTTCTCTATAATAGGCAGTATAGAGTGGTGGCCAAAATTGTGGACATATCTGAAAATCGTCATGCTTACTTTAATCTGAATAAAAAACACAGCGAGAAAGTGGATTATAAATTCTAATTTTCCTGACAAATCACTGTTCTTGTTCTGGGAACCAATCAAATGTTAATAACTGCTAGCAGAAGCTGACATTATATTTAAAGTTGGAACAAGTCATTATTGTGCTTGTTTCTGTAGAAGGAAGAGATTGTTTTTTTTATGTAAACAAATCGCAAGTTAGAAATTTTTTAAACTTTTGAATATATAGTTGAATTTTTTTTAAATATTTCTAATATTTAGAAAAGAAGCAATGAAATCAAATAAAAGAATAGATTGAACACCTAAAAAGAGAACTAAGATTATTGTGTTACATGAATGTGGTCTTTCCTGTGCTGAAGTTGCAGAACAGGTGGGTGGTTCAGTGACTTCATCTGGAATCTGAAAGTTTTGTTTACGATATCAAAAGACAAATTCAATAAAAAACAAAGCAGGAAATGGCTGAAAAAGCTGCCCACATCTGTTAATGACAGAAAAATAAAAAGACTATGTCTCCAAGATAGAATAATGCCATCAGAAGTCAATTGAATGAAGCTGGTATTTATGTCAGTTCAAGAACAATCATGATAAGATTATTAGATATTGGACTAAGAGGTAGAATTCAACGAAAAAATCCTTATCTCAATTTACAGCAGTGTATAAAAAGATTACAGTGGGTAAGGGAAAGCATTAATTGGACAAATGATCAGTGGTCACAAGTTATATGGAGCGATGAAACAAAGATATTGTTATTCGGTAGCGATGGCGAAAATATGTAAGACATAGAATAGACAATGAGCTACATCCTGACAGCATTCAGGCAACTATAAAGAATTCAGTTAATGTTATGGTTTGGTCTTACATGTCAACAAGCAGTATTGGTCTCCTTCATATTATCGATGAGACATTAAATGTTAGAAAACACATTGATACTATTTTAGAGCCAAAACTTGCACCTTCCATCAGTGATCTCTTTTCTCAAGAACATATAATTTATTTTTCAGCAGGATTGAGCTCCTTGACACATGACAAATATATATAATGATTGGTTTAGTATAAAGGGCACTGAATTATTTTCATGGCCAGGAAACAGTCCTGACCTCAAAATTATCGAGAACTTATGACGCCTTTTGAAAACTAATAAGATAATTAATTGAAACTATAATTGTTTCCTGGCATCATGCAATAACGAAAGAAGAGTTTAAAACTCTCGTCGGCTCAATGAAACATTAGTGTGAAGCTGTCGTAAAAAATAAAGGTTACCCTACTAAGTACTGATAACTGATTGCAGTCATCAGCATTTAATATATCTCAATAATTATTGCCACTCAACTTTTTTTTAAATTGCAAATATTTGAATTTTGATTTTTGTATTGAAATCTGCATTAAATTCGCTTTAAAAGGATATGTAAGAGTGTGCATTTTGTGAAACATTGCATTTTCTATAAGTATACAAAGTTAGAAAACATAAACAAATGTGTCCACAATTTTGGCCACCATTGCATACACAACTGTTGGCATGAACAATATTGACAAAAATATACAGAGTAATACTGGCAAAAAATAATTTAAAATTAACAAAAATAAATTTATGCACTATTCATAAGATTTTAAATAAACAGAGTTGTTACTCAAATCTGGGAGAAAAAAAATCCTATGTTTTAACTGTATGTACATTGAAGATACGAGCAAATGCGTGAATAGCTCTAGTGTGTTACTTATAATGCAATATGATTTTATACTTTCTTTTATTTATTCCTTTTTGCGAATTCATGTATTTAGGCATCAGTTTCTGCAGATTTTTCAGCCATCTGTTGCATGGCCTAATATACATATTTTAACTATTCTACTTTATATAAATACTTTATATAAACATTATAAAAATATATTTGATATATCACTGAATTCATTTAAGAATAAATATGACACAACAAGTTTTAATGCCCACAAAAGTTTTAGTTAAATTCTTAAAATAAAAAGTTCGAACTCTGTTTATTTTTTATATTATATTTGACATGTCATCCTTTCCCATCTTCCTTTTAGATACAAAATTCAATATCAACGATGACTCTTTTGAGCTGGCACACGGTTTTGCATGTTTTCCTCTTTTAGCATGACTTGTAGGTGCCTTTTTTCCTATATTACTTAGATTTATTATCTACTTGCAAAACTAGCAGTACGCAATAAATGGACTTGGATAGACTCCTTGAACCTGTTCAGCAAAATCACGACCGATTTTTTTGAAAAAAAAATTGTATTAAATATGGATTTTTAGCTGTTCCTTGTTAAAAAGCTAAAAAAAATTCTCTAATCTTATTTGAAAAAGCTAATAGTTTCTCAAATAATAAACAAACTACTCAATAAATTCAAGTACGGTAGACTAAACACCACAAACGCTGCATACGCAGATTAAATGTTCCTGTCAGAAAAATTTATTCTATTTATCATGCAGATACAAAGTCTCATGCATGCTCATTAGCTGCACTTCTGGAATCTCATGCAAAAGGAACAATTATCTGCAAGAATATCAAAACTGTACTGGTCTATACAGTAAAAAAAGGAATTGAGTAGAAAAGGGGTAAATTTCTGCATTACACAATCATGAATTGTATTGTTTCATTTTTAGAAGCTATAACTAATAACATTTATTCTTGTAATCTTTAGAGATTGCAAGAGCAGGTTTTAGATTGGGGAAGGGACTAAGAATTTGAAGTCCCAGTATTTTTCCAGTTTTTAAGAAAATTTTCAAATTTCCCTGCATTTTTGTTTATATTTTTCTACCGATTTTTAACTCCTTGTGTTTACCTGTGGTGTGGCAACACTCATAAAGTAAAAAAATATTAAAATTTTTAATAAGAAACCAAAAAGGTCAAATTCATTTAAAATGGGTTTTTGATCAACATGATTGTTACGATAATTCTGACGTTAAATGATGAACTGCACCAAATTTCATTTATCAAAGTTACTTTGGTTTTGAGTTATTGGATTAACAAGTATGTGAAAGTACAAACAGACAGATAGTCTATTCCTAGATATATTTAGTTCAAAATTTGAAACAGATCAACACTTTAGATGTTAAAAAAATTGTGCACAAAATTTTATTCCTATATATGCATTTTGTAGTTACTGTCCTTACATATTTTTTCAGACAATCAAAAAGATTTATTTTAAAAAAATGTCCACATTTTGATAAAAATTTACACATTTAGTGTGGACTATATACCAGATTTCATTGAGGTAGCTCAAAGAATTTTTGAATTGTACAGGCATAATTTTAAAAAATGAATCTTTTAAAGAGTCTTGGAGATTTGAAATTTTGACTCCCCAAAATTGCGAGTTTTGATAATTAGAATATTTTTCCTTTTTATGCTTTATATATAAGAGCACACACACACACAAAAAAATGATCTGAAGACTGAATTTGATGTTAGTACTTTATCAGTTGTCATATCAATTAACATCCTCAGTCATGTAAAGAATTTTAAGATAACTATAATTCCAAAGATATTCTTTTAAAATTCATTAAATAAAAGTTGCACTGCTATATTCTATACTTTCCATTTGGATTTATATTTTAAACGGAATTTTAAAAAACAAAATGTATTATCACTTTTTGCCACTTTCTGCTTCATGGAATTTATCGTTTTTATAAGTGGTGCATATATATATATATAGAGAGAGAGAGAAAGAGAACTCACACACTTATTATCAGTTCTTTTTATTAAGCATAATAATTTGATGATTATATTTAATGTCTTTGTTGAAACACAATATCAGAAGGGAGTCTAAACAATTTTTTACAAAGTCATAATTAAAAGTGGAGAGTGTTGCACTGAAAGCAGAAATCTGTTAATATATCCTATGTATTATGACAATTATTCCAACCCTCCAACTTCCTACCACTAAAAAATATTATAGTGCTTATCAGAAGTGTTTGTCAATCAGAGCTGCTCATCTAAGATTTGATACATGGTTCCAGCTGCAACCAGATTTGATGCAAGGTCAACTATTATAACTCTCCCTCAAGATATTTTTTTTCTCTCTCAAACAACATTTACCTTTGTTTTCTTGATTTGATTTTGTTTTTTTTTTCTTTCTCTTTAGCGTCAATTGATTCGGGTTTGGCTTTCATACTCTTACCTGCTCTGAAATTCAATTGCTTTAACATTTTTCATTTTAACCCTTCCATTGAAAAAAAAAAAAAGAGAGTAGCAATTTTCTAAAATATGCTTAATTACAAGCTGTTTTTAAAAAATGATACCTTAATTACATTATCTTGTAAAACATTTTCATTTCTGAACTGATGAGCTCTCACAGATGTTCAGAAATAAGAGATAATTTTAAATAAATTTACAGAGCTTTCAGAGTAGTAGTAATGTTTCATAAAGATGTATCTGGAAAGTGTACAAATGATTAGTATAAAATATATTATATATATATATATAGTAATAAGTAATATTTTATTATGTTCCAAAGCGCTTAAATGAAATTTTATGTTACAGTCTTTCATTTAAAAGATTCTGTAACATAAAATTGAAATTTTAGCTTTGTTTCTGATGACATAGAATGGCAAATTAAATTAAAATAATTGCTATCACTCTTTTTGCTTTATAGTATATATATAAAACCATTGTATCTTTAATTTATTTGAAAAAGAGAGAGAAAACTTTTTAACATAAGATGGTTAAAAAAACGCTTCCAAATTTAATGATATTAAATTATGTAATGAAGAAAATATTGTAGAAAGAATAAACACAATATGTATAGATAAAGATATTTTTTAAAAACTGTATTTATAAGCACAGATTAATGTTCATGTAACTCTACCTTTGAGTATCTTGACCATGAGATTTAACAAAATTCTTGCCATTATTTGCATTCAGAAATCTTTCTAAGGATGATAATGACCTGTAATCAAATTAATACATTTGATTTACATAACTAAAATGCATGCATGTACATTTGTTATAGCAGCCTATTTCTAAAATAAAATTGTTTGTACATAATAAATATTAATAATTTTTTAATGATAAGATAACTAGGTTGAAACGAAAGAAGATATTTTTAAAACTAAAAATATAAGAATCAGTCATTTTAAGTAAAAACCTTCAAACTTCATACCAAACTGAAGAAAATCCTATAACCATTATAGGATGAACATCTAAATTTTCTAAATATGTTAATGCATCATATAGTCATTAAATTTTTTCAAATTATTTTTTACAAAATATTTTATTTATACAAATTAAATTCTTAAATGAAAGCCCTGTTCTTATAAACACATAATGACTTTTAATTAACTTCATTTTAAATTTTATGCAAAAAGACATTGTAGTTTAAACAAAAAGAAAAATAGTGGCTTACCTGAAATTTTAGGGGAAAAGAAACAGAAATTGATCAATTACGTTTCACAATTTCGATTGAGTTACCAAAAAATGGTTTTGTAAATTTTGAAACAAATAAGCATTAAAAACACGAATTTAAATTCTAGCATGATTTTATAGGTAAAACATTTTCATGAATGGTCTTTCATATGTTTTACAGTAATAATAATGACAAAAGTCTCCTAGATTAGTGAATCATGATAGTCTAGTTTCATTAATACTAGATGATTTATGAAAAGACAAGATTTCATTATCTTGGTAGATGCTTATTTTCATTATAGAATATCATAAATAAACTTCGTAGAAATATTCATCATTTTTCTAAAAAATTCTCATCTTTACTATTAAACCAAAATAGTAATTTAAAGTAATACCACTTATATAATTTTCCTAAATTTATCGATAGGAAGGAGGAGGTGGGTTACTAAATTTCCTACAGCCAATAATGAAGAATTTTGAATCCCCCCTCCCCCACATCTGGTATGAATATAAGATTGCATGTTCATGCCTAATATGAAAAAAAAAAGTCACAAATATTCATTGCTGATTGCAAAAAATTTGATTCTTTTTCCTCTTAGAGGCTTCTAAAAACTGATATAGGTGGCATTGCTTGTTAAGTGACAATATGCCCAAGTAAACAAATTCAACAACAACAAAGAAAAGCATCTAAAAATATGCCACAAAATTACTTTTAAAAATATATTTGTCTTCAGGAATGATCTTTCCTCCATTTAGCCTACCTCCTTTGAGTTCACCTGAAATTGATGATTTCTCTTCATATTTGTTTCACACTTTAAAATTCAATAACATCACTCACTTTAGCTGCCAAAAAACTCATAAAAGCTTCTAAAGAGCTGTTTTAGAGTCAATGTTTGCATAAAAATTAACAAACATTCCATTTTTGCATAATGGCATGCAAAAAAGATTAATACTTTATATATTATTGATGTAATTGCAATATCCTTTATCATTTGATCCAAATAATGAAGTGGTAAATCTTTCTAACGAAGTGGTGTTGGGAATCGTTTTATTGTACAACAACGAATATCAATTATGTACTTCAAAATTACCATCTAGTTTTAAAAAGGAATTCAGGATGTAAAAAGGCTATAAAAATATTGCTTTATGTCTTAACCTCTAGCTGTACAACTGTTGTACCAGATTTTTTTGAACCTTTCATTATGGCCTTTTGTACCTTTCCTTATTCCCCCCACTTGAACTTTCCAGCTGAACCCAAATTGCCTCATAAAATCCCTTCATTCTGTGTCGCACCCCTTAGGGTCAGGAGATTTCGTCCAGCAGTTGCTATAATCATTAGTAAGTCTTGTGAACCCTGCTTTGGCGGCATTCTTTTTAACTAACATTACTAAGATGTACGGAATGAATTTGCATAATTTCATTTGTGGGAAATACTCATTGTAAACTTTTGTCTTTTCCCCTGTTTCTTAATTTTTTAACTTTATAAATTCCTTAATATTTTAACTTAATATAAATGTAACTTTATAATAATATATGATTATAGTTGGGCTCATCTATTTGTCTATATATTTGAGTCAAGAATTTACTTGAAGGAATTTACTAATCATTTGAACAAGAAGAATTACTTGAAGTTTCATTTCTGATGGAATGGTATTATGAAGGTAATCGGCACCCTAGACAAATTGTTACTTCTTCGCTCCCATTCGTCACAATTGATGCAGAAAAACAAAATGGAACCTCGGGGGGGGGGGGGGCGCTCTGTCATTATATTTGACATTGAAAAGTGACAAAACACTTTGTTTTGTATTCATGCTTCCCCCCTTACTGAAGCCTTGGGCATATATACTTCCCAGTCACTAATGTATTAGCCTAACACAGTATTAAAATGACCTACAATTTTTTTCAGTTTTAAATTTTAATACTTGAACTGGATATATTCCTGCTAAAAACACATTTTGGTTTCGGTTTTTAAGTAAGGTATTGGTTTCACCATTATTTTTCATAATTTATGAAATTGATTGATTTAATAATTTATAATTAATCTTCATTAAAAGTTATAATTCTAATTTTATAATATTGAAGGAGATTCTTAAAATCAGAAGAAAAGTATTAAAATCTTTATAGCTTCATTTCAATCCACTGAGGAGTTACTAGACACTTAAATTATTCCAGAAATATTTGTATTGAAATAAATTAAAGTAGCTGCATAAAAAAGTCAGGAATTCTAGATTTAATTTGAAGCATTTCTGAAAGATAATCTAAATCAGCTGCTAGTAAAACTTGTATTTAATAACGAAAGCTGATCATTTAGAATATCAGATATATTGTTTCAAGTTTTTTTTTTAAAGATTTTTGCTAACTATTTTTCAGCATAATATTATAGCAACGTAATCCTATGTATCGAATTCTAAGTAAATCGTATCTAATATTACTTTTTAAAAATTGTCTTAAATCTGGTAATTGCCTACGTATTAGTAAATTTTTCTGCAAAAAAATAATTTTTGTTATAATTCAGGTATTTATTGTCTGCAAAATTGAGCATGGTTTTCAAAGATACTACACTGCAAAGAGTAATTGAAATTCTCAGAAAAAAAAAACTATAAATAGTAAGAATTGACAATAGAATAGGAAAGTGTTACTAGTAATTATATTAAAAGCTGTTCAAACCATGTTAGGAATAAAAATTATATTCGATTTCTGTGAGCACACTATATTAATACTAAAACATTCAAAGATATTTTAATCTACAAAACAGCAGATGTTTGTTATCTGTGTTATGCTAAAAGAAATGGGAATATTTTTAAAAAGGAAATATAAACAATTAGGATCTTTATGCATGATATATAAATCTTCACATTTTATCAAAATTGATGAGTTAGAAGAATAACAAAATAAAATTCAAAATATGTTCAAACTTTATAAGAATTAAATTTACAGCTTCAGTAAAGCTTGAGAAATTTATTTAATTAGAAATATGATTGAAAAATTGACAATATTTTGTTTAATGTGCGAAATAACAATACAGCAGTTATCTTATTTACAATTTATTTAATACCATAGTATTTAATTCAATACTTTCTCCTAAAAAATTAGTAAACTAATGTTTCAGAAAAAAAAAAAACTGTGATAAAAAGATTTTTCTAGGGTTTAGACGTAGTAAACTGCGAAAAAGCAACTTGGTTGCGACGGAGAGGACAGATCACCAATTACTACTACGGGTGGTCGAAATTGGAAGGGCTATTTCTAACAATCACCTTTAAAAGAAGCGGAAAGCATCTTCTAGCTTTTCTCAATGAATGCCCGTATTCAAAGTAACTTTTTTGAGTTTGGGCTCCTAAAGCTTAACATAAATGTATAGCCCTGCATTGAATGAAAAAAGTCCTTTTCCAGATATGCCAACATAAGATGGATTCTGAAAAGGATAGAGATCCTTATCTAATGGTTTATATTTGAAATAAAGCTGAGTTTTAGACAAAAAAATAGTTAATTTATTCATAAAATGCACTAATTAAAACTCTTTAAACCAACAATAAAAAGTTTAAGTCAATTAGAATTCATATTTTTTCACTTACTTAATAGGGAAATCACTTTCACTAAGATTAATAACATATTCCCAATTCCAATCTTTCAATAGTAAAAGTTCTGAAATACAACTTAACAGCATTTGCAGTAGA
This sequence comes from Argiope aurantia, assembly GCA_026543865.1. Taxonomy (NCBI): domain Eukaryota; kingdom Metazoa; phylum Arthropoda; class Arachnida; order Araneae; family Araneidae; genus Argiope; species Argiope aurantia. The sequence goes on from JAPMOR010051720.1 coordinate 520,723, forward strand.
CTAGCTCCACCCCAAATTGTAGAGAGACGGACATCAGACAAACGTATATTAGGAAAATGCTTTTCTAAAAGTTTGAGTTCACGATAAAGATAATCTTGTCTCTGCAAAAAAAAAAAAAAAAAAAAAAGTTAACAAATTAATTAATGTCAAAGGAATGTAAATTTTAACATAAATAAATAGAATTTAGAAAAATATTACTACTTCAAATTATGCATCAATATAATATCTTTAAAAATTTTATTTCATGTAATACTTACTGAATCAACATGAATGTAGAAATAATGTCTTTCACTAAACAATGAATTGATAAGGCGATAAACTTGACGGACGGCACGGCCATTAACAGTGAGAAGAAAAACAACACCAATTGTATCAGTCTCCGAGACTTGCATAGCAGGTTTCGGATCAAGTTTCACCATTTCTGGGATGTAGAGAATTCAGTAATAAGAAAATGCTCGATTAAGTTGATCACAATCATAAGAGCACATAAAAACAAAACTCATTATTTTTCAGATAGATTAAATGTAGCTGTAACCAAGCATAAATATTGATAAAAAGAATGTTTTTCCTTTTAACATAGCATTAATATATCATATCAGTTAAGAAAACAAATTATTGTAACATAATAACAATAATAAAGGATATCTCAAAATTAACGCAAGATTTGAATTTGCCACCATTTGTGCATGAAAGCATTGACAACCCTATTAAAGAAAACCATTTGACAATTGATAGTTTAGGATTAGTAAAAATAGAGCATTACACGATAGAACAATTGTTTTCATTGTGTAACAATATTTGAAAAATAATGAAAGTCTGGCAGACCCAGTTTGAACATTTGAGAATTGAATCTCTAGACCCTGTGATTTAACACCATTGCATTTCTTTTTTATGGGGTTATTTGATATTGAAGGTCTATGCCATCAAATCCACAAGCATATGTGCATTGAAGGAGGAAATTCAATGCTACATCAACAAAATTCAGCCACATTTAGGTAAAATGATCATGAAAAATTTCAACAAAAAAGTGTGTATGTGAAAGCAAAGCCATGGAGGCCATTTGCCCAATCTGTTATTCCATACATAACTCTATCCTGTGAACTTTACAATTCAATAAAAATTTAACAATTTAAAGGAAAAAATTGTACTTTCTACTTAATTCAAATCTTGCATTAACACATTAATCTATTGTGTAATGCTCCATTTTTACCAACCTAAGCTATCAGATGTTTTTTTTTTTTTTTTTTAAAATAGGGTTGCCAACACTTTACTACATTAATTAAAATCTTGTGTAAATTTTGAGATATCCTTTATAAACAATATTACAAGAATATTTTTCCTATACTATATTTTCTGACTGAAAATTTTTTCAAGAACTGTTAGCTTTAAATTACTTACATTTATTAAAAGAACAGATATAAAATATGCAGTTAAAATGAAGACTTTCAATAAAACAAAATCATGTTTCCTTGCACAAACTTAAAAGATAATTCATACAGCAAGTATTTACAAAGCAATAATAATAAATGTAAAATATCTCATAACAAAATCAAGTTAAAAAATTATTTGTTTTTCAAAAAGAAACAGGGTGGATTTAGGATTACACTAGTATATAAATAATTTTTCTTACAAAAAAAAAAATTACGATAAATATTTTTATTTACTTATTAACAAAACCTATTAGTTTCCTTATGATCTGTAAAATGAGAAATGAAATATATATCACTCAAAATGATGTTAAACAAAATAAAAACAAACAAAAAATAAAAATAAAAAGGAAAATAAAAAAATTGGGGGAAAAACAGCAAAAACAAAAATTAAAAATTAAAAACATAAAATTAAAAATACATCCTCACTTGGTAACCCAGTATGGTAAACATTCATAGTAAAATATCCCCCACATTTTTCATGCAGGCTCATGGGGCAACCCATATTACACAGATCTTCATTTAATTTTAAGTCCTCGTGAGGTCTTTCTTTGCCACAAAAGCATTCCTTACTGTACTGTACTCCAGCATATAGGTAACCAGATTGCAAGCACATATCAATGCATCGAGTAGGAGAGTTATCAACAAGTTTCTTAGAAAAATTGGATAAAAGTCGCTTTTGAGCACGGTCCTTAAAACATCCAATATAAGGGTTTAATTCTTCTCCTGCACAAGCAAAACAAATGGAAATAAAAAAAATTAAAAAGCATACAAGAAAACATAAAATAAAATTAAAATAAGCATGCACAAAGAAAAGTGAAGTGATATAAAATAAAGGAGTTAGGATAATCTAGATATTGACTTTCCTAAAAATCCTAACTTTAAATTATATTATTATTAGAGCAGAATGAATTTAGTTAACTTGTCACTACTAAAATAATTTTTGAGTAGTGGCAGATAGTACAACAAACGTTTTTTTATTGCAAACAAAATGAAACAGGAATTAAATAAACAATGTTTTTATAGTGAGGTCTAAAAATAATAAAATAATGCATCTTAATTTTTTTTAAATTCAGGAATCTTTCCCTTGAAATTATCCTAAAAATAATCAAAACAATAAATTTTTATCATTGATGTAGAAAATTTGAGTTGATTTATTTTAAGATCATATATGCAGAAATATTACATTTTCAATACATAAGTATAGATCTCTAACTATAAAAACATGATTTTTACTCAAATATGACAATTTGGAAGACATACTTAAAAAGTGTGGATGTGATGTTTAACACTTTTCTTTTATTTGCTCTCAAATTGCATACAATTATAGGAATATCTAGTGAGGCTTTGAGACTTATTTCATTTCAAAGCTATAGATTAATTAATCCACAAAACTTAATAAAGATAATTAAACTGTAATTTTAGAGCAAATTGGATTTAAAACATAAGTGTACAATTTTATTTTTAATTCAAAATTATTTAAGAATTGCTTAAAAAGATTTATTAAAATATAAATATACATAAAGAAATAAGATTTTTGAATTTACACAGTTGTGTAGAGAAATTAGTGTAAAAATTAAGCCCCTTAGCCAAAAATAAATTAATAATAAGGACATTTGTATATGCATGTCTACATTGCTCACACATACTTTTTAAGCACAAGACTTCCTTGTTTTATAATAACATACAGTTTTATTAAAAAATTTAAAAATACAAAATTTTAAATATGTATTTTTAAATATTTTAATATTTATTCTGCATTTCCTTAATATTTTCTACAGTAAAATAAAAAATGTCGTTTTCATTTGAAAAACTAATAAAATAAAATATAAACAAATGGTCATTACTTAAAATTTGTCAACCATCCTAAGATTAACAATAAAAATCAGTGACCTTTTTTAATATTTCTTAAAATTAATAAATTACCAGTCAATTTAGAAGAATACATAATTTCTGAAAATGTAAACATTAATGTAGAATCATAAAATGACCAAATTTTTTTTAATTTATCATCTGAATAGAAAATATTATTATAATTACAACAGTATATTTCTTGAATTCCTGATGCATTTAAGTAATGAATAGAGTGGTAAAAATTGCATACACTGTACCAATGTCAATATGCATCCATGAAAGAAGTTTTAGTTATTTTATATTGTTAAAAATTATAGCCAAATCACAATGGCACAGGAAAGGCTTCAAAGCCACATAATCCTTGAAATTTATAGTATTATGTAAAGAAAATTACGTGTTCTTTGCATAGCAAAAAGGCTTGACATAACATATTTAAAAAAAAAAAAAACTAATTCTGCTGCATTATTATTATTAAGACATACTACCACTATGAGTAATCTGGCTAGCATCCTAGCCTAGGGGTAGCGTCTATTCCCTCTGATATGGGCTTCACGTGTTCGAGTCCTGGTTTGGACATGGTTGTACTTTACCCTGTGTTCTATCTGTGAGATGTGTCAAAGAGCCCCCCTGTAAAAAGGGGTTGTGCAAGCGAGTGTCATCTTCATATAAGCTAAAGTCAGACTTCTGCCCTCGGATGCTCAGAGGTCTTTACCTTCAGAAGCTACTGCACCTCTCTGTCTCCGATCTCTTGGTTTTGGTTTGAATTGGTGTTTAATCCAAGGAGGATAAGCAATAAGAACAACAATGAACAGTCTTATTGTACTTTTCTAATACAAGATAACAAGTTTGCCCATTTGTGATTATGTTTATTTTATAATACCATATTTATTATAATTTGAAAGCCCCCCGCTTTTTTGTAATATGAAACACACCATTAGATATTTGGAGATGGATGCAATAATGTATTATCTATATGTAATTATTTAAATTAAATATTTTCTCACATTTAAATATATTGCATGTGTTCTAAAATTCTTACATGTTAAACAGATCATGATCCTCATTGAACAGTGTCTTTAATGCCATTCTTATTAACAAGCCATGAAGAATAAAAGAAAAGTATTTTGAAGCATTTTTAGTATTTCAATAATTTTTTATTATTTTAACATTTTTTTTTATTTGTAAATAGTCTGGTAAAGATTTTTGTACTGTCAAAATAATCATTCCAGTATTTCAAGCTTATTATTGAAAAAAGAGGGAGAGGAAAAAAAATATCATAAAGCATCATCTTAATATGTGTTGACACTCCTGAATCTACATTACTCTAGATTAGTTCCCTTTAATCAGTTTTCTTTTTTGATATATTCAATAAGAAAAGCTTTCAATTTATCATATTCAATGCTTGGGTTGAGGGGGAGAAAAGTCTATTTTCCTTCTCTAGAAAACTAAGATTTTTTAACGACCTATTTGTTAAATTAAAATTAAGTACTTTTAGATTCAAATTACAAGATATTTAAAAATGATTTTCAAATTTAAGGAATTTTCAATATGCTGGCAACCTGCTGTAATAAATACATTTTATGGTAACATCAACTAATGATGAGTATGAACCACATGGGACTTAACGTTTCAATACTACTTTTCTTATCAAGAACAATATATATGCAAGCATTTGGCATCTATTTTAAATGATGCCATGATTGCATGAAATATTGACTAAATGTTCCATGAAAAAAGTGCATGCAGTAATTCATATTTTGTAAGCAAAGTCAAATTTTTATGCCACTACACATTGTAAATTATACAATTTATGGCACTGGTATTAAAATTTAGTGGTATGCAAGGAAACAGTATTATTATTTTCAAGATGCAAGCATGAGGAAAGAACTGAATGAGCTTCGATTTCAGCAAGTAACATTGAATCAATGTAATTTGAACTTATCTCAAACTTTATTATTTTTTTGCATGCAATATAGTTTGAAATGCTGTTCAACAATGTTTAGGCTACCAGACGATTAGAGGTAGATATGTTCCTAGCCAATTAAAAGAAATTGACAATAAAATGCATCTAACTTACTTGATATTCTTTAATGTTAATAAAAAATGATGACAATATTTTTTTCAGAATCATTATTTAAAATGAAACATCAGTATTTCATTGCAGTCATGACAGTGAAACTTAATCAACATCCTAGTTCCTTGTCTCTAAAAAAATTCATAACATAAACCAACAAATACAAAGCAATGGAAAGAGTATTTCCACCATTTCATGAAAAAACACGTATGAAATGCTTTTGTTAACATAAGCTCCTCAGAATATAACAACTGATGCAGTTTCCTTTCAGTGCACCTTGAGAAAAATTAAGGAACATGTTCATTACAAAAGGCCAATCTTACTACCCAATGGAGTTCAACACAACAACATAAAACTAATATAGCTTATAGCAAATAAAAGCCTCTTGGATTCATAAAACTGGAAAATTCTACCCTTATTTATAGTGCCTTTTGACTTTCATTTATTCTCCAGTAGTAAAAACAATTTTTCATGACAACATTTAGACGCTGATGGTAGTGTTGAACAAGCTATAAACTATTAGCTTCATCATCTGAAGGGCTCAAATCATTGACCATTGACAAGGGCTCAAATCATTGACCTTAACCTTACAATAATTACTTCAACAAACAAGTGCAGCATTTTGTAGGAAAATAATGTATATATACACTTTTAAACATGTTATACTCTTTACATTTCATATTTAAACATTTTTTAAAAGAAAAACTAAAAAGGAAAAACCTTTCTTCCTGATATGCTCTTGAACAAAAATATTGCTCCCTCCCTCTCATATAACACAGAAATATACAGATTTAAATTGTGTACCTAAAATCTCAATACAAAAAATGCATTCACCACACTTACCTTGAAACATCATTAGGTAATAAGGATCCGAGAGATAAGCACAAAATATGTTTCTCTTCCTACTCATTTAAAAATCATTTCTTCTTATTTCTCACCCCTAACTACTACTTTATGAATTTCTTATTATAAAATTTGAGCTATAAAGCATTTTACATTGTGCTGTGAATATTATTTTAATTAAAAAGTTTGTTAGACTGATCATATGCAATGATAAAAATCAACATGATAGGGCAAAAAATACTTTATAGTAGCATTTAATATCAAATCATAATTTAACATATTCATTAATTAAAACACAAGTTGTTTAACTAAACTTAAGTTGAATGGAACAGGATCAAATTTAATATTTTTATTTATTTTTTAATGCAAATATAATATAAAGGAAAAATATATTTTATTTAAAGCTATCACTAGAATTTGTAACTCACAATCTGAATTTTTAGAATTAGTCCATTAGTTTTAGATACCATCAAAAACAGAATTCATAAAATGTCAAATGCTGATTAATGTTTTATTTTTTAAGTCTCTAATAGTTTTATATACTACATCTGATATGTTAATAAATTTTTTAGGTTGTTTCAGTATAAATCAAATGTTTATTTAAATGATAGTTTTATAAGCATTTAACACTCCCAACTTACTAAATTTAGTAAAAAAAGGCTATTAAATTTATTTAAATTTCTTCAGTTCTTGTTATTAGAAAACAATTCAAGTTTTTTTTTTAAAACTTATTTTTGAATTGCCTCAGTATGAACTCATACATGAAAAAACAGGAACAAAAATTGCTAAATTCTAACCACAGCTAAAAACAATGAATGTAAATAAAACAAAATAATGCCAACCTATTAACGTGATTTAGATACCACTAATGGAATAGTACCTTTTTTTTTTGTAGGTAAATTTAAATTATCAGCAGTTTTACTGTCTATTTTGAAGGTAACAAAAACATTTACATCTGACAAACAAATGCTGGCAAAGTTATGGGAAAAGTATTCAAAATTTTCGATACATTAAGAACATTATCAAATGTAAATATTAAAATATTTTCAAGATATCTGTAATCTATAAATTGCATTTCATTGCAAATAAGAAAAACAATACAAATAAATATCAAAGATTGTAACACAATTCCTGCCTACTCTACACACAACATTGATTGGGCAAAGAAAAAACCCTACCTTTTAATGGACAGTAGCGAGGTAATCTTTTGGGATAAAGCATACCCTGCTGCATAAGGCACGTAATATTAGCAATTTCATATTTGCAAGCTTGTGTAGTAGCACGATGTATAGCTGCCACAGCCTCTCTCGTTGTGATGTTACACCATGGATGAAAGTCCAATTCATCTAAATTCAAAGTTCCATCAATCCTGTCTAATTTTCGAGATCCATTTACACTATGACCCACATTTTTATCATTTAAATCAATTCTTAGATTCTTCAGGTCTTTTTCAGCAGGCACCACAATGTCCACAGCTTTCTGTTTCTCACTGTCCTTTGGAGAAATATTTCTACTGCTGCTGTCTTTGAGCAATTTCTCCCAGACAATGATGCCCTGTCGATCTTCATCGTCAACAGCATAGTCATAAACTTCCTTATCAGCGTTAGGATCAATCTGAGAATTTCGAATATGTTCTTTATCAACTATTATCTGCAGAAAGTATAAAAATCCACTGGATAATTTTATTCATACTATCAAAAATTCAACAAAAATTTCTAAATAATTAAAAGGGAGAATAAAAAAATATTTTATATTATGAAGGGTAAAAAATAATTAATAAAAAAAATTAAGCATGTTTTTTGCAATTCAAAATTAAATTTTTAAGAACTGATGCATTAACTTATAGCAAATTAAGTAAATAGTTTCAATTACTCAATAAACTGTTAACAAATATTTAAATAGTAAAACTATCATTAAAAATTTCATAAAAAGTTGTTTAATAATTTGATGCTCATTTACTTTCTCTCTCTCAGTTGTGAAGTTAATAAGACATACAATGTAAATGTTTATCAAAACATCTTAGCGGATAATTATTTCAAATTCAAGATTTCTTAATATCACAAATAAAAGAATTTTGTTTAGGATTTAACTTTGATGAATTTCAAGTATTTTTTGATAGTCAAAGAATCAACAAATTTGAATAAAATATTTCTTTATCTTCTAAAATATATGCTTTTAATGATTCAACTGTAAGATTTATATACTATTATCAATACAAGAGTCAAATTTTCATTACAACCAAACTAGGTTCAGGCATAATCAAGAGTGCAGAGAAAAGAAATTAATCTCAATATTTTTTTTAGTATTACTTATAAAAATGCTTTCCAAGCAAACATCTATATTACTACATAAATTTAGAAGTACTTTTTGCTGTTCATCTTTATAGATAGAATTATTACAAGTAAAAAAAAATACATATATATATGCTCAAGGGAAATTTCAAATGTGTATTACAATAGTGATCCACAGTGCTCATATCACTTGACACCTGATACAAATACTGAAAGCAAATTAATTAAATACATTGTGGTCAAATATTACTACTATAAAGCTGCATTATATACTAGATAATTACTTTTTTCTGGAATCTTGAGAAAAGCTGCATTATGTAAAGAGCAAATGTTGATAATGGAAAAGTAGATAGATGCAAGAAAATTGCAACTATTGATTAAAATATTTTTTGCTCTCTTCAAGGATAACAGTAAAAATTTAAGGAAATTGAACAAAGGGCACACTAACATGGTTCAATATCCCAGAACTAATACTTCAGAAGCAGTAAAATTAGATGCATGTTCATATGCTACAGTAGATAATAGTTAGAAAACAGGTTAATGATGCTTATATAAGCAATGCATTTTAAGGCACTGGCCATGCTACCACATCAAGGACTACTGTTCATCTCAGCATTCTGAGACGACCACTTGTCAAAGCTTCTATCTCATTAAGGGGAGAGACACGGAAGGACGAGTGCATTTATGAAATTGTCATTCTTTAACCTTGATTTTCTCAGAATTGGATAGTTTTTTGTTCAATTTCTTTTTCACGTGTATGTGAGTATCGTGTCGTTTCTGACAAAATTATTTTAATTCAGTTAGCAAATAATCTGATTTTATTTTAATGTTAAATGTAAACCTTTCTTACTCTCACCTTCCCTCTCACGCCTATTTTGATGAATTAAACCCCTCCTAATACATGTGCAAAAGTGCGGAGGGTTTTAGAATCCATTGTCAAACAATATATAGCACTTGTTGTTTGTATCTTTAATATTTAAGAAAACATCATTATGACTTCTGGAGAGAGAAAAATTTGCTTACCCAGACAAAACCTCATAACAATATTGATCAAAATATTAAAATTTGATAATGGGCAATTAGTCTTTAACACTTAACTACAGTAAACTAATAGAAAACATCTTCTCTCTTAGATTCTTATGACATATACGGTTTCATTAAAATGCATACAGTTCTAGATGTTTTTAATGAACAGAAAATATTTTAAAGCTAAATAATGAGTGTTTTTTAAATGTGTAATTAAATAAAGAATTCAACCTCACATTTTAATACTTAAGACATAAATAAAAAGCATAAAACTAATATAAAGACATAGCTCTGTTATAGATATAATGTATAATTTATTCTATGTTATAAGAATAAAATACTATTTATCATATATAATGTATACCTTTATGTTATTTAAAATACTTATTCATAAAGTTGAATAAAATTATTTTTTAAAAACTCTATATTTAAAATTGCTTTGTTACGATTTGCAATTCTGAAGAGGTAAGCTAAATAAATATTATGATTCACAATTTTGTTTCATTACACTACCGTTTGTATTAAACACACAAATAGTATTATAAAAATTTACTAATGCATCGCTTAAAATAAAACACAATAAGATTTAGTTAGCAGTTACTGAAGAACACACAGAAAATGAGACACAGTCAAAATCCCGGAATCAATTTTAAGGACTTGTGTAAATCATAAGCCAGCGATTAGCAAAGCACATTTTTTAAAATCTTATCTCATAATCGGATTCAAGATATTTATGTAAAAATGAACGTATCATTTAGCAAATATTTACAATGTTAATAATCACCTTGATTTTTTCTTTCCTTTCAATCGATGATCCACTAAATAAGACATTTCGATCATCGAAACGAATTTTATAGAAACTTATGGCTAAAATAAGTTGAAATATCAAAATTGCAGTGAATATTAAGAAATAGAGACGATACGTTCTGCAAAACAAAACTGAAAGCACTCGATATGTAGCCATCGACCATTATGCAAAATATTTTTTTATTAATGAAATATAAAGACTAATTTAATAATTTGACTAGCTGTTAAGAGCAAATCAAACAACATCTGCAGAGAAAAGTCAAAACATTATGCCCATTTACATTATGCCGATTTTCTACAGGTTACAGTTTACTATAAGAAATTATATAGCTCTTAATTTTTTTTCATGCTAATCGAATATAATTAAGAAAAATTTCAATTTCTAAGTTTCTTTCAATAATAATTTTTTAGATTGCTTGGAGAATAATTTCTTATTATTGTAAACTCGAGTCTCAATGCGTGAAAATCATGCAGGAGTGTTCTTAACTGCAACCTTGCTATCTCGATTTTTATTCCACAAAATAATTTTCGATGTAACGTTTTGGAGCACGAGCGGTCTTGTCGGGGTAAAATAGGATCTGAGATCATCCATTGTATTATTGATTAAAAAGAAATTGCAGATTTATACACTTTAAGTAAGTACTGTTATAGTTCTAATAAAAAGTATATCTGTTGTCAAAATGTTTGAGCTTTTTTCCATTCAGACGCGTAATTTGAGGGCTTTGCAATATACACCATGTATAACATCGCAAATGTCTTGCATCTGAATATTTATTTTATTCTTAAGAAGCTAAGTATATGTACTGTTATGGACTTTTGAAGATATTTTGTTGTTTATCATCAATTTCATAGCTAGATGGGGCAAAGAATTAAATTTGTACTTAATTTGTGATTTTTTTTAACAGATATTCAAAATGGTTCGAATGAACGTGTTAGCAGATACTTTGAAATCTATAAATAATGCAGAAAAGCGTGGCAAAAGGCAAGTTTTAATACGTCCATGCTCCAAAGTTATCATTAAATTTCTCACTGTCATGATGAAACATGGTATGTACTTTACTTTTGCTTATCTAGATTTTTTTTTTTCATTCAAATTTATTTTTAACGTTTATATTTGTTCATGCCTATCGATAATTATACTATTGCAGGAATCTAATTTCGGTTGAAGCATTTTCTGTTTTTATTTTATCAAAATTTTCAATATTCTGCCATTTCCAATTGGGTATCCAAATTTTTCTGGTCAGCTAAATTTAGAATTCTTCACATAAATGAATTTAATAATTTTAAAATTGAAAAATGTAAATTAGTATATAGTTGACATCGAATTTTTAAAAACATCAATTTTCGTGTGTTTCTTATATATGCGAGTACGAACATATTCTAGATGTAGGAATATTTAGATATATGTTGTATTTAACTGCAACAAAATTTGAGCTCTGCATCAAGTTCACAGTTCCATACATGAAATTTGTTGTTGGTTTCAAGAATACAATTCAGATGTCAAACTGAATTTTTATAAATGATAAAACTGTCACATATGGCAATCATATTGAATTGTGATTGTTTGGAAAGTTTTATGCTGCTTGGCAGATAAACAATTTATGTTGGATCTAATTTTTATAGATATGGCTAAATGAAACCTATTTTAATAATAAATTTTACTGAATTTGTCTGTTTCTAGATTTATATTACTTTTTACAGGTTACATTGGAGAATTCGAAATTGTAGATGACCATAGGGCTGGAAAGATTGTAGTCAATCTGACAGGACGATTGAACAAATGTGGTGTCATCAGCCCACGGTTTGATGTCCAGCTCAGAGATTTGGAAAAGTGGATGAGGAATTTGTTACCTTCCAGACAGTTTGGGTAGGGATGTTTTCAATTTTTAAACTGTTAGGTGAAAATACTAACTGTGTTTAAATTTTATAGTAGTGTTATCTATAAAATTAATTCTTAGTTGTGCTATAATGTAACTGTTAATGAATTTTGAAAAATTCTAATTCTGGAACGATCAGTAATTTCAGAAATTTTGGTATACATATTATTAAACGTTAGTCTCTTGCTTTGTTTTAAAGTGATTGCTTAAGGCAACTATTTTTAATTGAAGAAGTGAGAATAAATATTTAATGGGTTTTATGAGGTATAATTATACATGCTTTGGCCTAAGTGAAGATTAGTGTGCACCAGCTCTTCGTCGCCAATATTGCAACCCATTGGATCCCTTTTATAGCAACCGTACTGCTGTTTTGTTTACTACTTTTTACAATGGTTGAGTTGTACATAACTACAATTACATTATGAAAAATGTTAAATTAAAAATATTTAAAAAATATCGATTAAAGATTTTAATTTCGTTCTTTATTATAATTAAAATTTATTACATAAAGAAAGTTAAGCTTATAATTAAAAGTTATTTTCTCCTTTCTTTTTTTAATGTGAATACAAAAAGAAAATATTTATTCTTTTGCAATTTTTAATTGTCAATATGCGTTTTAAAAAAGACAGTTGCAATGGAATTCTTTGCCGTTCTCGTAATTCTTTTGGTGTTATAACGGTTGGTTCCCTTCATAATTTGTTATGTCGGGAGTATTTCGAACCAGTAGAATGGATGAAGGGTGAGTTAAATATGCATATATATATATTACGAGTTGATGAAGTTAGAAAAGGATGCTTGTTTAAAATTTTGTATTGAGAATGGCTTGATATCGAACCGGCAGAATGGATGAAGGGTGAGTGGAATATATTTTTACGAGTTGATGAAGGTGGGAAAAGGATGTTTGTTTGAAATTTTGTATGAAGAAAGCTCCGATTGCTTATTTCTCCGTTTTTTTCTTTTCTCTTGGTTATGTTCTGTTTCTGTTATCCACGCAGTCTTAATGTTCAATGTGCTAACGAAGCCACTAGGTTGCCGCTGCTAGCAAATCCGTAGGATTTTTTTTTTTTTTTTAAGTTAAAAAAATCCTGCCCGGTGCCTTCTACAGATGCCTTCGGTATCTGTAGAAGGCATGAAAGTATGAAAAAAAACAATACTTATCAGTAAAAAGTCCTAATTAGATGGCGGGAAGTGGTAACCGTAACTGTTCCGGGGAAATATTTGTTTATTTTGTCTGTCATCTTTATTGGCGACTTGGCATTGTTGGTGCAGCTGGGTGCACACTAAAATTCTTTTACCCATGCTTTTTTTTAATAATATAGTTTTATAATATAGCTTTAGTTCATAAACTTAGTCAGTTAACACATCTGTTTATTTTGTGCTCTTTTTATAAATTCACTTTTAAGTTATTGTATTGTTCATGTTGCAATTTATTTGTCAATTTCTGTTGTCTGATTTTGAAGTCTTTGCATTTAAGAAGAATTTGCACTATTATTTATATTTCTATAAATAAAAGGCGTATTTGTAGTTTAACCCCTTCCTTGGAGCATTTTTCAAAAATCGCCTATCGATAGCTGATGCCGTGTTTTTCGGAGGAGTCCTAGAGTGGAAAGAACGCTGGTTGCCATGCATGTTATCACCAATGGTGAAGAAAGGGGTTCAACTACAATTCACCCAGCTCTATTTTTACACATTTAGAATATGAAGGAAAACCATTGAAAAATTGCTTGTCCCAACAACTGATCAGATTCTGCCAATTTTTGTGTCATGTTACAGTTTGTCGCTGCATTTTTCACTTCATAAGAATCTCGTGGTGTGACTCTGGCTGTTTATCTGCTTTTTCTCCATTCCTGGAGAGGTAGCAAGATAAAATTGAGGACTTCAGCATTTGGGCTTATGTAAAATAGAGCTAACAAACTGTACTGTAATATTGCACAAATTTGCAAACAATTTTCAGTGAAACTGCTTTCATATATTTTGCAGAACTTGTTAAGTCATTTCTTCAAATGTATCAAGCTGATTTTCGTCCTACTTTTTATACATCCCACATTTGTGTATCTGAAGTTTTTAGAAATAACCATCTTTTTATTTGTATCTGATAATCATTAAAATGTTTGAAAGCATAATGAATAGATATCTGTTAAATTATATACAACAGCAAGGGAAAAAAGATTGTCAGAAAAAAAATAATAAATGTGCAAGAAATATACATAAAGTATTAAAATCGACAACTGGAATGAAGTATGTTTCATAAAATATAGTTTATGACTACTTAAAAAGATTATTAAAAAAATAAGAATACCATCAGTTATTCAAAATTGTTGCATGTTTTTGGAGGGACTGATTGCTAAATATCTGGCAATGGCACTTAAAAAAAATGTTTCTTGTTGCTTTTATGAAAAATGAAATTTCTATTTCTGTAGTAATATAAAACTAATGTGCTTGTGTAGCAAGCCAGATAATTTTTATTACTAGTAAGATATAATGATGAGCTTTTGCCTAGAAAAATTGAACAATATAAAAGAGTTTGAAAACATTTCTAAAATGAAATTATTTTCTTATAAACATTTGCATGGTTTTTATATCTAAAGCAAGGTTTACATGAGGCGAACTATTGCACACAATAGAAGGTAATGCCTATTTTAGAAAAATAACATGGCCGCAATGGTACAATGACAAATAGTTGTCCCATCTGGACAACCAGTGTCCTAACAATATTCTATCAACTATTCACATGAGGACAATACAAGGTTAAAAATTGCATCCCCCCCCCCAAGAAATTGAAATGTTATTGAAGTAGCAGTAGTATTATGTTTTTTCTTAATGTTACTAACTATAATATCTATTGAAATAATTTTAAATATGCAAAAGATTTTTTTTAAATGAAACTTGCATAAAAACATTTTTAACTCATTAGTATTTTATTTCATTGTCGTTAAAAAGGGTTTGTCCTCTGGTATTTTTAAGATAATACTTAATGAAGCATCTTGTATATTTTTGTTGAAAATGGAGAAGTTTGTAGATACATATTGATCTCTTAGACAAGGCTGGAAAAGAATGTGTTTACAATATAAAAGAGTTTGAAGAGTTTGTTTTGACCAAGGGAATGAAATGTAATTGTCCTGTAAATTGTGTACATGGCATTATCAGGTTTATCCTTTACATTGTTGGAATTTGAAGACTTTTAAGTACTAGTATTTTGTATGTTTGAAAAGAGTGGTCTGAATTTATGTTTGCTTCTTTTTCTTTTTAGATACCTAGTGCTCACCACTTCTGGAGGTATTATGGACCATGAGGAAGCAAGGAGAAAACATTTGGGAGGCAAAATTTTAGGATTCTTCTTTTGATGTAATATAATTGAAAAATAAAAGTGAAAAAATTAATTATGCATTTTCTTATTTCCATTGTTGCAAACAACTTTTTTCAACTACATTTTTCTAATAAATTGAAATCACTAAATGTTATACTTCCTGTTCATTTTTGATACATAAATAACTATATAATTTTTGTTAAAGTACCTTTTCTGTAAAAGTTGATCACAATTATGTAGAAAATTTGGATGTGGGTTCTTCACATTCAAATTTATTCAGTTGTATTATTTGCTGTTTTAAGTGTATTTTTCCATCTATAAATATACTTATGAAAACTAATTATTTAACAGTTGTAGTGGTTTAAAATTATATTTGGTAATACAATTTTATATACTCATAAAATGCAACTAGCAAAGGAAGGGGTATTATTTTTGGCATCTTCATTGAATTCATTTCATATTGAGTTTTGTATGCTTCTTGTCATGCCCCAGATTGTTTTCTTTTATATGTTGAATTCAATTTGGCCTTTTTGTATTCTAAAAAAATAATAATTTTAAAATTAAATTCTGGTCGAAAAAATGTATCTTAAATGTTACGTGACTGTTTTCGTTGTGGTGTCTGATCTTTCGCTTCCTGATTTAGAAAAAAATTTGCCTATACGAGTTCACTTAACCCTCCTGTCGGCGGCGTTCAGATCGCTATACTTACCGATAGCGGCACGTCTCAATAACAGGTTTATTCTTAAAAGTGTCAGTATTTTGACAAAGGGATTGCTTTCCCCCTTTGCGGTCAGTTCAGCGCTGTTGGATCTAAGTCATTAGCTTACCACATGGTGAGTGACAGTTATTGCTTATCGCTATCGCTGCCTTTCGATTTTTAAAAGAATTTTTCTTTTAGTGGTTAAGAAGAGAGCTGCAATAACAGATTGAAAATGCAAAAAGTGTGATTGTTTTTTTTTTGTTGTTGAGGTTTTTCGATTATTTCATAAAACATCGCATAAAATTTACGTTAAGAATAAATTATGTTTAATTTTTATAAATTGAAAGAGTTCGTCTATTTTTTTTTTCATTGTAATATGTTTCTCAAAATTTTTAATCCCCTCTTACTGTGAAATTATTTCTCGAAATTACGCACAATTGATTTAATTCTTGAAAAAAAAAAATCCTCTCAGCACATTGCCAATGTATTTTAATATTTTAAAATGAGCGTTTAAAACATTAATTGCGATAAGAAGCATCAAATTATAAATTTGCTTCTTCAGTATTTAGAAAATGATTGTATAATTATGGAATTCCATACCATATTTCAATTTCCGAGATATCGGTTTTTGGTGTTTATCTGCATGATTAAAATTTTTAAATTAAATATATTTTACAATAATTCAGTAATGCTGAAATAACTGGATTATGCAGCTGATGCACCTTATGACTGCAACACATAAAAGTAATTGTCAAAATATTTCTTTGTAATATCCATGATACAAATTTGGCCTGGAAAAATGACTTAAATAATACAGGTTATTTAGACTTATAATTAACAATTTGCAACTGGAATTTTTCGAATGCTTCTAAAGAAAGCTCCCACAAAATATTAAGAACCATTTTAAAATAAATTACAATTTAAAAAGAAAATTTCAACTTTAAGTTATTCGGGTTAGAATCAAAGCCCTCACTATTTTGCAATCGGATAACGACATATCGTGGGGTAAAGGAATAATTTAAAAAAATTCGGAATTTAAAAGCTTTGCAGATGCAGTTGCATTGATCTTTTTTTACTCATTTCTTCCTAGCTGTTTTTGGCGACCAACATATGTGTCGAGGTGGCTGGTCAATATAAAATTTTTAATTAAATGGTTTCTTATGCAAAACATCTTAGAATTTTAAATTTTGATAGTCATATAACTCCTACTGTTTCAGATGCCATGCACCATTCTATACTACATAATTTTTGAATTTTCTATCAGCTACACGACAGTAAATCCTTAATTTAAAACGGAAGTGAATAAACTTCAATTAATGCAAAACCTGTTTTGTTGAAACCAATCAGGCTTATTAAATTTCTAAATTCGGGGAATAGAATCATTTAGCAATAAAGTTTTATGTATATTACTGAATATTTCTTTTTAATTTTTGAAATGTTTCAGATGATCTATCATATATCTTATCCAGTGAAAATTTCTCTGATTCAACTACAATTCA
>JAPMOR010051728.1:0-17499 GCA_026543865.1 Argiope aurantia
AAGCAAACAGACGGGACACACAACACGAGAAAACTCGGGAATGGACCGTAACAAACGGGAAGCGAAGCACGAGAAAACTCTTGAGCGGTTCTTAATTTCTTAAAACAAGATAGTGTTGCAAATCGTGCCGAACTCCATTGCACAAGGGAATATGCTTTACCCAATATCGCACTCTAGAGCATTATTCAAGTCTGCAAAATAAATAATTAAAATGTAAAAAATCTTATATAATAAAATATAAAGTAATATTTAAGAATACTTTAAGTAAATATAATACCAAACGCAAATAAAACATGTGCATATATGCATCATATTGCTTGCCAAGCATGCTTCTAGAACGTTCAAAAATGGGCGGGCCCTGGGAAAGCGTTGAGCTCGCAGTGCGTCGTACGCAATATGTTAGTATTTTTCAAACATTAAAATGATTAGTAGACTTTCTGTTAATTGGTGATGCCACTTGCAGGATGAAAAAAAATCGTGTTAAATGCTTCGCAAGCGGACCTTTATACTTATATATGATATATATTATTTTTTGGACAATACCTAATCATCAAAAAAGGAGTTCTTCGACATTTTAATTGCATTTTTATTGCAAATTAATCAAAATTGTAACATTTTTATTTCTCAATACTTTTGGCGTATATTACCCATTTAAAAATATTTCAGCATCATTTCGAAATTTTAAAAATTAATTTACTAATAATATAATTTTTATTTTTTTTTCTCTCATTTTAGTAATTTTTTTCAAAATTCTTTTAAGTATATTTTGTAAAACACTTTTCATTATTTGAATTTCTGAATTTATATTAAGAATATTAACTACATTTTTATTTTGTACATCTTAACATTTTTATACCATCAATGAAAGAATAGTTAATAGTTATTCAAAATATTTTTGGACGGAAATCGAAATCAATGAATATGTTTTATTTACTTTGTTAAGTTACCTACAATTTGAAAACACGTGTTCTCAACACCAAACAAAAATTGTAATTGTCTTTTAAGTGGTTCTTCGTTCAATCAAGCAAGAAATTCAAATTGCATTTTTAATTATAGTTTCATAACTGTTTCAGTTACGAAACTGCAAGAACATACTGTTCAATAAAATTTTAAATCCTGTTTCTTTACATGTTTTAAAATTTGAATTCATTTTTGTCTAAACTGTTGAAACAATATTAATTTTGTTTTAAATTACTTAATAACTTGCAATTTTCTCAAGTCAACTTTTATTATTATGATATTGTGTATGCATATGTAATACATTACACTGAGCTTTGCCGAGGAATTTTAATGATGCTTGCTGAATCAATTTTTCATTATCTTAACTTTTGCATTGCAATATTCAAGACATACCGTTAGATCTAGAGCAACCAAATTTTGCTCAAATGTACTTAGGAAAGTGGTAATGTGTACCTCAGAGCGATTTTTTTTTTCAGAAAATTTAATTTATGAAAAAATTGAACCATGGTTAGGTGTTTTCCGCGATAACTCCCGGAAGTATTACAGCACAAAAATTATTTTTGTCCCTCCTTGAAGCACAAAATATTTTTCGTTTTAATGAAATCAATACAAATGTCTTGCAGGTTTTTACTGAAATTTGGCAGTTTATTAAAAAATGGGATTTTTCTCCTAATTTCCAAAAATAGATTCCATTGTTGCATTTAAATTTATACCGTTTTCATTACTTCATCCAACATTGAATCGCCTTTCTTCCATTGTTGAATGCTAAGGAACAGTTTAGTTTAGTTTAGTTATATATTAACGTCCCGTTTTAAAGCAACACTAAGGCTATTTTGGGACGGACCTCGTAATTTTGAACCGCGGTCAGATGACGAGGATGACACCTGAGCTGGCACCCCCCCTCTCCACACCACGCCACACCAGCGGGAGGACATTTGGTCTTGACGGATTTAACGTGCAACAGACCCCCTTACACGACGGTTCGTCGGTGGAATCGGGTCTCGAACCTGAAACCCTCCGGTTCTGAAGCCGAGACCTTACCACCAGGCCACCGCGTCCCTAAGGAACAGCGATTCTGTTTAATATATATGTAAATTATGTGACGAAAAGTGTGACATTATGACAAAACACAGGACATTAAATTACGTGACAAAGTGAAGTTCCAGTTCCGCGAATGGATGAGCCAATCCATTACGTTTTTAAAGGCTACGATGTCATGAAATTTTATTCAATTCGGATGGTTCATGTGCACGATGAACGGAACTTTTTTAAAGTTTTCAAAATAACACGGCCTTCAATTTTGTTATAATTTCATGTACAAAAATATTTTCGTGAAGGAATCATGAATGTTAAGTTGTGCATAAAGGGTTTATTTGAAAATGAAGATAACAAGCATTCCTGGCAAACCACGAGCGGCAAGGTCTCGGTTTCGCAACTGGAGGGTTTCAGGTTCGAGACCCGATTCCACCGAAGAACTGTCGTGTAAGCGGGTCTGGTGTATTTTAAATCCGACTGGGTTAAACATCCGGCCGCTGGTGTGATATGAAAGTTTATAGAGGGGGTGCGAGCTCAGATGTTGTCGTCGTCATCTGACCGTGGTTCAAAGTTACGAGGTCCGTCCTCAAATTACCCTAGTGTGAATATAATGAAACTGGGCATAAAACCAAACTAAACTGGTAAACCGCTGGTAGCCAAAGGCAACTAGTGTAAAATAAAGCGTTGCAAAATACTCCAATAAAAGCTTTAACGACCAAAAAATATTATATAAGTTAATATTCTTAATTTCTCTTTCCATCCATCCATGCCTTTCAGAAGTAACATATCCACATCTTTCTACATAATTCAGTTTTATATAAAAAGTGGAGGGGATATTAAGTGCAAAATAAAAAAGCACAAAGAAAGAACCGATGAATAAAAACAAACACGCGAATATTCTCCGCCTGAAACGTGAGATCATTTTTAAAAGCCTGTAAAATAGAGAGGAAACTCCGCCATATGACAGGAACCTTCTGATTGGAACATCCTTGAAGACCAGACTGCTTAACGCGTACTTTAGCAGTCATAATGACCGATATTTCGGTCAGAGGGTTGACACCCTCCGTAACAATTACGCCGAAATAAAAAGACGAATATTTTCGTAACTTTCCCCACAAATCTTTTGCCTGTCAAAAGAACACAACACACATTTCACTAAAAATGAAAAATTAATCTAAACCAAAACATTTACTGTGAATTGAAATTTCTCTATTGTTCTTGGGTCATGATCTCGTTTTGAAATAGCATGATGGCTATTTAAGGATTTACCTTGCAATTTTGAATCGTAATCAGATGATGAGGACGACGATTGATTGCATCACGGTAACGCCATTTCTGTTCGCAATTATGACAAGTAACCTATTTTTGGTTCTTTGATTCTATTGAATAAATCGTTATAGATTATTGATTTTCAAAATTTGGTTTGTACCTGAAGGCTATGTATTTCGAATTCGACTCTGCAACCGTTGCAAAACTTTATTAGACACATTATTAACCACAAACGAAAGATATCAAACCCGAGAAAGGATGGATCCAATAAAAAAAAATATTTTGATAGCAAAACCAATGGTTATTTCACAGAATCATATTACATAAAATAAATTTTCCTACTATACAATTCATATACCGAATAGCAACTGATTGTTTACGTTTCAAGATGGGTGTGCGGTCTGTCTTCACATTTGTTGTCGTTAGTTGTAACTTTAACACACAAGGGCTCTGCTTTTTTTCCCTTTGTTCATTCAAGAATAATACCTTATCCCATTTGAATTCTATATAAAAATATTTTAAAACATCCAGACTGCTAAAAACTAATTTTAGGTAGAAAAACATAAAGAAATTTTATTGATGAAAAAAGAACTTCAACCCTGGTGCACTTCTTTTCGTGTAACTAATCTATAAAATTTTGTTCCTTTTACCGTAAAAAAAAGCAAGTTATCATGAAGAGAATAACTTAAATTATTGAATCAAGCTGCAAACGTGGAGCTCTTACAAAATTGTATGAAAGAAGTTATCCATTATAGTTCACACAAAAAAATGTCCTTTAAATGAAATTTTAAATATGGAAGCGTATGTAAACATACCGTCTTAAAAAAAAACTCTAAAAAGGAGAAAAAAATCAAAAACACATAAAAAATTAAATCATATTTTTTTAATAATTAGCTCAAATTTAACCGGTGTTGTCATTTCACTTTTGTCCACTGGAGCAGACAGTTAAAAGGTCAATGTTTCTACACGGCCTCATCAGAATGAACTAGGTTAGTATCCATTTTTGGACCCTGTAATCGTCACAGTGGCAGTTGAGATGCGTATTTACCACATTCTTCCGTCTGGTTTCTCTTTGGGTCAGTTTGAGTTAACCTTGTAGTAATTATATCAGCATGATTTTATTTAAAGCTGTTGAAAGAACTCTGTTAGCTCAATAAAATACGTTAAATGATATAGAGTAACAAGTGCATAGCAAAACAATTTGAAAAATCATATGAAATTAACCAGTCATGAGAAATTTGATTTCTTAATTGCAGTTCATTGCGTCTAAAGATTTTAAAACAAGTATGAAATAATTTAGGCTCTGGAAGTGAAACGGCTGATTTTGCTTTCACAACAGCAAGTAAAGAAAAATAGTTTAGTTATTTTAACATCCCGTTTTAAAGCAATACTAGGTCTTTTGGGGACGGACCTCATAATTTTGAACCACGGTCAGATGATGAGGACGACACCTGAGCTGGCATCCTCATACCAAAACTTCCACACCACACCACCGGGCGTAAGGGCGTTTGCCCCCGACGAATTTAACTGTTTCAGATCCACTTACACGTCGGTTCTTCAGTGGAAGCGGGCCTGAAACCCTCCTGTTTCGAAGTCGAGACCTCACCACCAAGCTACTTCGGCCCAAAGAGAGAGTGAGAAGAAAAAAGAGTGGCCCTGTCTGGCATTGTCATTTTTCTCCTGTTTTGTTTTCGGTTATAATATGAGAAAATTGAGCAAAATTTATGCTATGAATGTGAGGCATCGCTTACTTCTTCTGGTCAGTCAATCCATGTGCTGATGAACTGCCAAGCAGAGAGAGAGAGAGAGAGAAAGAACACACTCTCGAGATGATGAAACAAGCATTTAACAGAAATATCATGTCAGAGAATATACTATAGCGTAACCTCATTTCGCATGTGCGCTCGCAAGCTTTGTGTAGTTGCATATGTGTGTGGTTAAGTAAGTGACATAATAAAGGACTTTAAAACGTTACGCAGTTTAATTCTTGCAGATCAACTGTATGAATCAATGAATTTCAAAATTAAATAACAAATAGACGTTCTGTGAAGATACAGTTTTTTCAAATCACTTAGGGTTCCATTGCTATTTTTTTCTTCACGCGTTTATTTGAAGAAAATAATTCTAAATTATGACTGCGTTTGGGGGGATATACCATTCAGGAGCTGATGAGTTAGAAATCTTTTTACAGCCGATTGTGTGATTGATAAGAATCAATCCTGAAAGGCATTTTAAATATTGTCTACCATGATGTGGTTTTACGTGCATTATACAAAATGTGGATAATTTCCTGATTTTTTTTTATGGAAATAAAGTGTTTTTAAATTAGATAAAACTGTATGAAGGAAATGAAACAGAGATGACATTTCATATACCTAGTTATAAACCTACCGACATCGAAATAATATTTTTTTAAAAAATCTTCTATATTTTGAATAATCAAATTCATTACTTTATTGAAATTCAATGATATTCATTAATCGAAATATATTGGATCGTAACAGTTTTTACTGTATTTTCTTGTAATATCTGCTTAGTACAAAAAGTTTGTGAAGTGCGTGATATTTTATTATTATTACTTGAAAAAAAAGTTGCCTCTTGAGAAAGAAGTTTAGTTATATTAACGTCCCGTTTTAAAGCAACACTAGGGTTATTTGAGGACGAGCTGCGATGCAATGACACGGATCCGTAACATACTTACGCGACAAATATTTAGTACAAATATTGTCCGCACCTTAAAAGAATTACAGTTAAAGATATTATCACATATTACTATAAAATCTCGCTTCAAAACATGTACTAAATTTACCAAATATGAATTACTGTGAAATTACAGGGAAAATTCGTTCCATTTTACCCTTTACGTTGTACATTAAGCTGAAAAAGAGGACGTCATATTAACAAATGTAATTGCCTGAATGGTTATTACACCGGCCCTACTGAATTAATTTGGATTAGAGGGCAACTTTTATTGACACACCTGCAACTTAGAAAAGAACATTGACCAGATTCTCTTTGAAAGGTTTGAAATGTAGAGCAAATCTACAGAAAAATCACAAATTAATACCGTCTGTCAAAAATTTTCTCTAAAACAGTTGTTAATACAAGCCATCTGTAAATTCTTCTTCGAACATTGTAGATTTTTGATGTACTATATTAATGTTAATTTTTTGGCATTAGAGGACAGGGGTTTTTTTTTTTGTTAAAGAGCCCAATCAATAATTTAAAAAAAAAAAAAAAAAAGCTCTTTTTTTGTTTTGATAAAGAATCCAATCAGTAATTTAAAAAAAAAATTGCTACAAAAAAAACACGTTCTTAATAAACAAACTACATTTAAAAAAAACATGTATAACTACCAAAATAATAATAATAGCAAGATACAAACAATAATAACATCCTTCGTTGTTCCATAAATATGTTTCGTTCAGTCAGCATGTCTCAGATCTTAGTAAAGGCGATCGCCATCGACTTAATGTCCATCCCTGATATAAATGTTCCCCAAACTGAATCTTGTCAGATAGTAAGCTCCACCGCTAGTAAAACTTTCCATGGCTATTTCTGGTCTCTTTATTCAGTTTATTAGGCGCTTGCCACATGCAACGTATTTTAATCCGCGACAAATTATTGGCAAACATGCGAAGTATCCATATAAACGACAATGGTTTTGGGTTTTACCAATTTACTATTACTTTATTGTTTAATTTGAGTTTTTTTGTTTCATTTGAGGAAATCTACTGCCGGAGGCCATCAGACACTTTTAGAAACTCGTGGTGATGCTGCTCCGTCATATCCCAATTTGGTCGGTTTTGGTTTCGACGATTTAAGGGTGGTGATTTCGATGGCAATGACAAAGAACGGCCTGGAGGACCAAAAAAAATTCAAAGGCAATCAATTTCAAGACTTAATGGACGAAAATGGGAAAAGTTGCAGAAAATGATGGAAGATATTTTGATATATATAGTACCAATTTTTCTCAATAAATGCCTTTTTAAAATGAAAAAAAAGGAACAAAATACTTGCAAGCACCTAATAGAAAACAAAGCTTCACCTCGTGATTGGAAGCTTTCATGAGTCCAAAATCTTTTCTTTTCCTTTAATTGATTGTCATTAAAACAGACTAACTACTTCCTTGTGCAAAGCATACATTTTAGAAATCTCCCGCAACATTGTTGTTAGTGAAATGGAAAGCCGAATCATTATCGATTCGCTAAACGCTCCAAGGTAATTCGGGCAATGCATGTCCGGTTGTGAGTCAAGCCGACGAAAATTGCCTCGTATGCCCTATTTGAGCTTTATTTTGAATAAATAATTCACTGTTAAGTTCCTTGATTAAGTGTTTGCTCTCTTGAAACCTGTGTTTATTTTTTGCCTTTTTAATGCATTTAATCTGGTGTTTTAATTCTTTAATTCTTCTAAATTTTTGGTTTATTCAAGTGTGTTTTTATATACTTATTTTTTTAATTTTAAGCACATAAGCACTGAGAAAAAACTTTTTAAACATTTGCATTAACTACTATAGTTATATCCATCTAGCATACATTATCACAGTTTCTAGAGAAAAATAGTCGGTTTATGCGTTTATAATATTTACCATAACTTAAAGGAATACCACTGCATAATAGACTCTCGGTGGTTGCTTATTATGCAGAAGAAGATACTAAAATGAATCTGAATTATTTTAACAAATTCTATGTCCCGCCTTTGATCGCTATAAAATAGATAAGCTAAATGGCAGGTGCATTGTTCCTAATATTTAATGAACTTATTTTCAAATATTCTATTTATTTTTGTTGCGAATTGCCTCTGCATGAAATGAAAACATTACATATTTTTAGAAACTGATTCACTATGATTAAAAGTATTTGTTTCTTCTTAAATTTTGGAAATCAGCAAGGCAAAACATGACACTCACATCGAAGGCAGCGAGTAAAATTATATTTAGCCCTGAGATGATATAAAAGTGTTTTTTATTCACAAAATTCTTCGTATTTATTGTCAGAAGAACCGAATTGCTGTAAAACCTAAAAGCAAAAATCTAGGAGGAACGAATCTTTTTATATTGATGGGAATCAACAGCATTTAGCTGCAGCAGTATAAAAGAAAAGAAAAAACTTTTTTTTTATTAAAAGGGTTTTTAGTATATATAGAGAGAGAATTTCATTTTATTTGAAACTTACAAAAGCATGAAAATTTATTTTTATTGTTATTAAAGAAAGAATGTAAAAAGCGGAATGGCGATAACCCGATGCTTAGAACCAAAGTAATAATAATAATATAGATCGCAAGTTACGATGTGTAAGTTAAATTATGAGAACGTTTTGTCCCTTTTTCAAAGGAATGCCTTCTGAGTAATTTAATTAAATGGCAAAGCATACAAGAGGATGAGGCGTACAAGTATGCACAGAGAAAATCACACTCGTCAAAAAATTCACAATTGCTGCCGGAAAGTGAGTTTTCGAAACTGATCTTTAACACGAACGAAATGAAATTTGGTTTGCGATCCTTACCTTGCAGGCATACATGAAAATCTTCAACGGAAAGTTTGTTTATTTGACAGTATGTAATCATGTTAACACCAAAGTAAAAGGAGGAGGAAATTTAATTGGGTCTGTCAATCCCTGTGTATGCAATTACTCAAAAATGTAACAATTAAAGAAATTAAATTGGGTATGTAATCCGGACGTCTAAATTGCAGATTTGAATAAAATGTTTCGTCTAATCGGTCCTACACGGAGGCGTACCAACCTAAAATGAGACTGTGTACAAATATCAAAGCAATGCCCCTCCACTACTGCAATCGTCATATTTCTTACTCCACGAAACTTTATACATAGGAAGAAAATAGAAATGAATCCTATCAGAATAATTAAACTGTATAGTTGCAATAAGAACATTGATTGTAACGGCAGTTAGAATTGATAAAAATATAGTTAAAATATTAGAATTGGAAATTATACTTTAAAACCCTGTAGTGACTGACAAGTCGAAATACATATTATACAGTGCACTCCCGAGCAAGGACTATCCGGCCTAGTTTTCTTTTATTATAATTAAATGAGGAAGGCAAGGCGTTGCATCGACAGCATTGCCGAGGCATTGAAAGCGGCCGTCTGCTAGGATCCTCTTATGTATCTTGTGCAAAATGCAAGTTATGATAGGAAAAGAGCAGCCCTCTGCTCGTTATTCATTATTTCGTCAGTCTGTAACGGACTGTCGTTGATTATAACAGTACAGGTACGTACAGTATTCGTAAATTGTTCTTGGTGCATGCTTAATGTTTTTTAAATGTTGGTGTTGTTACTTGTTGCCTTTCACAAGCCCGCTGACGAACTGTCAGCGATTTAAGTCGAGTGTGCAGTAACTTCTGAGGGTAATTTTCCCTGAACACCCAAGGGCAGAAATCTGACTTCTAGTTCATATGAAGATGACTCACACATTCGCTTGCACAACCCCTTTTAACAGGGGGACTCTTTCACACACCTAACAGATACAATACAGGGTAGAGAAAGACCATGCCCGAACCAGGACTCGAACCCGGGACATCCAAGGACATCCGGGACACGGAGAAGACGCACTATCTCTAGGTGTTGGATGTATTTGTAATTTTAATTATAATTGTCTTCATTTTATTAGTTCTGTTCTCGTGGGTTTTTTTTTGTTGTCGTTTTGTTTTGTTTTGTTCTCTGTATTGTCTCTGTGTTTTTTAATTATCATTTGAGTATATGACATTGTATATGGCAACCAATTTAATGTTCAATTTGTATTATGTTCTTGGCAACGGCTGTTATCTTGTTGTTGTTGTTTTTTGGCTTGAGTCGTACTCTGCTGCAAGCCTTCTGTAAAATTTTTATTCTAAATGAAAATTAAACATACTTGTACCTTTCGAAGCTTTTAATTTGATTTGCAAAGATCATTTGGTTCCCCAGGTGAGGTCAGTTTAGTGGAAACTGCCTTTAATTGTCATGCTGCGAGTATGGATGCTGTTCTGACAGATAAGTAAAAACTTCTCATATTTCAAGCTCTTATGAAATTTATGTAGTGAAAAATTGCTGATATTGGTAAAAATGAATTTTAGTGAGTAATGTAGTGATCTGACAAACCAATCAGATTCGACTTGTGCTCGGGTGTCTCCTGAGATTGAGGCGCCTGTACTTATACTTCCGCGGAACAATTACGGTTACCATTTCCCGTCATATAATTAGGACTTTTTACTGATAAGTATTTTTTTTTTCATACTGTCCAGTGCCTTCGGCATCTGTAAAAGGCACCGGGCAGAGTTTTTAACTTAAAAAATCTTTCTATGGCTTCGCTAGCAACGTAAGCGGGAACCTAGTAGCTTCGCTAGCACATTGAACTGTGTGGATAACAGGAACAGTGCATAATCAATTGAAAAGAAAGAATGAAGGACTTTATAGGAACGTAGAGAAGTTTGAAGAATTAATGTACTTGCTTGATTTATTTAATTAGTTTTCTCGACAGGGTACGATCGGGATATTTCTCTGAAGAATCGGCGTACTTTTTCAGTTATCACGAAGTGGTTCTGTCTGCGCCATATGCACTCTGCCATGTAGCCGTCGAATTCTCCGGCTGCATGATTTGCCCCCTCTAAAGATCTTTTGATGGCCCTCCTGGTTCCCTCGATAGAATTTGTGTGAGCTCCTGTTTCCGGGTCTTTAAATGTCAGACTGTGGTTCACCGTCAAATGCTGATAACCTTCATTTTCTAGACAATTATACGATGCTCAACAGTCTGAAATGATGGTACTACTCGGAAGAATACATCTTTTACAGTAAAACATCTTCAGTTCTTTCAGGCACTACTTCAAAAAAGTCATTCGTATATCTAACTATCCCTCCAAACACACATTGCCCTTCCACTCGCTTTCCTCTATTGTATTTTCTCTTTCCAAATTTACTTTCATCAATTTCCATAATCTTTCGAATCCCACCGATTTTCCCGTCAAAAGCCAAACAAGAATCTTCACATACTCCTGTGCAAAAATTCCTCCAATCAGTCATCGTTCTTGCTGAAATATTCAAATCATTCACATTGTTTTCACGTCTCATTCGGTTTAACCACATATACGTCAAGCACAAAATTTTTCCTAAATCCAAATGACTTTTATCGAACCAGGAACCCTTTCGTACAGACTTTTCAAAGTGGTGCTGATTCAATCCTTTCTTTCTACAACACCAGATCTTTCCATCGATTCTGTCTTCAATAAATTTCATATTCTCACTAATAAAGAACAAAATTAAAATCTGGAATCGACTTTTTTTAATATTTTTAATTTAACATTTTTCATAATATAGTTGTAGTTTATGTACAACTCAACCATTGCAAAAAGTAGTAAACAAAACAGCATTAGGGTTGCTAGAAGAGCGTTCCGATAGGTTGTCATATTGGCGACAAACTCGGGAGCACACTATTCTTCACTTAAACCTTGATATTTAGTTTTTTTTATAACAGTTTCGTAATAAGTGTATTGAGCGAAGCAGACATTAAAAAATTCGAAGGGCGAGCTAAAGCAGCTCTAACCCGTTTACACAATGGCTTTAATGGTCAATTAAGCCTTACTGAATTAAAGGCGCGGTTGGAGAAAGTTGAGCATACATATAAAAAATTTGATGAATACGATGCAGTTTTACACGAAGAAGATTCGGTGATTGCCGAATTCGAAACGAAAGTGATATATCAATCTGCCATTAACGCATTGAACGGAGTTAATCCCACGTCAGTTGGAGCGAACTTTGAATTGCCATGTTTAAACATTCCTAGTTTCAACCGTAAATATACCGATTGGTTCAATTTTAAAGATTTGTATCTTGCGACGGTGCATAATAATCCATCGTTGGCGAATATTCAGAAATTTCAATATTTTATGGGACTTTTAAATGACGAGCCAGCTTCATTAAGCATATTCCGATTTCAGAAACAACATATGATGAGGCGTGGGGGAAATTATTGTCCCGGTGCGATCGCAAAAATCAAATAGTTACATCACTTGTGAGAACATTCCTAGAACAGCCCTGTAATACCGATTCTGTTAATTTAAGAAAACTAGCTGATACTTCTGATAAAGTCATTCGCGGATTAAAATCGCTTGGAGAAAAAGTGGAGTCTAAAATTGTTTGGTTAATTCATTTATTATTAGAAAAAGGTAGATTCTGAACCGCGCCATTTATGGTCACGAAAGATGGGCGAAGAGGAATTCCTACTTTTGAATCTTTTTTGGAGTTCTTAAATTCAAGATGCGTGTCCCTCGAAATGCAAAATGATCATAATTTTGAAAAGTGAGTAGTTCACAAAAATCATTGTGCTGTTTAAGACTGTTTCACACCTTAATAAACATTCAATTCTTAAATGTCATTACTGCAATGGTTCTAATTCTTTGTCAGTGTTATAAATTTAAAGGTGCAGACATCTCAACTAGAAAAAATGTCGTCCTTAAGAATACCTTCTGTTTCAAACGTATAGCGTTTCATCAGGTAAAATTCTGCCCATCACAATCTTTGTGTCATATTTGCAAATGAAAACATCATACTTCACTGCACGAGGAAATGGGAAATAATAATATAATAGTTTCAAATCGAACTCCGTCGGATGAACAAATTCATAACGCTGATGAAGCAGTAAATATTTCCAGCTTTACGGTGCAAGGTCAAAGTATTTCATTTTTATCAACTGCTGCAGTGAGGTGTATGATTCATCCGGTCAAGGCCACGGGTGCTACTTTCTTTTTGACAGCGGAAGCGAAGCTTCTTTTATAAGTGAATCATTTGTTCGTCAATTAAATAACCCTACAAAAAAAATGCTTGCATTTGCATAAAGGGACTTGGTGATTCAAAAGCAGCTACGACTCGCGGTTTTGTAAATATTAAATTATTTTATGATTCTGAATTGAAAAAAAGTTCCGTTTTAATACAAGCTTATGTTCTTGATAAATTAACTTCGCCTTTGCCTTCGGAAAAGATCAAGACTTCGATTATTTGAAATCAATTATTCTTGCTGACCCCAATTTTAGTTCACCTAAACAAAACAAAAAAAAAACACGAGAACAGAACAAACAAAATAAATTAAGACAATTAATTAAAATAAATTAAGACAATAACAGACAATTATAATTGAAATTAAAAATACATCCAACACTAGGCCAGGTCGCCAGTTTTTATTTAGCGTACCGCAAGTGAAGATTTTCATATGGGTGATAAACGAAATAGAGTTGTAGTAAAAAGATGGGGGAGAAATTATGCTTTTTACAGCAACTAGATCTGGTGTAACAGCAATAATAATAATAACTTCGGAGTTAAGACATGGGAAAAGTACAGTGGGGAGACTGGTAAAAATTGAAAAGTTGCGTGTTGCACAAGCTAGTGGAATAAAAGTAAGAAAAAACCATTCAGATTCTGTGTGGATTGAGATAAATGGAAGACTTAGTATTCAATAAGAAGTGAGAAATAACGTATTGTAACAAAGCGTGTTTTATTATCTTGGATCTCCAACACGCTTTTTTCTCTTTCTCTTCTTAGAATGCATGTTTTGTTTTTTGTTGTTGTTGTTTTTTTTTTTACATTTGTCTAATATATCAGAATTTTCACACAAATGATCGTTCGAATTGCTATATTTAGCCCTTTTAAAGTCCTTAAAATATTAATGTATTAAAATATCTCCGAGGAATTATCGCAAAATTTTTTTTAAACACTTTCAAAAAGATTTAAAAAATATGTTGCTTGCATTTATATGATACCTTTCAGAGGGAAGAAAAAGCCCTTTGTATTTAATGCGAATAGTTCAATCCTCTCTAATATTATTCAAAGCTAAAATGGTTTACCTATCCGTTTGCAGAAAAATACTTTAAAAGGTGAATCTAGGGGAAATTTTTTAGAAATTTCAGTTAGTTTTAATGAATCAAAAATGAAACGAAATTTTCATAGTTGTAGTTATAACTTTTAAATATCATCGAGCTATAATATTTTAAAATTCAAAATCTCACTTTTTCAATGATATTTTTAATTCCAAATTTTAAAGAAAATTTTAAAAATTTTTTAATGGTTTACAAAAGTACTTTTTTTTTTTTTAAATTTTAGTTCAGACTATTTTATAGTTCCCTCAAGTTTCTAAATTTTTCTTCTTTAAAAAAGATAATTATACTACAAATAACTGTTTAATCAATTTTTAAAAAAATATTTAAACTGTAAAAAGATAGCAATTGATTTTATTACTTGCTAATATTTTTTTCTTTCGATATGATCTAAGCAAAAGTAATTTTAATTTCAGCATTGTACTACACTCATGACCAAAATTAAGGTCACAAAAACGTTTTTCAAAGTAATTCTAAATGGCTACCAGTAAAATTTAAACAAATTATATTTTATATATTGTGAAGGACCGGTAACACGATATTAACCTTTGTTGTGGGAAAAAATGTTGTTTAGCATTAGTTCTTGAGGAATTACTGAAATGAGACCGTTTAGGCATCTGGGATTTTTGCTTGAAATTTTGTGAATATTACATTAAAACAAAAAAATTAACCTGTTTCCAGTGAGAATGAGCCCTCATAATCGTTTAGACGATTCCTTGAGATGGAGAGCCGTTGGCAGGCTTGAAGCTGGGCAGTCTCAGGCGGCTCGAGGCTTACAAGTGGCACCGAAAGTGGTATCCAGGTTGTGGAATCAATTCCAAACAGGTGGTACTGTACCCAGGAAGGCTGGCCAAGGCCGTCACAGAGCAACGACGTCTGCACAGGATTGCTATTTGACATGAAGCGTATGACGGCATAGGCTGACAACGGTTCCTCAATTCACTCGCGATCTTGCTTCTATATCTGGAATAAGAATTTCCAGACAAACAGTATACAGACATGTAGCAGAGAGGGCCCAGTTGAGTGCGTCCCTTTGACTGCATCCAACAGAGAAGCCCGGTTGTTGTGGTGACGAACACATCAGTCTTGGGCACAACAAGAATGGGGGCGTGTTCTTTTCAGTCATGAGTCGAGATTTACCGCACAGAGTGACACTCGTCGAATCTTCACCTGGAGAGAGCGACGAGCTCGCTATCATCCCTCCTACGTAAAAGAAATCGACAGATTTGGTGGCAGAGAAGTTCTTGTCTGGGGTGGCATAATGTTGAGCAGATGCGGGTACTGTCAATGCACATCGCTATAGGGCTGAGATCTTGAAGCCTATGTGTGGCATTTGGTCCAGACTTCATGCTTATGGACGATAACGCGCATCCACACAGATCGCAGATCGTTGATGATTTTCTTGAGGAAGAGGATATTCGACGTATGGACTGGCCCTCGAAGTCACCGCATTCCAGTCCTATTGAACATGTTAGGTATGGTCTCGGAAGAACCATTGCACAGCGTAATCCCCCTCCTAATACCCTCCAAGAGTTAAAGACCGAGCTTTTGGAAGAATAGGCTTTGTTGCCCCAATCATTTATTGACACCCTCATAAACAGTATCAAAGCTCGTTGTGAAGCCTGTATGGCAGTGAAAGGTGGTCACACTCCATATTAGACAGTCTTTCCCCGAGATAAAGGCTTTATCTCTGATTCATATTGTAACTCTTTTTGATATACCCTGTTTCTTAATTCCCAATTAGAATCTTTTCCATGATGTTATGTGTCTATGTTCTTTCTTCCATTGCAGTGTACCTATGTGCCAAATTTCACGGTAACACACTGAATAGTTTTTCATTTTTCGCAGACTTTATGTTTGTGACCTTAATTTTGACATGAGTGTATTTAATAACTCATGCTTATATACATGAATTATAAAGAAATTTCCATGACTTCTAGGGCCATAATAGCCTTACATAAAGTTTTATTTTACACGTTAAAAAATCTGTAACTATTCATTTATGGTATTCTTTTATACGAAATAATTAAATGCGTAATTTTAAACATTTAATAAAATTAGTTGAATAACTATTAAAACCGTATATGACTTCCAAGAAAAAACGAAATCCCTAAATATATCGGATTTATTTATTTTATGACGAATTTAACATTTCTAAATATTAATTGCCACAGGTTTTTTTTGGGGTTTTTTTTTATGCTAGTTTTTAAGGCATTTTATATTTCAGGATTATATTTGATATGCAATGTATTTTTTAAGTAAAATGATTTAGATGATTATGATGGCTGCTTATTTTTTAAATTCTAGATATATTTAGTGATTCATTTCATAAGGGGGGGGGAGTATTTTCCCCCTATTTCAGAGTAAAAACACCCTTAAAAATTAATTTAATCCTCAATTTTTGAATTATAGTTAGCTGAAAATGTATTGCTAATTTCGTATTATTTAATTATCTTATTCTTTCATATAAGCGACGTTGAATTTTAAAATTATTTTTTACATTAGTTTTTCCGCCTTTTTAATATTAGGCTTTTATGTCGACACAATTTTACAACTTAGTCTAGTGCTTTATTGTCAGCATAATGGCTCTTAAAATAATAATGGCAGCATAATGGCGCAAAAAAATCCTTCAATTAACTATTTAATAATTAATTATAATTCATGAAATTCCAAAAGATGAGAAGGCTTCAAGAGATTTCAGATTTTGAGTGAATCATTCCATCTGGCGTAGTTTACTTTAGTTACATGAATGCCCCCTTTTAAAGCAACATTAGGGCTATTTTGAGATGGACCACGTGATTTTGAATCTGGTCAGATGATGACTTGACCTGGCACCCTCCCTCCAAGCTTCCACACCACGCCATTGGAAGGACGTTGGGCCCCTACAGATCTATCTAGCTTAGTTGGTGCCCTAATAGCCATTTGTTTCATCATCCATCGATCATTTTGTTTATACTTCAAAATTTAATTCCAACAATAACATTCAATTTCCCTGCACTTTTTTTTGAAAGAGTTTTAACAATGACGGCTCTTAGCATAGCAAAAACCGATTGATTTCAATAACTGAATTAATATTGATTGGTATTGTAATGTCAAAATAATAGTTAAACCAGATTTAGTATAAATCTTTATAAATATTTACTCAAGTGCATTTTGTGTTCCTCAATATTTACTTAAGTGCTACAAATTATGCATGTTGGATAACAATATATCAACGGTTTATTTCAACTATCATGGAAACATGATTTCGATGTTTCGTTTTTTAATCTGCTTGAATTCTTTATTTTTTATGACGAATAACGAATATTAAACACTTGAAAAGATAAAAATAAACAATGCTTCGCATATGATTTATAAGTAAACATTCAGCTCCT
>JAPMOR010051730.1:0-10973 GCA_026543865.1 Argiope aurantia
GCGAGCCGAGAAATTTCTGGACCAATCAGGAATATCTCGATTTCTATTGGCTCAATTGCTAAAATTCTCGAAGTTTCCAGTAATATCTATTTTTTCGCCTAAGTCACCAAGATCGTCGCCAAGTCGCTAAGTTTGTCGCCAAGCACTGAGATCACTGAGTGGCACCCAAAAGGGCTCACCGTAAAACGGTGTTTCTTACGATGAAACTATTTGTGTCTTGTGTTGGAAAGTAACTTTACAGGTTTGTAACAATATATATATATATATATATATTGTGCCACTTTTAAAAAATAACCAAGGATCGAATTAGTCATCATTTTAGATTTTCATACCATATCATCATTAATCCGTCAATGATTATTATTTTTGAAATTAATTTACTTACATTCTCCTGCTCTGCAAACTGAAACATTGCTGGTTTTACTGTATATGAGAGAGTTGCACCTCACTTCACCTGTTGAAAACAATCAAGTTGAGAACAATAAATTTTATTATTAATAAGGATTATTCGATAGAATATTATTTTAACAAAAAGGTTCACAAAGTTTCAATAATCAAATCACATCTTTATTAATTTCCATATATATTCACAATCTTCTTTACAGCACATAGAAAATCTCATAAATGCATTTAAGCATTTTTTTTTTGCTACCTTTGTGGGGAAAACAAAACCATAGGTAACACAATAATTCATGCTTTGTTAGAGACTTAAGATTCAAGATCCGCATTTGACTTTGTCCAGCAAAACTCAATTTTTAAAAAAGCAAACTTTCAACAGCATAAAACAACTAGAAATTATAACTCTTCACTCAATGTAATTTCAATGTTAATTTTGCACTAAAAAATAAAACTACCATTATTCTGATTTAAGACTCATAAGCTATATTATCTAGTTATCACTTTTTGGTACTTGGTAAAGGAATGCATTATTAAAATATATCCAACTAAATCAACTTATTGAGATATTAGTTTTCACATTGTGTCAGCTGACGCGGTGGCCTGGTGGGAGGAGCTGGGCTTCGGAACCAGAGCCCCGATTCCACCGAAGAACGGCCTTGTAAATTGGCCTGGCGCGAGCCAATCCGTCAGGAACAAACGCCCTCTTACTGGCATGGCGCAGAACCCGGAGATGGGGGCGCCAACCCAGGCTCCGCTCTCGTCATTTAACCGCGGCTCAAAATTACGAGGTTTGTCCCAAAATAGCCCTAGTATTTCTTTAAAACGGGGCGTTAATATAATTAAACTATTTCGTAATGAGTCGTTGATATGTAAAATTTTTTATCAATTTTTTGCTTTTACCGGAGAGATCCGTGATGGGCGTCAAGAACAAAGAAAACCAGGCCTTATGGAATGTTCTTCTGAAAAGCTCTTTGTTGAAGGGATAGTCTGGATACATGACGGCATGTATTACGATCCCCCCGCTGATGATCACCAGTATGGTCATGCGCATGAAATTGATGAAATCCACCAGGACCTGATGAAATCAAAGTATTTTGCAATTTTATAAAAGGAAACTACACACACATACACACAAAAAGTAAATAAAATCATACAATCTTCCTGTGGATTTTACGTTCGCTGCTGGAAACTATATCTTAATACAGGGTGTTTATTTAGTCCCGGACTCATTTTGATGTTTAATGACTCATAAAATAATAAAGATATAAACAAACTTATGGCATTTAATGATGGAATAACTCATATATTTTCCTTTTCAGGTTTGAATATTTTTCCTTTTGTAAATATCGTCTGCGCGTGTGGTTAATTTCAGATAATTTCATTTTCCACTCTAAATATCTGTACTTTTCTAAATATCGTCTGCTTATTAATTGCATTTTTCTCTCTTTTGTTTTTGGCAACTATTGAAATGTTATGTTTACTTTTGATGTGTTTGTTCTATGTAGTATTTTTGTATGTGATGTTTTATTCGAGCGGATATTAAGGAGAATGCATACACCACAAGCGAAAGCACAGATTTTATGGTGGTTCATAGAAACGAAATCGATAGTGCAAGCACAGAGAAATTTCAGAAGAATTTACCAAAAAGATCCTCCATCCAAAAACAGCCTCTTGCGGTGGAAAAAGAATTTTCTAGAAATTGGAAGTATCGCAGATAAGAAAAGTTCAGGACGTCCTTACACAAGTGATTTTGATGTTGAGCGTGTCAGAGAGACATTTTTACACAATCCTAGAATATCTGTGAGATCAGCGGCAACACAATTGGATATGCCAATTTCGACGGTGTGCAAGGTTATTAAGAAAAAATTAAGACTGCATGCATACAAAGTTCAAATTGTTCAAGTTTTGGAACCGAACGATAGGCCTAGGAGGATGGCCTTTGCAACAGATATGCTAAGGAGGATAGAAGATGATGCTGATTTTCTGAAGCGCATAATGTTCTCCGATGAAGCATCCTTTCATGTTTCTGGCATTGTTAATCGCCATAATGTGAGCATATAGGGATCTGAAAACCCCCATGAATACCGTGAGGCACAAAGGGATTCCCCAAATGTTAATGTGTGGTGCGGACTAATGCACGACCGAGTCATTGGGCCTTTCTTTTTTACAGAAAAGACGGTCTCATCAGTCGTATACTTAGACATGTTGGAAAACTTCGTATTTCCACAACTAGAAGAGCTTCAGCCACATGTCTTTTTGCAACAAGATGGTGCGCCACCTCACTGGGGTACCATCGTTCGTACTTCTTTGAATGGCCATTTTCCAGGAAGATGGATTGGGCGAGGAGGTCCAATTCCTTTGCCACCCAGATTACCTGACATAACGCCGCTGGACTTTTTCCTTTGGGGGTTTGTAAAAGCGAACGTTTTCAGCAGGAGAGTGTCGAACATTGATGACCTAAAAGCTAGAATTACAACCGCAATAGGCTCTATGAATGCCGACATGCTTGCCGCTACCTGGCGTGAAATTGACTATCGACTTGATATTCTCCGTGCGACGAAGGGGGCACACGTGGAAGTTCATTGACAAGGGTCATGAAACTTTTTGAGTCTATTTAACCATTTATGTTATTAATTTTAATCTATCTTTATTATTTTATGAGTTATTAAACATCAAAATGGGTCCGGGACTAAATAAACACTCTGTATATTTAATTTGCTTGCAAAGCTCTGACGGCAAAATGGTGCAAAATAGATTACTTTTGATGGAATAAATATTTTGAGAGCGATGTAAAAGAGCTAAATATTTTACCGAAAGAATTATTTTTAATCTATTTTAAGGAACTGATTTATTTTTTAATAACTGTGTCTTGATGTAGTTAAAAATATCTATCTGTGTAAAAACAAATATTTTCTATAAGAAAGAAAAAGTATTTAAAGCCAATTTGAATCTTTTTAAATGATATTTATTGCTAAAAATAAATTTATTCTATCAAGAAAACGATTTTTTTAAATAATAAATTGAGAAGAATCAAAAGACTTATTTTCATATTTGTAATGTAATATAAATACAATAAAAAAATTTCTTATAATAGGTAATAAGATGTTTTGTTTGAAGAAAAATATTGTCATAATATTCTTGAACTACAGTATACGCGTCAAATTTTTCTATGAATAAGAAATATTTCAACCAAATTACCTATGTAAAGATTATCATAGATAATAATAATGAGTAATATATAACTCTTTTAGTTTAGTATATTTATATTGGTAATACAAATACAATGGAACAATCTACCGACACCAAAATTTCATGTAAAAAATTAAATAAATTATTCAGATGATAATTATCATTTCCTTCTTTAGATTAGTATCATTGGCGAATAGCGGAATATGAAATTTGAGGTTTGTTTTATTAATTCTTATTCATAGTTGAATTGTTATTGAAATAGAAAATAGTTGTCAATTGTTGCTGAAATTCACCATAATTCTGTAAATTTACGGTGAATGTACAAAAAGTGTATTTAGAACACAGAAATGGCTTGTGCATTACACTATTCATAAAAACAAGAGAATATATCTAAATGAATTTGAAGGATAAAAAGATATGATTTTGGATATTTTTGATTATCGAAAAATAATTATTAGTGTTTGATTTTATGATTTTTTTGTATAATTAAAAGAATTGCTTTTTTTCCACTTTGTTTTCAATTTGAAACATTCTTTAATTTTTATGAGTAATGAGCTTAAAAAAATGCGATGGAAAATATTTTTGCATTAATATAGTATTTAAATTATGAGAAATTTCCATAATCATTTTGATCTTCAAATTTAAGTATAGGTTGTTTACTTATTAAAAAGTCATAGTTATTGAAGTTTGATTATAAATATATATTTATTTTTATATTTGATTAAATTATTTTATGTCTGATTCATATGGTCAAGAAATTTGTACAATATTGTTTTTATTTTATTTTCAATGTATATTTCTATTAAAATTTTTAATTATTATCTAAAATAAAAGTGAATAATGATTAATAATTTAAATAATAAGAATTCTCTATATAATCATTTTAAGCTTCAAATTTAATGTATCGTTTGCTTATTATAAAGTCACAGTTAGTAAAGTTTGATTATAATTATAAAATATTTTTATATTTGACTAAATTATTTTATGTCCGATTCACATGGTCAATAAATTTGTGTAATATTATTTTTATTTGCTTTTCAATGTATTATATTAAAGATTTGAATTATATTAAAGATTTGAAAAATTGTCTAAAGACAAAGTGAATAACGCTTAATAGCTTATTTTTCTAGTTTCTCGATGCCATAAAGAAATAAAATCGTTTTGATAAGAAGGATTTGAACACGTTAAGAGGTTATGTGTAGCAATTTAGAAAAAATATGAAATAAAGAAATATATAAGGTTTAGATGTTTAATTAAAAAAATTTAAAGAAAATATCATTGTACCTAGTGGAAAATAAACATACCATGAGCTTAACTCTATATAGCAACGGCCCCAGGGTTGGCGAGATCGGCAAATAAATGTATATTATTCTGTAGTAAAAATATATTAACCCTAAGCATAAAATCACCCTAGTTGAATATGGATCTATTAGAGTTACAGGTAAGAGTCGTCCAACAATGTAGAGAATGACGAACACAAACATGACGATGATTTCCAGTATTTTGAGAACAAATGCTTTGGCTTTGTACTTCTGAAATAGTAAAGGCCTTTATTAAAAAAATTTAATTTTTAACATATTATACATATCATTTCCTTTTTCGCAATTCAAAAAAAATGCTAGTAAAGATTGCGTAAATAATCTGCAATCTCTATTTCTTCATATTTACTAGAATAAGCGTGACGTAACCCTATAGAGAGCGGCATATTTCATACTAGGCAGTTGTTTAAGACAGCTGAACTAAGAGAATCGTAAGCAGTGTTGATTAAAAAGATGTTA
Source organism: Argiope aurantia (assembly GCA_026543865.1). Taxonomy (NCBI): domain Eukaryota; kingdom Metazoa; phylum Arthropoda; class Arachnida; order Araneae; family Araneidae; genus Argiope; species Argiope aurantia. Next base: position 5,367 of record JAPMOR010051730.1, read on the forward strand.
TTATCCTGGAAGCTAAGTTAGTCATTATTACTTCATTAACTTACTTATAAAGTTATTCATTAAGTAACATCATTATTTAATCTGATACACATTATACAAAATTGAAGAATTTATTTTACTTTACCATCTTTTTCTCAAAGCAGACTATAAGTTTGATTTAAAGTGAAAAAAAAATTATTAATTTATCCATGATTTTCTGAAAAAATTTACAGATTTAAATTATCAAAAAAAATCTATAAAAAATATCTGAAATAAAAGAATACATTGGCATCCAAGAATGGTATTTTTAATAGTTGTTCAAAGTAGCGATGTTGGATATATTATAAAGAAAAGAATACTAATTAATTGCCATCTATGATTTTCTCAAAATATTTACAAGTTTAAATTATCAAAAGAAAAAAAATAGATCAATAAAAAAGATCTGAAATAAAAGAAAACATTGGCATCCATGAATGAGATTAATAATAATCATTCTAATCACTGATCTTGGATCCAGTGAGTTCGATATTATTAATGAAGACAAAAATGCTGGAAAGGCAGAAATAAAGTAGAGAATTCGAAATTTAAGAAAACGTGATGATCTAAATGAAATGATGATTTGCTGCGCTGCGAGGTTTATTTTGGATCCTTCTGTAGTAAAATTCTTCTTGTTTCTTAGTAATGAAAGGGTATAAATTAGTTACAGAACACCACAGAGAATATATATATACAGTCACCTTGTTATATGATGCAACTTGAAAACATGAATTTAATTGAATCAGTTCACTACAAATTAAAAAGTTATATATATTATAAAATAATAGCTGAAGTGGAAAGGGAAAATCGTACCCCTGAGTTACTAATTGGCAAAAACACGCAATTGAATGTTTTGATGGATAAGTTTTGATTCCATCGTGGCATTTAAAAACATTGTACCAAATCAAATGTGCATAAAATTAAATTAAAAATGTTATTAAAATTAAGGGGAACATTGTACAGGAATGATACTGATATCTTTAAAAAAGCAATTTTTTGAAAGTCTCAAAATAGTAGAAAAAAATTTATAATTGGTTTGCAAACTACTTATTTTGGAAAATATGAACATGGATTTTCATAATTAAGTCATAGCGATACGATTTTGCACTCGATTAATCTTTCTGTTTGAAGCCTACTTCTGAATTTCTTTTATATCTTCTTTCCTCTGACATTTTGGTGACACCGCAAATCCTCCCCAGAGTGTTTCTAGTAATATTTTGCGCCTCCTTTAATTATCTAAGCGAAGCGTTATTCAATACAGCTGTAAAAACGTTCATTGAAGCAGTCTAAAATAAGTATGATGATTTGTTTACATTTGATTGTTGCCATCCGATCATAGGTAGCGAGAGCAATTTCTTTGTCACGATGTTAACGTTTTATACATCTAGGTAAATTAAAAAAACAAATATTATCCCTCTTAACAATACACATAAAAAACTCCCTTACAACAATATACATAGAATGAGAGTATTGACAAACTTTAAAAGACCGTAAAATTTTACTTTTCTCATTCGGACAGCTGGATGAACAGATTCGAGAGCGAGAAGAGATGTCCAACAGCAAACAATGCTATCCAAAATGTAATTTCCACATGATGGCCAGAGGACCGCTATGCTGAAGAACGCTAAGTAGACTATATAGAACATCTGAAAAAAATATTGCCATTGTGAATAATTTGTTATTCTATTAATTCTTAAACAGAATCTTTAATTGAAAGAAAATGCGTAAAGTTGTAGATTATATTAAGGAGAAATGCAATTTGATTGTTTAATGAAATCATAGTCCAGTCAACCACATATGAAGCACTTCTCTGTTTTATATTTGACAACGCTCCTGTATTTTTTTCACCTTGTTTCGAGTATTCCCTGAATTTAATTTCCCTAATCGCAGCATTTTTGGTTCTTTTACCTCCTCTGACATAGCGCTGATCGTATGAAGAGGTATGTTCATTTTTATATAAGAGTATTTTTGCTGTTTTTAATGCATTTTTTCTTTTCTTTTTATTTAGATCTATATCTTTTTTTCTTAACTTAAAAATTAAAATTTTTGAGTATTTTTTTTTTTTGATAATATAGCCAAGTTGGAAGGTTTATTTTTATTCGTAGCAAGTAACTAGCGTTGAACAGGAAAATACCAAATGAAAAGCAAATACCAATAATCTTCCCTGTTGATGAATGATAGATCTTTGGAACATAATTTCTTTCATAAGTTTTATAATATTTCAATCCAAATTTACTTAGTGTTCATGTTAAACAAATGATTTTGATTATATATATAATACTTAATAGTGGCAATACTGCTGTAAAAACGCCACGCAATAAAACCAAAGAATGTCACTTATACTACATGTTAGTTACATACTACCTTACCTCTCAGCAAAAAGACTCGTCATTCCTACGTCACGCGCATGCGAAGTGACGAGAAGAACTAATCCTTCTATTAACTCGCGGTCTAAAGTAAGTGCTGTCAGGATGTTTTCAAAACAAGAACAACGAAATTGGATAAAAATTGAATGTGCCAGAGGTCGTACAGCACGGCAATGTCATCTAGGGCTTCAAGAGGCTTGTGGGAAATCTGCTTTGCTTTACAGAATTGTTGCAAGATGGGTCAAACCTTCAATGAAGAACGCCAAAATGTGACAGACATGCATCGGCCAGGTCGTCCTAGTGTTCATGCTGTTGCCGCATTAATGCACAGTGATGATGCCAAACCATTCGTGAGATGACTCGACAGACAAAATTTGCGCATACGGCTGTGCTGGACATTCTGAAGGAACGCCTGGGCATGAGAAAAATTGCTTCACGATGTGTTCCACATCATATGACGCAAATGCAGAAATGGCTACGATACGATGCAGCTCGAACCCAGCTGGAGCGCTATGAGCGTGAAGGAGAGGCTTTTTTATGCCGTATCATTACGCTGGATAAGACTTGGGCCAGATCGTGGCAGCGAAAACTGAAACGACAATCAAGCGAATGGCGTCATTACGAGTCACCACGAAGTTCGAACTTTCTTCAGAACTCCAGCAATGTGAAAGTTATGCTGATTCTGGTGTATGACTGTGATGGTGCCATCCTAGAGCATACCGTTCCCCCACAGCAGATCGTCAATGCGCACTATTACTGCTCATTTTTGGAACACCATCTCAGACCAGCTTTGAGAAAAAAACGGCGACACTTTCTGCAGAACGTCCCTATCATTTTGCATGACAATGCTCGGCCGCATGCAGCGCAAGCTGTGGCTGATTTGCTTGATCGATGGGAATGGAAAATACTTTACCATCCACCATATTCCCAAGATCTAAGCCCTTTTGACTATGACTTAATTCTTAAGATGAAGGAACCACTTCGTCATATTCGCTTCAAAACTGTCCCAGAGATTCTTGCGGCAGTAAATCGGTCCATTCGAACTATCAACAGAACAGGCGCTGCTACAGGTGTTCTGCGATTTCCTCATCGTTGGAAGCGAGTTGTACACAATGCTGGCGACTATATGGAAGGACTGTGAAACATGGTGACATGAATCACTTTTGTATTCCATGTAAATGAATGTTTGCCACTATTAAAGTTCCAACCTTCATGCATGCATGCATGCATACATACATACATACACACATACATACATACACACACGTACATACATACACACGTACATACACACACACAACATACACACATACATACACAAACACACATATATGCATACACACACATACATACACACACATACACACGCACATACATACATACACACACATACATACAAACACACACACATACACACAAACATACATACAAACACACACACACATACATGCACACAAACATACACACACACACATACATACACACACATACAAACGCACACACATACATATACATACAGGGTGATTATAATTAAAGTTTAAGTTTCAAAAAGCTATGAGAAAAGAACAGCTGATGAGAATGATGTCAAATTTGAACGGCATGTTATTTAAGAAGGCAGAAAGCGTATGGCAGAAGAAAAAAATTTAGTTTCACATTTTTGCAACAGATGGCGCTGTAAGCGGCAGAATCAAGACGAGAAATGTGAAATGATTCGTAAAACAACTGCTAAGGTGTAAGTTACACATTAAAATGCATTGTCAAATTAGAATTGTTCAGTAGTTTTATTTGCATGACTGTACATATCACATCGAATGGGACAAATCGGTTTCAAGAGTTTTGCGGTGACATACCGCATAAGAACCATTCATGAAAGAAGTTCGGATATATCGCGAGACTGGCTAAAAACATGTTGAATATGGTGTCCACCGTTGTGTGCGATAAGTTGAAAGCGACAAACAGCATGTTCCACAACATATCACAGTGTCTCCGGGGTGATGTTCAGAATGTGTTGCTAATTGCATGACTTTAATGCCGCTAAATTTGCAATTGGAGCACGGAACACAACATCTTTCATATAACCCCACAGCCAGAAGTCACACGGAGTAAGATTAGATGATCGGGAAGGCCAGGCTGTAAGAAAATGACGGCTGATAATTCGAGCACTTCCGAAATGGCGCCTCAGCAGCTGCTTCACGGGATGTGCACGGGAGCGCCATCTTGCATAAAAATGATTCCATCTACACATCCACGCTGTTGCAGAGCTGGAATGAAGTGGTTGCTCAAAAGATAAGCATAGCGATGATCAGTGACGGTAGCGGTAACAGGACCGGAAGCACCCGTCAACTCGAAAAAATATGTCTGTAGGATGAATGATCCGTAAAGCTTCACAACACCGTGATCTTTTCAGGATGAAATGGTACCGGGTGCGTTTCCAGTGGATTTTCTGTTGCCCATATTCGAGAATTCAGGGTATTGATTTACCCTGTCAGATGGAAATGGACTTCATCTGTCCACAAAATTTTCCACGGCCATTCATTATCCACTTCCATGCGAGCAAGAAATTCTAACGCCCTTGCTGGCAGATCAGACAGAAGCAACTCCTGCACATAGCCAATTTTGTATGGATAGCATTGCAGGATGTTTCGTACAATTTTCAGCACCATGCTCGTAGGCCTGTCCAATGTTCGGGCAATTCCTCGTGCACTGACGGTTGCACACCACCAGTAATCTCTTGTAATGCTGTGGCCACTTCTTCAACTACAGTCGAATGCACTCGTTTTCTCCCTCTACCAGATTGCACATCAAACGAACCTGTCTTTTCGAATTTTTGCATCATTTTCTTCAGACCCACGACACTCATAGGACCAACGCCTTCTTTTATACCCTTCAGTGTCCTGAACTTTTGCAGAGCTACTTTTGCACAATCATCGTTCTTGTAATACAGCTTTACCAGCAGAGCGCAGGACAACCATGGCGAACGTCTGAGACGCGAAATGAGGAACAGTCGTGTACCTGGCGATTTTATAACACTGAAATGTGTCGTGTGCATGACAGGTATTTTAATTTACATCTTCAGTCGCTTACAGCGCCATCTGTTGCTAAAATATGAAACTAAACGTTTTCTTCTGCTATACGCTTTCCGCCTTCTTCAATAACATGCCGTTCAAATTTGACGTCACTCTCATCAGTGGTTCTTTTTTTATAGCGTTTTGAAACTTTAATTATA
>JAPMOR010051736.1:0-22977 GCA_026543865.1 Argiope aurantia
ATTTGTCAGTCTTAATTTCCCCACTTCATGTTCATGACCCACATGAGGTGCCTGGTGTTCCACTATAATTTGTGTCTGATTTGTTGTTTTCATTGTAGCTGGATAAGTTTTTTCTATTTTAATGAATCCTGAACACTTAGAATGTTTAAATCTCTTTGAATCATTCTTCAGAATTGAAGTGCCACTTCTATGACATTCATAGTAAGATACAGTCCCATCCATTTCTTTAAAAGAGCCTTTTAAGATAAAAGAAGAAACTGTATCCTTTTCAAAACTTGATTTCCACTCTTTAAATTCATTATCGGTATGAAAAGTTTTGGTTTCAAATTTATACTGTTGTGATTTTCAGTCAGATGTTTATGTATATCTACAATTGTTCTCATCTTAACATCACAAACAGGACAAACTTTGTTCAGAATAATGGAAGGCTCTTTTTCTGAATGAAATTTTCTTTGGTGACGATACAAGTTTTTTCTGGCTGAAAAACTTTTACCACATTCATAGCAAACAATGCCAGATGATTCTGAGGGATCTTCAACTTGGATGTTAATTCTTACTGCTGAATGATCCATATTGTTATCTGCATCCCTAATTTATATCAAAGGAGGCAGTGTTTTACTCCAGTTCATGTTTTAAAGTATTCATAATTTGTTCAGGGTAAAAAAAAAAAAAAAAAAATTAAACACAATTTAAAAGAAGTAGAAGAAAGAAAAAAACACAGATGAAACCAAAGAATTTTAAAACAGCTTTAATTTTCAAACCGCTGGTGTAAAAGTCTGCATATCTAGCTAATTCAAAGCAGGGACAAAAAAAAAAAAAAAAAAAATGTTATCAAAATTGTGTCTGTTTCTACGAACCACGAACTATGAACCATGTTTTGATTTTCAAACAAACACCGCATGCGCGCGCAACCTCCATTTCCCTTCTTTCCCCACCTACGGTTTTAATAGACTGATCCAATTTCATAGGGAGCCACTATTGGAAAGATCCGCTAGTAAAACTGCAGGAGTTCGCAAATTGTGCAGACATAGGATACCGACATTCTCTATCTGGTAGATTTCTTTCTCACAGAATTTTCTGTGCTGTATTTGCTGCAACCAATTTGGTTTATGCTTACTTTTTCAAAATAGAGAAAATAAGTCTTCCTGAGAAATATAAGTATAAAGTAATTGAGATGGATGAAAATGTGGCTGTTTTCCGTATTTCCGATATTATAAATGAAGAATTATTAAAATAAGACTTGAAAATCAAGCTTTTATAAGCTACCATAAAATATCTATATGCAGATGTACTATATTTATTAAGATATTTCGATGACATGAAACGGTATAGAAATTATTATAATTCTTATTGAATATGCATGTGCAAGAAGAGATTTAATTTTATATTAAAATTATTACCATTACATGTCTATCTGCACATGCATTATATTAAGGTATTTTGGATGAAATTAAATAGTATAGAAATCATTTCAATTCACACTGAATATGCATATAAAATATCACAAGAGGAGACATATTGAATCAAGAGAGATTCAAAATAAATGAATTAAAAGTCAAGCTATTTCTTTTGCTGATTTTTTTAAATTTAAATATAATATTTAAATTTATGTTTATCTGAAAACAAAATATAGAATTTTATGAAAAAAAAAAAGAGTTTAAATTTAGATAAAATTCTTACTTTTGGCAATAAAAAAATTACCTCACTTATAAATTCATATTCTAAAATATGAAACGTTGATGGTATGTATCAAGAAACAGATAGCAGATAAATGTTGTGAAGTGGCGAGCCCCAGCTGCTCCTCGAATATTTCAACTCTGTTATGGATAAAAATCACAATATTTCTGACTTATCTTGCAATGAAGAAACAACATTCCCAATGGTTTCATTTTTTAAGGATTGCCCAGAGATTTCTGACTTTTCTTTGAGCTCTAAACTTTTAGGAAGTTCTTTTTCAGCAAACTGAATTTTCAGAAAACAGAATTGAATTCTGTTTAGTTATTAACTTAATATCAAGATTTATAAATATATAAATAGTTTATATATCTCGTTTGAATACTTATTGCTTGTATTTTTGTAACACATATTTTAGGAATGGATTAAAGAATATAAAAAAAAATCAGAAACAGTTAGGCGTGTTCAGAAAACACATAAATCAATTGGGCACCTTAATGTTTATAAATGTGACTTAATATGCCAGCACATTGTGCGACAAGTAATATCTCGTATTTTATTACTTCAAATGCATTACATGTGTGATTTTAGACACTTTTTAATTTTATTATTTATATAATAGCAAGGTTAGATTTAAATTTTGTTTTGCAAATGGCAAGAGACATATTTGTATCTGTTTAGCTACAGATATATTTATTTGCAGCAAATTTCATTATAAGAAGTATTTGTATTATTCATGTTTTTTTTATTGTTTTAGTGTTACAAATCCTTAAAAGTTTTAGAGCTTCCATACTCTGTACTATATATCGACATATATTTTTAACCAAAGTCTGATCTAAAGTTCATTTTGCTTGAGGTATGAATGATATTTGGTGCCTCCCTTGTTACACAGCACTTAGCAAATAGTGCATAGTTTATATGTATTTTCCTCGTATGGAAATATTTTTTCTTTTTATTCTGTTTTCAATCTTCTGATCAATTCGACGAACAAAAGAAAATCCAGTGATTTTTTTTTTGTGTGTGTGTGCGGTTATTTGTGATCTTCACAATGCATATTTCATTAATCAGAGCACATTTTATGTTAAGAAAACATTTTTAAAATTTCAGATCTGGACCTGAATTGAATTTAAAAGCTGTATCTGCTAGGCCATTTGCAGCCAATGAAGAATTAAGAATTGAAATAAAATATTGATTTATTTATAATTTTAATAAATTTATGATCTTTAAACACATTTGAAATATTGTTAAATAAAAAAAAATATTTAAAACACTACTTCATACTTTATAAATAATATTTATTTTCTACTACTGAAATTCATCCACACTTAATACTCTCATTATTAATAATTATATGAAAACTATTTTTACAGTTACTAAAATGTAAGAAAGAAAGTAAAAATACTTGATGCTTTGCAGTTCTTAAAATTACTACTCAATGGTAAGATTTAATTATTTAAATTTGATTTATAATTATAACAATTAATATAATAATGTATATATAATAATATATAATCAAATATATGAAACATTGATAGTATTTATTGAGAAACAGATTGCAGATACTTGATGTACAGTGGTAAGCACTGGCTTTTAAACTCTGTTATAAAAAAAAATTTAAAAAAAATATTTCTGCTGTGTCTTACAATGCATGAACAACATTTCCATAGTTTGACTTTTTAAGAATTGCCCAGGGAGATAAGGATTAGCCTTAAATTTCTGTCTTAAGTTTTAAACTTTTATGTAGTACCTTTGCAGCAAATTTCAATAGTTTCATAATCCAGTCTTATCTAATATTACATATCTTAAATGTAAAATAAAATTCTTAACTAAAAAAAAATCTGAATTATTTTAATAGCTTACAAATATAGATTAAATACATAAGCATAAAATAAAAATGAACATAAAACATTTCAGATTGGTCATGTAATGTATATAATCTGTACATGAAAAATACTTTTATTTTTGTAACTTTTAACTAATGGTTATCTTATTCTATAGACATTGTGATCTAAGCTTCTAATATAAAACTTTATCAATAATTAGCTAAAGAATTCATTTTTATGATTAAACCTGTGCTCCATAGAAATAAAATTGAATTTATTATACATTTTTATCGTGAGTTATCAAAAGATTGAGTAAGAAATTTTTATTTAGTGTGATTGTTGGATTTATTTGTCACTTAGTTACTTATAAAACTAATTTTTAAAAAATCAGATTACATTTTTCTTAATATTTGTTAATGCCAAATATCTCCTTCATTTAATTAATTATTTCTTATATTAAGTTTTTATCTCTAATATTATTATGAATTATATTTTGAAAAACTTAAATTTGCTTTGCTTTTATTTTTGGAATTGAATATATCCATGTTAAAATATTCTAATTGTTTTGTTTACAGCTACTTTTCACTACCAAAACACAAAGAACCACTTCCAGAAGTTGTAGAGTTTCCTGCATTATGCGAGCTTCTGTATTCGCATAATCATTTGCTTGATAGTGCTGCTGTTAAAAAGTTCAAACCATTATCAGAGCTAACGTGAAAGCATCTGATAGAGTTGTTTAAATGAGGGTATACCACAGTTTCTGCAAGACAGATGTTGCAAATGGAATTAAGAGCTTCATATTAATGAAGATTATGAAGAAGCATGTGTGGACAGTTTAAGCTACCCTCATTATCTGTCATAAATCACTTGCTGAATAATGAATTGACGAAAATCTATGGGTCACGAAAAGAAAGTGATATCATCAGAGAAATTGAAAAATAGTTTTTTCTCACAATCAACAGCCATTCTGTAAAGCTGCTTTTTCAAGAGAAAAGAACAGTTTGGCAATTGTTGTAGTGACTCTGATAATGGAGCGAAGTATGGATTTTCTTAGTTCAAGATAAATAATGGTTGATGCATCTGGCCACATGGACAAATTAAATCGTCGTGTTTACGTTTTTATGTCTCCAGGTGTAGCTGGAGGAGTACATATTGAGTGCATCATCACAAAAGAATGATAACTCACAACAAAATGTAGATAACATTGAAGACAATTTAATTATACATATCGATGAAAAAAAAAAGAAAAGCAAGTTTGTGAAAAAAAATGCAATAGTTAAAGCTCTTCAAATCACTGAAGACTTAAATATTAGGAAAAACCGAATGATTCAACATTTAAAAGAACTTCAATCAACAATATTAGAATGGGACACATTACATCCTCTTCCAGATGTGAAAGAAAAAAATCAAAGCCATAAAAGCAAGTTTTCAGGTAGCCACTGCTTCAACTAGTAGTTCTCGTAAAGAAAGGGAAATGTTAAAAGTATCCAAAGCTCCACCAAACAAACATATTAGCAAACAAAGAAAATTTATAGTAAAGAAGAAAAAATCAAAACAAAATCATCAATAACAATTTTTTAAACTAATTATTGTATTTAAGTTAAATGTTATTTTAAATTATACTAAAAATATTAGTCCTCGAGAGACTTTAATAGAAATTTTGGAAAATGTATATTTCTGTATAAATGTGTGTATTTTTTCTTTTTTCTTTACATATAAATAAAATATTTCTATTTTTTTATTTGAAATTTTTATAAATTTCCTAGTTATTAATTTAATTTAATTTCAATTTTTCTTTATTTCATTTAAAGGAATGCAAAATAATAATAAAAAAAAACATGTTGACATAGATTTAAGTAATTGAATGAAAACAAGAGAATAGATATTTGAATAAACAATACAAAAAGCCACCAGTTTCATTCCAGTAACAAAAAATGGGATGCTTATGAATTAACAGAGAAAGATTGGCGATAATACGATTTTTTTGTGTAAACAGCAGCACATACAAATGTTTGTTTTCTTCTCGTCATTTATCGCTCATAGGTTGATGCACTTTGGTGTTACATTTGGAGATTTTTGGGCCTTCCTTCGTTAATCGCTATCAAAATATACTTAAAAGGGGAAAGTATTGACGCACGTATTTCCAGGATTGGGCATTTTTGACTTAATGAGCTTGCGGGCTTCCTGATAAGAAATATTGTTTTTTTATTTTTGTTGATTTTATTTCTTTTTCCAATTTCCAAGCAAGACAATTTCGGGAGAAAGACGTGTCGTCACCTTTGCAGTTGACACACTTCTCCTTACCACCGCAGTTAGCTGTCGTGATTCACTTCTGCACAGCGGGCGCATGTCATTCTTCCGCGGCAAGATGATTTTGAATGCCCGAAGCGCTGGCACTGGAAGCACCTTAAGGGATTTGGCACATATGTTCTAACAGATAAGCGCATATATCCAGCCTTAATATACTCTGGTAAAGTAGAAGAATTGAAAGTGAATACCAGATGCTTAGTATTCAAGAGCTCGCCATCTGTTCGTATTGTTATATGCCGCACATGGGTCACTCCCTGACATTTTAGCTTTTGAGTCATTTCCTCTATTGGGACATTGAAAAATTCACCACAAGATATAACACCTTTTGATGAATTTCATGATGGATGAGGACTCACTAAGACGGGAATCGTTGATAAAGTTTTCAGATTTACAATTTGTTTCGCTTGTTTGGGGGAATTAACTTCGACCAGCAGGTCACCAGATCGACGTTTCTTTGTAGATTTTACCTTGCCAACACTTCCAGATGTTGCCTTTTCCACCAAAAAAGGTGACACACCATGAAACGATTCTTTGTTTTCCGATTTCCTTTGAATCAGAAAGAACGTTGGAAAATTTTGTATAGAAATTGAAGCATTGTGTTGCCCACTGAAGGGAGAACGCTTGGATTTGCCCATGTGACATTGATAAAAGTTTCAGGTTCGACTGCACCGCCCACCATGGAGCCCAACATGAGAAGGCAGTCACAGGCTCTGGCCATTCCCAGCCTCGGCGCTTACCCTAGTGTTAGCCGAAACCTATACGCTCGGAGCCACCCCCAGGGACAGTGACCACCCTTAACGCCAAGCCCAAGGAGTGACCCCTTCGCTTGATCTCCTTCAGCAGCCCATTCATGTGCCAGGATACCGGCCGATTGATACACCGGGGACCGAAATGTACCACCCGTCCTATAGGTAGCCAAGCACGGCAAACACGTGGGGGTATTTGCTGTCCATGAGAAGCAGGGAGCAAACAGAGCGGCGACAACTTCACATGGAGAGCTCCCTCGCCTACCCTCGAAGGAAAGCGAAAAGCAGAAGGTGGAGGGGTGAGTAAACGTAAAATGAGTAAAGATCCCTGGGAACCGCGGGATTGCAACACCCGCACCCACCTAAAGAAGGTGAGGGGTCTTACAGGAAAGAGTGAATCTTCCTATGTGGCACCAAGCATTTACCGTGCGAATTCCATCCGACGTGGGAAATCGTCATCGCATAGGAGTTGGACTTTCTGCAAGTAGAAAGTGTACATGTCTTCAGCACACATAACTTTCCACACCATTTCGTGCCGATGATCAAAAGCTTGTCGATGCAGCTGCAAATGATCAAAAGTTTGTCGATGGGGTATCGGCAAAGCGCTGCAAAACTCGGTTTTCTGTTTCAGGTGTGCGCACACTGCGTTCTTGCCCTGCATTTGGTCTCGTTATTTTGAAAGGTCCTGTCTCCTGCAACTGTCGATGAATATTTGCAAAGGTTCTGTGGTGTGGACAACTCCTGCTTGGATATTGCTCTTGGTATAAATTCTTTTTGCTAGGCGTCCGCTCGGCCGTAAATTCAATTCATATCCGCATATTCGTGAAATCTGAGATGTTGTTTGCGAATGAAACTTATCGACTATCAACTCTGCACTGCTCTTTAATGAATATAAGCTGCTTTTATACTCCTCGAATCATGAATTTTGCAATGCTCGCTGCTTTTATATTCCTCGAATGCATGGAAAATTTACATACGAGAAAGCTTCCTCTCGACGACCTTGTTCCAAATCCTCGCATTCACAGGGCAATTCTCTTCGCCAGGCTAATTGTATCTTCAATGTCTGTTTTTGTGATTTTCACAGAATAAACGTCTCCTGTGATCCTATGTTTTTATGATAATTCTTCATCTCTTTAAAGCCTACTATCACTTCTCTAAATTTACCTTTCGAATCTGGCAACACCCTCTGTAAACATCGGTACCGATGTTTCCTGGCAAACATTTTAGTTTTTTTTAAATACCTTAAAACCTCCTCAGTTTTCACACTACAGACTTATATCAAATTAAAAAGTATAAAATTCCATATATTTTCAAGTTTTTGTTTTTTCTTAAAGTTTTAATATTTTTGCAGATAAGGGTTCTAAAGTACTTTTTAGTTTTCAATAATTTACGACCCCTTGGTTCATCAAATCGGCATGCTACTTACATGAAAAACTGGCTTTAAGAATGTGCTTTCACTTAAAAAAAAAAATCGTAGTTGAAACACCATTTGTTATTTTTTATTAATTTTTTACAGTTTCCAACAGTTCTCCGACTCCCTCTTTTTTTGAGATTTTCACACACTAAACGTCGTTTGGGACCCCATGTTGTATGGCGATTCTTTATCCTATTGATGCCAACTATCACTCGTCTGAATTTGTCGGTTAAATTCGGCAACAACCTGTTTATATATATATATATATAAATTTCACTTTTTACTTGGTTTTCTAGATCCCTAATATCTAGGAAACTTACAGAATAAATTCTTATATTTCATACTTTGCTTGAAAATGTCAACCATCCTCTAAAATATCTAAGTATTGCTTATCATGCATTACCTGTAGCATATACATAACCGATATTTTAAATATATAACTGTAGCCTTTCTTATAATACTAAACATAACTGATTGATGACGTCAGAGATAACGCCCTCTGAAGTCTTGTAGCGCTACGACTCATTTCAGGTGAGGTGACGGAGTATGCTGCGTACTTAGATCAATGCTCTTAAATATATCTTAAAATTATTCCAAAATTTTGTATGTAAACTGTCTGTGTGTAACGTAATCTGTAAATAAATAACTGTTACACTGATTAGGACTTTTTACTGAACTCCTTAGCGACCCTACATAATTACATTTTGAGACAACCTTATTGCATGTAATATATTTATTTTTCCTTGCAACAATTATTAATAATGAATGAATTATAATTTACATAGTAATTTATTGTAACTCTAACAGCAATTATGGTTATAATGAACCGGACACGGCTTAAAATATTTAATGCAAGTCTTTATCTAAGAACTTTCTCTCAATGTTCCAATTTTCATGTACAAAAACTGCAATCACAATTAAAGAAATTCAGTCAAATTTCTAAATTAGGGGACTCACTTATTTAACATTGTCACTTATCTGTGAAAATTCCCAAATTTTGCCAGAGGACTTAAAAGGTAAATGTTTCGCAAACAGAAATGGATTCCACCCTCCCACTTTTTATAGAAACAACAAATGCCCTCACGTTCACATTAGTTGTGAAAAAAAATCAAATTTTGTTATTTGTTGTAAAAAAAAAAAATTGTTCTATTTGAAAAGTTAGGGAAATTTAGATAAATCGTGTTTTTTGTTAAATGACAGTATAACACACTAATAAAAGCTATAGTGAATAGTTGATCATAACTCCAACTCGCAACGGTTTACTTCAGTTATGTGCAGAACTTGATGCTTTATTCATTCTGCAAACGTATCAATTACTGACAACAACAAAGTGGAGTATTATTCTATGTGAAAAGCTACACCCTCGTATTTGGAATGTTTCTGCCAGAAATTCTCACCATTCTTTAATCACTGAGAATGGTCTTTCCAAATCTTTCTCGGATACTCTCGAATAAAGGTGTTATATCACAGAACGCATTGCTTGGCATTGGCATACAACAGTTACGAAATGTTAACTTTTGGGGTGGATTCAGCATTTTTACCTCATCTGTCGTGTTATCCTTGGCGAGTTTTTTGGCGATTCATTCCAAGCATCCGTTAATAGTATCCAAAAATGGAATTTGTATTTCAAACAAGTTTTTCTCAACCGATTGAAACCAGAAATCGATTAAATATATCAAAAATCCCACGTCAAATTTGATATATTTAAGTTATTGCGTTTACATGTCTCTGAAAGTACAAACAGTCAATCTTTTCATGGATTTCGTTCAAAATTTGACAGAAGTCTGCACTATAGATGTGCATCGAATTTTATCGATCTGACTCTCTTCGTTTTGTAGTTATCGTGTAAATTTATATTTGAACTGCCAGTCCTCCTCCGAACAGATTTTACTCAGACTTTGATAAAAGCCGTCTAATTCAAAGCGTTTTTCAGTTATCTTTTTCACAGACAGATAAAAGGACCAAGAAAGTCAGTAAGCTCTAGTGAGATTCGCTGACGTGGAACTGTGTGGTTTTACTTACATTCGACGACTACTGGAAATCAAGAACTTGACTAGATTAATTCAAGTCCGGATCTCAAACCATAGAATATCTAAAAAGCTGCAACGCAAATCACGTGAGCCAATTCATTTGAACTTACCAGTTTCCATTCTAAAGAATGATATGCAGTTCCACAGAAGCATTCCAAAAACTTGTGGATAGTCATAGAGTAATGGTTACACTGCAGCAAAAGATGTCCCCTTCAAGTTAGTAATTCACACATCTACAGGATTTTGAAAAATTCAGATCCATTACTTATATGTTAAATTACATAATGTTACTATTGTTATATTATGCAATTAAATTAAATTATTATTTACTGTTATTTGCGATGTCTAATTCAATGCAATTTAAAATATATACTTAATTTATACATATTATACATATGCATTAGCCTATTTTGAAACTTTAAACATCAAAACATTTCATTTAAGTATAAATGTTTTCAATATAATAATTCAAACATTCAAATTTGAAAAAATATTCAGTTCCAGAAAAATCTCTCACTATTTAGACTCTCTAACAAAGCAGCTGAAATCAGATTGCTGCAATGGTGGTCTCTCAAAATCTGAAAGGTGAGCAACAATTTAAAAAAAAAAATCTAAACCGCCCTATAAATAAAAAAAATTATAGTTTTGAAATAAAAACTATTCGAGTTTGGAATATCGAAATGAAAAACTGTCTCGAACAGGAGCAATTTTTATTTATTTAAAACAAATATACAAATAGTAATGTAATACATTAGTATGCTATCAAATATTCTGCAAGTTTACCAGAATTTGGTAAGAAAACTTTGTGTTATTAACCAAAAACATGCTTAAAAATTTAGAATGAAAAAAAGTAAAGCTTTAATATCATCACGTGATTTTATTTAAATATATATATAAAAATGCATATACAAATTTCACACGACAAAAAATATGATTAATGAAAATTGCAAATGATTATCAATTTTGTGTGAAATGGAGTGAATCCAAACCATTTTCTTATTCAACAAGTTCTGATCGATTCTTATATTTAATAAATGATAACTTAGAATCTTTTTATGGGTGAAGTTCAAAAGCAGTTCGTCCTGCATACCTGGAGAAATTAGGGAAATAAATAAAGGTATCGAAAGTATCCGGAAAGTTCTGTTTATAAAATATACTTCAAATAAAGTGGGGGAAAAAGGGAACTGAATTTTGTATCGTAGTACAGCGTTGCTTTTCTTTTAATTGCTTAGATCGAAACTGCTTAAATGTCAAAAAGATTTGATTATAAATAAAATTTAAATATTTCAAAATTAAATAAATTATTAATTATATTTATAAGCCGAAATACATGTAAAGATGCTACTGTTCAACGATGCCTATACAGTTCAGCAACGGATTGTAAAACCCTCCGCGCATTTGCGCATGCGTTAGGGTGGGTTTAATTCGTCAAAATAAGGTGAAAGGAAAGATGAAATGAGGAGATGTTTACATTTGCTAGTAACTAATAGGGGAAATCCAAGGTCAAAGGGAATACCCGAAATGCACTCATCGTTCCGTGTCTCACCTCTTAATGAGATGGAGTCGTCGAAATTGACGAACTATACACTCATTGCTTATCAAATATCTCCGCGAGTCAAAATGAATATTTGTAGATAATTCAGTAATCGAGCGTAGAACACAAATAATATTTTAAAATTGAAATTATTATGCGTCTTTACTAAAAGCATCGATGCAGTGTGCACTCTCCGTGATTTTAAATTCGCTTTTTCTTAAAGTGTCATTTTAATAGAATGCATAGAAGAAACAAACAAAAGGGAATAAACCTTGATTAAGAAAAAAAAATCTAGTGCATTAGTAAAAATTTAGCGTTAGTAATTTAATTTTTTCAATTTCATTGTTTTATATTTTCCCACCTAACATGAATATGCCGAGTGTTTCAAAAAGTCCGTTCACAGAATTTTAAGAGAATGCTGGGAATACAGAAACAAATCATTTGTGCTGTAACAGATCAACAAAGTCCAAAGGGTGCTCCAGGTGACTCTTTGTCAGTGAATTACATGAAAGAGAAGGATACACCAAATAAAATCAACAATGGGCTTTGATGGAACACAAAGTACAATAAGCCGTTGCATGAACAGTCGTATGAATTTCGACAAATACATGACGGCAAGTAGGATGCAGAATCAAAAAGAATATTTTAAATAAGTGTTAAAAGGAATTGACATCTTATGAACATCAATGCAAATCGTTTTCACGGCACTGTCTTTTCGATTTGAGTTCTGTCTCTTCTTCGGAGCTTCTCTTGTTAGAAGTATTTTTTTCCATTTTGTCGAGGAACTCAAAGAATTGATCGAATCGAGGATTTTTATGCGGCGCTGCTCTGTCAAGAAATCTCCTATACGTCTTCTTCAATTCCTCCTTGCTTTCTGCGGTCAACGAGGCCTTTCGGAGACACAATTCAATCAACTGCCATTTGTTTTTCTCGATCAGGCCTTCGAAAATTTCGTAAAAACGATAAGTGGAGACAAGTTTCCTCCTGTCCTCCACATCGATCGCTCCAAAAATGACTCCGATCGTTTCTTTGTCTTCAGCTGCGAAAAGTTTCGAAAGAATACCAGGAACACCATGCATCCCAGAAATCTCACATTCGTAACACACAAAGTCTGTTTTAAACCTGTCAGGACTCCTCAGAAAAAACTGCTGGAACAAATCGGGCAAATAGTAACCAGAATCTTGAATGTGTTTATTTATCTCATTGACTAATCTGTAACATTTCATTTCAGTAAGAAATTCCCAAATAATAGCTGCGTAATCCAACAAAGTGTCTTGCCAGGGCCAATCGAAATAGCACGCTAAAGTTTCGGCAGGAAATCGAATCATCAGTTCTAACCGTTCTTCATCACGCATTTCACTTAAAATGTAAAACATGACGTCAGTAAGTTTTTCTTTTGGAGCGTCACAATTCATCCTGGTCGCATTCGGACGTCCGATTTTCAAGATAAAATGAGTTGTATCGCGTACAGAATGACGCTTTTCTTCATCAGTAAGTTTCCGAAAGAAATACTCAGTTGCTATTCTATTGCCTTTGCGGGCTACAGCTTCGAAAGCATACCGATTAAATGAGAATCCTTCCTCAAACCGTCTTGAAACTATAGAATCTAGTTTAGATTCTTCGCCCTTAAGGACATAAGCCCAGTAAGACTCAAGTTGGATCTGTTTCCATGGTGAAACGCTCAGTTGTCCATAGAAACGCTCCCTGGTCTCTTCTGAGAGTTTCTCCCACAGATTTGGAATGTCATCTACCAGGCAATATGTGCAAGCGAACTGGTAGCGTTTCTCCACATCAAGCGATTCAAGATGTACCAGTCTCTCCGCTGTATCCCCATAAGCTATGAAGCCAGCAGATAGCCAGCACAAATGATTTAAGAGAGGTATATAGAAAGTATTACAAGAATGTTTTAAAATCCCCTTGTGGAATTTTTGCCAATTTAATAATTCTGTGCCTATAGGTCTCACTAAAAGCATCATCCTTTTTTTCAGCGCATCAGGTATCATCAGTTTAAGCACATTGTCTTTAACCATACCTTCAATTACTTCATTTATTTTATTTTCAACATTTGAATCGACTTTTCTGCAAGGGACATAATATAATCGACAGCGGAAATCCTCATCCGAAAGTAAATCGACTGTTTTTTTCCAGATGTCGACAAGTGCTGTTCTGAGAGCCATTTCTTGGAGTGACAACCTCATATAGATCTTGGATCGCTGCTCCATCGTTAAAAAGCAGATGAAAATCAATTCAAGAAGTCGACAAAGGTAATGCTTCCACGCCTAGAGTAAATATTGATGGCATTTAATGCTTCACTCGGTTTGTGGTTGTTACAAGTCTCATATTGTGCCTTTAAATAATGAAAATTGCTCCCGTCTCAAGATAATGCCGTCGTTAACAATAATGTTTGAAATGCAAGAAAATCCGCCACAGCTGCTCTATTCTTTCACAAGTCCTACCATCCGTGTTAATATCCAAACAACTTGCAGGTAAGGCCCTTACCTGCAATAAAAAAAGAAATAAAATCATCAAATGCTTTAATTTTGCAAAGAAAAAAAATTCTTCCAAATAATGGTAACTGTGTTACATATAACCTGATTAAACACTTTATTTCACGAAAGCAAATAAATATCACAAAACACTTTTAAGCGACAAATGAATTCGAGCAAAAATGTAAAAGAAAAAGTATATTATACTTTTTCTAACCATTGTACTTCAATAGCAAAAGTTGCAAAATATTTATTTGATACATTTTTATTACAAACAACCAGCCTTCGACAGCTGTTTTCAGTAAGGGGAGACATGGGATTGGAAAACTGCGTTCGAAGTGAAATTTAGTATAATGGTGGAATGCCTTGAAGATGTTTATTCCTAAGAATATTAAAACGGAAATGTCAGTCAATTCCGCAAAAATAGCTTTCCAACTTTCAGGATAGCTTATACAGGGTATCCCTGAATTCATGGGCCAAACTTTAAAGATGGTAAATTATATATAAAGAAGCATTTTTTGTATAGCAATACTGGATCGGAAATGAAGAGAGTTGGCGGAATAAATAAATGTAAATAAGTACAAACAAAGCGGAAATATGCAGTGCCCAGGCGACTCCGACCGACTCGGATGAAGACTTCATTGCAAAACTTTTGAGCTGCTATTGCAGTCGTTCGTGAAACTCCGGGTATCTTCGAAAACGTACACCAATCACTTGCTAGGCACTACCAGGCCTGTATCAATATTGGTGATGGCACATTTGTGCACTTAATGCAATATTACGTACAGTCACTACAAGCCAAACTCGGACACCAAAGGCAAAAAACTTGCTCTGCCAAAATATTTTAACTAAAACGAATTAGAAAAAACACGAAAAAAGCTGTACAATAAACAGAGAGTTTACTGTACAGCTAAAAACCAAACCAAACAATGCCAATTCATAAATGATAGATAAATATTTAGACATAAAAGTAAAATTTGTGAAAAAGAGTCCGCAAGCCAAACTCGAGCATTTCATAATCAAGCACCAAATAATTACAATTCTGGGTAAAAATGACTGCCACCTTTATGGTTAACGTTATAATTGTTCGGGGGAATTTCTCAATTGTGTTATTTCCTTTTACTGTGGAAGAAAATATTAATTTAATTAAAATATAAAGGCAAAGGGGCCAAACGAGCATCGAGTTAAGAAAATTAATTTTATTAAGCGTGCTGAAGATGGAAAGTATATGCCAGAAATATCAGATTGGCCACAGAACTCATTCAACGGTTAATGACATCATAAGACGCTTTAAAACCATTAATCAAGTGGAAAATAAGCCTAAGACAATCCATAATAAGATTTTCGAAAAAGCAGATGATCGATACTTAATCAGAAAAGTAAAAGCAAATCCGTTCCTTAGTGCACCAAACCTATTATTGCTGTTCTGTTGCACGTTAAATCCGTCCTGACCAAACGTCCTCCCGCTGGTGTGGTGTGGAGAGGGGGGTGCCAACTCAGGTGTCGTCCTCGTCATCTGACCGCGGTTCAAAATTACGAGGTCCGTCCCAAAATAGCCCTAGTGTTGCTTCAAACGGGACGTTAATATAACTAAACTAAAACCTATTATTGCTGAAAAAGAAATGTGCAAGAAAAGAAAAGAAATGTGCACCAGAAGGCAGATTGCAATGGAAGAAGAGCCAAACTAAAGTCTTTCATAAATAAGAGAAATCAGACTAGACTTAAATTCGCAAGGAACGAGAAAATAAGGATTTTTATTACTGGACAAATGTTTTATTTACTAGTGAGAGCAAATTCAACATTTTTGGATCCTATGGCAAGCCTTACGTCTGGAGAAAATCAAATAAAGAATTTCGTAAAAAAAAAAAAAAAAATGGATCGGTAGCGGTCAGGGGCTCGTTTTCAGTTACTGACCCAGGAACCCTGCATTTTATTAAAGGGAAAATGGATCCGAATGTATACTCCGATATTTTAAAGAAAAAATTTATAATACTGTGTGCTGAAACTTTCTCTTGGCAGCAACT
The DNA here is from genome assembly GCA_026543865.1 of Argiope aurantia. Classification (NCBI taxonomy): domain Eukaryota; kingdom Metazoa; phylum Arthropoda; class Arachnida; order Araneae; family Araneidae; genus Argiope; species Argiope aurantia. Next base: position 16,042 of record JAPMOR010051736.1, read on the forward strand.
GGCGATTTTAACAGGATAATGATCTGAAACATAAAGTTTATCAGGTGCGTTATTGGCTTCCATATGAATGTCCTCGTATCATGGACACTCCACCCCAAAGCTCCGATATAAAATTCATCGGAATACCTTGAGAGAAAAAATCCGGCAGCACGGCATTTTCTTTCGAGAAGAATTGAAAAGAGTTGCAGAAATGAGAAATTACTTAATTGAACTTAATTTTTGTGAAATATTTGAATAATCTGTGCCTAAACGTCTTAAAATGGTAATAAAAAAGCAAGGACTTGCATACAAAATAATAATTCACTTGAAATATTAAGTAGTTTATAAAATCTTCTTATCCGTCCGAGTTTGTCTTGTGCCTTATTTTTTGCCATAATTTCATGTTAAAATTAATTCATTTATAATTTTAATTTGATTTTATAATTGCAATAAATATACTATTCAAAATTCATTTAACTAAGTTTCTTACCCTTTTTTTTTGTTTGTTTACAAATTCTGATTGTATCAGTATCTTTTCTTTGATGTCCTTGTTTGACTTGGAGCGGCTGTAGGTAAATAACTTTCTTTTCATTTTTTCCCCCAGCAATTTTGTTTTTTCAGCCAAAACCTTTCATTCCCGACCCCACACTGCTATACAAGAAATGCTTCCGTATACCTATTTTGCCTCCCTTCAAGTTTGATCCATGAATTCAGGGACATCCTGTATACTAGTAAGGTGTCACCTTCGCTGAGCAGCGGATTAGAACAGTCGTTGGTATACTCGCTTCTCATCTGCCAAGTTAAGGTTCGAATCTAAATGTTTTTGTTTTCCCCCATAATTATTTAAATTGAATTAACGATTTACAAATAGTTTTATTTTATATGTTACTCATAATTTACACAGAAATAATTATAACCTAATTTCAATTATTTGGAAAATGGCTTTCAAACAGAAAAATAATTATAAATAGTTAAAATAAATTATTCATTTATAACTAGTTTTTATTACTATGTTATGCATTACTAAACACATGCATTTAGATTTCAGAAAATTATGACTATGCGCAATATCATGAATTAAATTAAATTAATTAAAGGATGATATCTCGGTCGTAGCAAAACCCACAACTGGCTCCTTTGCTCTGAATTTGTAGTTGTAGGAAAGAAGAATTTTAAAATATAGTTAGGTGAAATATTCACTTAAATTTTCTTCACAGGTGCATTCTGATAACAGTTCTTCGTATTTGTAATTATAGGAAAGAAGAATTTTAAAATATAGTTAGACGCAATATTCACTTCAACTTTCTTCACAGGTGCATTCTGATAACCGTTTGAATTATTGCTTGTATTGTTTTATTTATTTATTTGTGTGTGTGTGTAGGAGCGCGTATGTTATGTATTTCTCATTTAAATTAGGAAATAAATATTCGTGTTAGATTTTTTTTTTTTATTTCCTTAGCCTTCAATCGAATTTGAATGATCATTAAAATTTTGCACCACCTGTTTGCGCATTCAATAGCTCAACACCCACTTCCTGCTATTTCATTTCTATTAATAAAGGTCAGGAACGTTTGTTTATGTATTTAATAAACTAACTGTTACTTTCTTTAAAAGTCCAAAAATTAAAAACTTTTAATAATTGTAAGATGGCAGCAACAATTTAAATTAGTTTACCACTTAAAAATTTAAATTCTTATTATATTTCAAGTATTGTCAACGTCCTGGCTTAGGGGTAGCGCGTCTTCCCCGTGATCTAGGCGTTCCGAGTCCTGGTTCGGGCATGGTTTTTCTCTTCCTTGTGTTCTCTCTGTGAGGTGCGTGAATGAACCTCCCTGTAAAATGGGGTTGTGCAAGCGAGTGTGTGTGCTATCTTCATTTGAGCTAGAAGTCAGACTTCTGCCCTCGGGTACTCAGGGGTCTTTATCCTCAGAAGCTATTGCGCAAAATTTGGCTTAAAAATAACTCACACGACAAAACAAATGAAGTATTTAGGTGAAATATACATTTATTTTTGCAAAAAGAGTAACAAATTTAAAAATATTTGCAAAAATTTTAAAAAGAAATTTAATAAAAACGGATCCAGGATCGAACCCTAGCTGGAAAGAAAATACCTTGACCATAGTTCTGATTGGGCACTGGATTATTAAAAATTGTTCACGCGAACGTAGCATAACACCCAACTTGGCGATCTAGAAATTGCAGCAATCCTTTTACGCGCCTTGCCACGTCGAGGTATTCTTCTTAAGAATAAATAATATTTAGAAAAAAGGATAAATATTTGCATAATTAAATCAAATTAAAATAAAAGTTGATTTGCAAATTTGTTATAGGTGTGAAAGGTGTTACAGATGAAATGTACTCAAATATGTCAATATTTAAGCTGTGAATCCTTTAGTACTTGCTGAAAATCCCTTAACATCCAGCAGTTTGCGAAATCATTTGAGTCACAAGTGAGTATGTGCCTTTATACTTATATTTACAAGCAGGATAACATTCTATTTATGTACATTAATAAAATCCAATAAAGACTAGACACTGATTAAAATTGCAATAGCTAACTTTTTTTACTATTTATGGTTTCCTTTATTCCCCACAAAACGGATGGATTAATTTGAGTAAAGACCACTGCCAACAAACAATCGGTTTAAAAAAAAAATCAAAACGTGTCTACTGAAAAATGTAAATAAAAAAAGCAAACAATAGTTAGAACATCGAATATTAAAGTATTTCCTCAAAATGATGAATAACAATGAAACAATTAATTCCATTTGTCCAAAAAAATTGAATTACTAACAGCATTCACTTTCTCAGCTCTTTCAATTTCTTTAGTTCAGGCATTCACAAACTTTTAAGCATTGCAATCCACTTCTTAGAATTTAGAAGAAATTTTATAGGCCTAAAAGAAACTTTTTGTGACGAGCAGTGGGGACACCACATTTATTATTAAATATAAACATACAAAAATATTTCTAAGAATGTGTGGCTTGATGAAAATTTTTATGCCGCATCACATTTTTGCAAATGATGAAAAGAAACGTATACAATGAAGAACTTGTAATGATCCATCAGAACTTGACTCACAACCCATAATTTAGGAGTCCCTGCCTTAAACTGCAATGAAATATTTTAAGAATGTATTGTCCAATTCATTCAAATTAGAATCTATAAAATATCTGAAATACTCATGGATTACATAACATTTTTGTTTTGAATCATTGCATCCATGAAGTGCTCGAATTTACCTTTAAAGATAATTCAATCCACACAGGGTCTTCATAGAAAACTGGTAATAATTAGTTCAAATTATTATGCAGGATTAATACTGCCAGGAATCACATTTTTGTTCATATTTTACCTATATCTAGATATCTTTTTTTTCCCCCTTCTTCAGAAAACTCATTTGCTTCTTTTAGTTGATTATTTCATATAATACATTATTCCAACATATAAATTCCACTATTACAAAATTTCATTCAAAACTCATTTTTTATTTGAAAATAATTTCATCAATTTAGAACAATGACACAGAACAGATATTTGTACATACATATCAGTGGCATAACATCCAACACTAAAATACTGTTTTAGATCCTCTCTATTAAATCAAGCAATATTTTAAATAGTAAATCAAAAGCACTGATATTTTGTTTACATCGCACAGGACAATCATGGCCCTTACCTCTTCCCTAAAATGCCATTCTTCTTTGATTTCATCAACAAGTTTAAAAGAATAATTAATGAATAAATACATAATGCCAAATGAAGTTGAACATAGCATCCTGCAATTGTTAAGGAAACTAAATTCATAACATTCATAATAAATGCTAATAATTTATAAAAATAAAATGAAAATAAATTCAAAACAAAGTGCAAGCTATAGAAATCTAATCTTTCAAATAGATTTTCTTTCAATTTTGTAGATTAATACTACAAATTACGAAAAAAGATTTCAGTGGAAGTTCCATAAAATGCTTACAAACATACAAAAAAATTTTTATACTTCATCTTACTATAGAAAGAAAACATTGCAGGAATTTTACATCCTTTTACTTATTTACTTCCATGAGCCACTCACTAAATTTTATGGAATTTTAAATTATTCTTTAAAAATTATGATGAATTTAAATAAATAATTAAATTGGAATAGTTCTTAAAAAAATTATTTGGTACATTCTGTAACTTTTGAAGATTATGATTTTAAAATTATTTCATAGAACTCGTAAATACAAAGTAACTAATATGTTGCTATAATAATAAAGAACTCTATTAGCATTAATTATGTGATCCTTAAGAAGTTAATTATAAGATCCATCTTCAACAGAACAGTTTTTTTTTTCTGTTTGGCTACTTTTTTTGTTATTTATTATAATTATTATTTTACTTTCTCTGATAAAAGACATCCTTTCACCTTTATTCTCTCTTTTTAATATGCATTCAAATTCTGTTTTTTTTGTGTGTGTGTGTGTTCTTTTATACTTATTTCATAAGTAATTTCAGAAGTTACAAATCTTATCTTCTCTCAATCTATAAATATATATGTAAATAAAAAAGCCAAATATAAGAAGGGATTTTCAAATAAAACAGATGTTACAAAAATATTCCAAATTTTTTTTTGATTAATTTCAAATTTTCCATTACTTTCTTTTAAACAATTATTATATGCAATATTCATTGGATATATAATAGAGAGTTGACAGGCCATAAAATTAGATTTATCAAAAACCTTCAATTATAAAAAAAGAGGGCTCTTATACAAGGAAAATTGAAAATTTTTAAGGAAAAAAAATAACAGTAAATATTTATTTTTTAACTTTAAGCAATTTTCAACAGTATTGTTATTTTTAACAATTTTATTTCAGCAAAGCATCATAATAAACAATATAGTTTATATCTATTGTTTTAAAGTTTTAGAAATGTGATAAATTTGTTTTATCTTTTTAAATTACACAAAACATAAGTCAAATCTTCTATTAAATTAAAGACTAATAAATAATTCATTCACAACCCCTGGAATTACTATGGGTGTATTTAATTATGAAAACTATTAAACTATAAGGTTTTTTTATACAGTTTTTATTATATAGTTTATATAGTTTTTTTAATATTTTTTTTCACACAAAGCAATTTAAATTCAGATTTTTTAAAAAATACTTTTACAATGTGACAATATGAAATTCAAGTATTTGTGGCAATATAAATTAATGAATTAAAAACATTTCAGCTAATTAAGTTCCATTCTAATATATACTAGAACAAAATAATGAATAAAGGAAATCAAATGATTGTCGCAGAAGCCACATTTTCAACTACTTATAATCCATATTAAAGCTGAAATTCAAACTTAGAAATTGAAATAATGTATAACTTTAGTATCTTTTGATAAAAAATACATTCAAAACAAAAATGAAACTGAAATATTTCGTGATGCAAGTTTAATGTTTTTAAAATTAAAAAGAGTTTAGAAATAAAATCTAATAATCTATAGATAAACATAGTCAAGTAAAAAACTATTTTTTTTAAGTTTAAAAATGGAAATAAAAGTTACAAAGAAAAGACTAAGCTTCAAAATTTATCTCCATATCAATATTATACACAAAGAAAAGTGATAACATATATTACATGAATGACATTTATATTTTCTCCATGAAATTTATATTTAAGTATTGAGTAAGTAGCATGATGCAAAATCTAACAACCGATTCGTGTAAATGTGAATTTTTTAGAACAACAATATTGAACATTAAATTGAATTTTTTAAGGGGAAAAAAACACCTAATACTATACACTAGAAAATATTAATACAACCATAGAGAAACAGGATTCCATTCATACACAACATCTATTTTTCCAAGTTCTCAACAGATGTATATTTCAAATGTAGTATTAAAATTTATTGAACACCATAAAGTATTATTCATCAATGATTATGATCCTAAGATCCATACCAGGCAGCTATGCAAATACAATACAGTCAAAGACAACTTAAGGTATGTCAAAGGCAGTGTATAAATGCATTATTATAAATTTTAATAAATTATTTTATTCCTTTCCATGCATGAATTAATACTCCAGAAAAAAATGTTGAATTCATTAATTTATATTAAATATTTAATTTCTCATTAGTTACCAATATAAATAAACAAAAACTTGAATTTTCTTGGTGTAAAATTATTATGCATAAATCATACTTAAAAAGAAATAGTGTATAAGAAAATGAAATATTTACTGGTCAATACCAAATAATTATCTAATGAAAGCCCCATTGCCCATATATAGAAATATAAATCCCAGATTTCTTCTTTACATGAATAAAATAAATTAAGTTTAAATATATTGCAAAAAAATTATTAAATGTAACAAATTATAGAAGATCTAGATCTTATCAAACAGGAATAGCAGGATTTAATGAATTATAATTAAAGACTTTTTTTTAATCAACAGTTTTCAATCATTATCTTCTTTTCAATTATGGAATTTTTTTAAAACTAATTATCTATTAGTGCCAGTTTAAAGTTAGGACAAAAGTTTTTTTAAAAAAAGCATTATTTTGTTCCTTAAATATAGTATATAAAAGCCTTTTTAAAAATAATTTAATAGATATGATATTGTAGAATTTTATAAGTAAAACTTTACACAAAAACAATGGAATGACTTTCTTAGAGGGATTTCAATCATCTTAATATGTGCAATATTTCTCTATTAATGATATTTTTATTATTTTTTTCCTATTAAAAAATATACAAAAATAATCACAGAAGTATTAATAACTAAAATAGAATAATTTAGCCATTAATACTGTATAAACATTGTAAAAATGGCTAAAATAGAATATTTTGACTAATTTTATTTATTTTTCTTGATTAAAAATATATAAGAAGCACAAAAGGTTAATAAATTTCACTAAATTAAGGTCCTGATTTTTTTTGCTTTTTTTCCTGTTACACTTTTAAATTCTAT
>JAPMOR010051753.1:4433-27239 GCA_026543865.1 Argiope aurantia
TTTCATAAGACGTAAAAAATGTAAATTTAATGGAATCAGGCAATTGTAAATCAGGTAAATTGTAATTTTATTATTTTATTGCGCGGGCAAATTTAAAAGTGGCAAAATTCTTAGTAATAAGTTATATTAGAGAATAAAAGCGGAAGTGAAATCTGAAATCTATTCTGAAGTGAATATGCAAAAAATAACTATTTCCTATCTTAAAATTGGCAAAAGCATACAATCAAATAATTTAATAGAGCAATTAAATTAATATGAATTAAAGCATAACAATAAAAATATTGTTAAAAACTTTATAACAAAATAGAAAACAGTTTCTTGAAATTACAGAATATATTGCATGGATATAAATTTTATATTATTAAAGAAGTGTTTTTTTTTTTTAATTTTAAGATAGTGTACATATCTTTTTTTTTTTCTTGCGAGATAATAATTTTGGAAGATATAATTGAAGAACCTCAAAATTCGATATTGATTTATATCATAATCAAAATTTGTCAGTGACTTTTCTTTTGTTTTGGAAAACGTGTGCGGTAAATTTCATCAAGTTTGGACAAACAAAAATTGAAGATTTGAGTTAAAGCCATATATAAATTCATCTTTATATTAATGGATACAAATTATTAAATAATTGCAGTTAATTAAGAACAAAAAAGTATTGTAGGGTTGTTGTTTTTTTTACAATTGCATTTTAATTATCGCAATTATTTCAAATCTTAGTTTTAAGATTCTATATTTTAAAATTGTTTATAAAATAATATTTTTATAAATTTAAAAATATAACTCAGAAAAAAAAATGTGATGCCAGCAATTAAATATTCTCTCAAATTTTATAAATAAAAAATCATACCTTATTGAAACATCTAAATAAAACAGAGTTAATGCATCAGATTTAGGAATATTTCCTTAATCATTCTTTTCATAGTTTAACGCTCTAGAAAAATATAGATAGTAATTTTAACGGCTTACTTTCATTACTAAGAGAGCAATTAGTTCATTCTGATAGCTATTAAGAGTTTTTACTGAAATCCTGCAACTTTTCTTTAATGTCTTGTAACTTGAGAACTAAAAATATTAACTGTAAAAAAAATAGGCAGATCTTATTTTATTCCAGACATTGTAATTAAGATGCCATTTGTTCGAATATCTTTAAAATAATACTTCTTTTTTTGTGTATGTGTTCTTTAAAAGCGTTTATCATTTCTGAGCTTGCATTACGTTTTGTTCCATTTCATTAGTCTATTTTGGCATATTTGTTCTTTCCCAATTAAATGACAAAAAGAGATATCTTTTTCTTTCAGATGTTTGCAATTGATTGTGAATATAAATTGCCCTAAAAATTCGTTTTTCTTTTATCTTTTACTATCTTCTTAAGTTTCGTACTTAAAAAAAGTTTTGTACATATGATTTCTTAGAAATATATAATGAATTCTGAGCTAATTTACATTAAAAAAATAATGTGTAATACAATATATATCACATGTCAAATACTGAGATATTTAAAAGAAATTAATTTTATATTTATTTATTGAATGAAAGGTGTTGAGGAAATTGTCATTAAAATTAGAAAGATAAAGAGAGTATAGTATATTTTAGCATATTTTGTACTATTTTCCTTAGATTACAAAAAACGACAGAAATTAATTTTATGACTATTGTGAATATCGTCTGAATCTTCATAATATATTCTTTATTATATTCTGACTTCTTTTTTTTTCTCTTTGAGTCAGATTTATTTCATTCTTTAAGCTTTTGCATTCGAAGATTTCATTGAAGTCTTATAAATAGATACGATTGGTTCATTTCTGTGCAACATTTAAAGTATTGATATTTCGCCTTACAAACATCTAACCCCCGACCTTTAAGATTCATTGTCCTTTTTTAAAACTGTACCTAAATCAAAGAGTAAAAAATAACTCTTTGTCATCTAGCACCTCTAAGAGAGTTAAAGACTCATTTCACAAGAGATTCAAGTTAAGAGACATTTAAAAATTTTTCACATTTGAAGAAATTTAACTGTTATTTGTTATGGTGTGAAATAGAAATGAAGTAAGCTTTAACTTCTAATATTATATTGCATGTTATCATTTAGATTATTTTTATATTAATGCCGACACTTTGATGATTTTTTGTTACACCTAGCAATTTGGATAAAAATAAAAGTAATTACTGAAATCACAGGTCTTTCAAATTCCGATGTTTATAACCTAGTATATTTAATGCGGGACCAATGTGACGAATCAGTTAGGATTTGGAAAGAAGGTCATAAAAACAAAATAAAATTGTTTGCAAAATTTCAAAAAGCAATTTAATGTTTGCAAAATAATGCTGATTGTACTCAATATTTTTTTTAAGTTCCCTCCCCTACTTAATCGTAGATGGCATTTTTCGGAGTTGTTGAGAAGCGATATATCGCCATTCCGCATTAAAAGGATTAATTATTATATTTAGTAATGAGAATTACACAATTAAAGACAAAACGCTTGCATTTCCTATAGTAATAGTTTAGTATTACGTGAAATTTTGACATATTTCAAAGAGAAAGAAAAATTAAAATTGAAATTTTTACATTATTGTGCGTTATTCTTATTTAAATATGCTTTTTCACCTTCTTATATTTATATATTTTTCATGATATCTACACTAACATAAATTATAATAAAAATCAAAAGCTTTTTTACATTTATTTTATAACACTATTCATAAATATTTGAACATTTAATTACATTTCTTTCATTAAAGACGTAATTTTTTGCAATATTATCATTTTGAGCTATGGATTTTCTTGCTCCTACTCACGCACAAGATCAAAACATGTCATTTTTATTTGAAATTGTAAGAACGGAATAAAAATAAAAATGAAAGCGTTTCCATTCTTCCCTTAAACACGAATACCACACGGAGCCTTCAGTTTTCAGACATCGTGTCGCGTGCTGTCTGAAACCAGTCTGATTAGATCAATTAAGAGCTTTACATAGCCGGGATTTCCTTTCCGTAAATCGAGTCTGCATCTTCAATTATGCAGACTCGAAAGATGGATATCGAAGGAGATAGAAGTGTATTAATTTCTCATTACCGCTGTGCTCTCCTTTTAAACTGATGCTCAAAGGTAACCTCATCATGAAATACAAGTGTTCTGATTTTACATGAAAAATTTTAAGTGACGAGAATTTTAAACCTAATTTTGAGTTGCAACCTATTGTTAGAGTTAATGGTGTTGGTGTAATTTTAATCAATTACTTAGTTTTTAGAAATTATTTCTCCGTTTCAGAAAAGATTTTTATTTTAAGTTTTAGGTTCAGAACCCATATATTATTGAATTTTCAAAAGGCATTTGTGGATAAGCATATTAATTTTCATTTTGAAAGTATTTTAACATTTTATTTTCATTTTTCTGCTTTCAAACTTAATTTAAGATGTTATATTATTTTAACTCAAATTCACAATGAACATACGCGATGTATACATAATTGTATGTTTTTCGCAAATTCTAATTGAATTTGAAACAGATGTGGAGATATATTAATTGTCCAACACATTTTAAATTGATTTTATAATCTTCAAGAGACATTGTTTGAAATACTTTCACTCAAAGTCTAAATTTGTCTCTTTTATTGAGAAAAATCCACATTTTAACTTTTTCAAGTACTTAAAGGACATTTGTGTTTTTTATAATTAATCTTTTGTTGCTCTGGTCTTCTTAAATTCTTATTGAAATAACACTGTTTTCGATATATTTTTATTACTACTGTAATTTAGTTTTAATTCTTAGATTTTAATTTCTCACTATTCTAATATATATAATGCGCATTTTTTGTTGGTTTATTTGTTTCAAGTGCAGCTTATCCTAATCGAATATATTGCGTCAAACAAATTAAAGCGGTTCTTTTTAAGAATAAGCGAAGAATCTGCTTTTCCATAAAGAAATAATTTAAGTTAACAATAAAGCCTGTATGATCGTGTACACAACCTTTAAATTACCACGTTGCATTAGATTATTAAAATTATAGAATAATAATATAACATATTTATTACATTATTTCTATATTTTATTATTATATTTTACTAGCCGCAAACAACGGATCACCCATTATCTATATATTTAAAATAATTTACAAGAGGAAAGAATCATCCCTCTAGTTATAAACAGAATACGAATGTTGCCAATGATTATTTTATAACAAATTAATACTTCCAGAGATCATATAAATATCAAAACAAATCAGTGGTTATTTTTTCTCAACACCAACCATTTCCAAGCGATATTTATAAGCATTGCATCCTTCTACATTCTCTGTGAGAAAAAATGTTTACAGAGTTTGCTAGCCACAATTACTAAATAAATATCTAATATACCGATTTTGCCATTTTTTTTATTTTTATGAAAGCTTACGAACTATAGATTTGTCATGATCTCTCTCTCTCTCTCTCTCTCTCTCTCTCTACTTCCATTTTCGAGAGATATTGCAAAATAAAAGGCATAACCCCCAGTCTCATCAATTTGACCTATATCATCAATTATCTTTCCAATAATTATGCCCAAAATTCCTCAATATGACTTTATTAATGCCATTAAAATGGTTTCTGAAGACGGTATTAATAAAAATAATTTAGTCATATTATTTAACTTTGTTAAACTATATTTTATCACACTAAAAGTACCTTAAAGTTATGCTTACAAAAATATAAATAAAAATTGCTCAACAGTAATAGAATATTCTGATTGTTTAGTTCCATTTCAAAATGACAAAACTATCAAAATGACTTAAATTGTCGAAATTGGCGTTGGAAAATGCCGAAATCGTTCCAGTTGTTGAGTCTGAGGGCTATGTCAAAAAAATGCCGAAATCGTTCTAGTTTTTGAGGCTGAGGATTATGTCAGTATTTTTAGAAATAGAAAGAAAGAGTTTAGATGGCCATTTATATCATGTCGAAGGATTATTAGCATTCATATTAAATGAAACTTTCTGAAATATATGATGTGAACTCTATAATGAAATTTCCTCAAAGAGAATGTAATATGATGCTGCAATTTCTGTCAAAATTGGAAAATAAAGAAGGACAGGTGATCTTTGATGGCATATCTGGATAGCCTGTATGATAGATATCTGATAGCATATTCAATATAACTAGATATACTTAATACCTATATATCTGTAAATTTTCGTATGAAACCAAAACTATCGAAATCGGTTTAGTGATTTTGATTGTGAATATATGTATAAATGGTAACGATTTTAAAAAACCAACGTAGAGTGTATTATGAAGCAGAGGGTGTTTTTTTTTTTTTTTTTTTTCCTTCAGTGTTTCTTCAGAAGGGAAATGGAGGTGGAGGGAAAAGGGACCTTGATAATTTATCCGGAGGTAATAAAATTTGATATGAAACAAAAACTTGCAAAGTGGGAGCAGTGCTTGAGGTTGAGCAATTAATTCAATAATTTTACTTACTATTTTAATTGATAGATTATTACTACAACTATATTACGAGGATTTGAGAAATAATATTGCTTTTTAAGTAAGCACGAGCTTGATAAAAACTAAGAAAATATTAGTTGGTTTAGAGCAAAATGATAATTATCACCACAAACTGACTGCTCCAAACCGCCGGAAGGCACAAGAAAAAATCTGGATGACCGGACAGCCTCAACAACAATACTAAGAGGAACTGTCGTTGAGTCCTAAGGGCCATCACCAGCCACAGCACACCACTTTCCTTGGGAAGTACGTCCCATCATCTATGGGAGGAGCCAGACTCCCACCTTTTCGTACCCACCAGGGTTGCGAGAACCAACGACCGTAGCTTCTTATTCTCAATTACGAAGTGCTCCTTCCCCCCCGTGGGGAGCGAAATGATAGTAAATTGAAAAATATTCTTTATTAAACCTTTTATTAATATGTATTTAAATTTTCTTACAAGAAAATGTTTTGTAAATGTTTCTAATCGCAAAATAGAAAAAAAGGCTTCAAATTTTACACTTTTTTCTATGGGAAAGAAAATAAAAAGTTTTTTCACTCCCCCCCCCCTCCACCAAAAAAAACGGACATCTGAAGTGCATTGTTTTTACCCCATTCCCTTCAATCAATAACACAGCGACACCCGGGAAACACACCCAAATCCATTTTTTTATAAATAGATGACACTCCTAAGCAAGCCCCGTCTCAATTTGTTTTGGTCAGCGACGCCCAAACTGTAGGTCAATATCTGTCATACTTCCTGCTGTGGGCATGACAGCAGGCGATGGACACTTTCGAAAGCATCATTCTCTTCCTCATTCCTCTCATCCCTTCCAAGGACGATAAAGAGACTACAGAAAGGCACTAAAAAGAATGCAAAAGAAAAGGATAATGGAATTCAGAATATATTTGTTGTTTTGTTTTGCTTTTTAAGTAATTTATGTTTTAGGATAAGAAAACTATATAAAGAAGACCTAGAAAAAACAATAACATGTTTTTGACTTTTACGTACGCGTTACTTACGTATGTAAGTCTCATGTTTTTAAATGAAGATATTTCTCATATAGCACTTGCATTTACAAGGGTGAATAATACTATTGTTGCATATAATAACCTAACATTTATGTATCCCAAGTAAATAAATCTCTCAATGGAATATTTTTGCAGTCTTATATAACTTCTTCTTATTTCAATAAGATTAACTTCCCATTTTAACGAGAAATATTTTTGCACGAACATCTTATTTTCTTTTAACTATAATCAAATGATTAATACGACATCTGAATTTGCTGTAAAACTACTTAAGAAGTGCTATTACTATTTAAGAAGTCTACAGGAAATATTTAAGTTTCACTTAATATATTTCTTCTGTTAAGAGAATCATTTATCATATATTTCGCATCCTATCATCGTAAATAACTGTCAGACATTTGAAGAAAAATTCCTGCCCAAGAATTTCTAACTGACAAGGCAAAAGATCAGAAATGATAAATCGCTTTTGTATTTGTCCATAGCGTGTCTACAAGATTGGGATAAAGTAGAAATGTAATTTTCCTTTGTTTCTATTGGATTGTAGATTGACTTATAATCTTAATGTGTCAACATAGTTTGTAAGACGATCACATGAATGTAAGTGTTAATAATATTTCTTTTGTCTTTTTTAAGAAAGAGCAAGATTTTATCAAAATCATTCGGATTTTTTATTTTCATATGTTACATTTTACTTCTCTATAAAGCTAGATTCTTATTATTTTACTCATATTTGTATAAAATGAATAATGTGAGAGGTTTTATAAATATTTATTTATTTATTTTGCACATTTTTATTTAACTCGATTTGTTTGTAGAGGTAGAATTTCAAAATCGACAATTAGTTTTTGATGTGTCAAAGTTTTGAAATTTTGTTCAGTTGCGTATTTTAGATGGCAATGTTCAAATTTATTATTTTCAAAATTTAACTATCAATTAAAAATGTAATTCAATTTTAATTCTATATATACGGTACCAGTTCACGACATCGTAATATTTATAATAATAAATTATATTTAAAATAATAAACATTTTGAAATTATTAAAATAAAATAAATTTCTTACTTAATACTCCGATAAATGCATATTTAAAAATTATTTTCATTTTATAGTGCCGATTATTTTTCGTTATACTGATAAAACTCAAGCGCGCACTATATTTCCATCTTTGAAATAGTTTGAGTTTGAGTTTGAGGGAGTTTACTGACGGTAAAATCATTTCTGATTATGCAGCGCCATCCATAAGGTATATAGATATATCCATCTTTGAAAATACTTAAACTTTTTATGAATATTAAAATTAAACATGAATATTCTTTCGTAAATCTATTAAAAATTGAATTTTATGATAAATTTATTGCATTGAATAGGCTTGGTGACCAGGAAGTTGTTATATACTTGATTAACATAAATAATTTATCAATATTTTGTGTAACAGTTTTTGCAATAACAATAAAAAATGAGTAGCAATAAAAATTGAGTAAAGTGGTGACAGGAATAATAACAGCCACGAGATTAAACAAAATAAGAGTTTTTTATTTATTTAATATTATTCTTCATTTTTCCCCATTGCTTCTATTTTTAATATATTGTCATGGAAAAATCCATCTGATGGTTAAATGATGAAAAGACCAACAGGTTCAGTAACAAATAACAACGCTTTATTCTGCACGAAATACAGGTAACTAAATACAGACGAATTGCACATTAAACAGTATTTTCAGAAATCAGCAACATACAAGCAGCGTATCGTTATTAAATAACTGCAACAACATAAAGTGATTAGAAAGAACTCGCTAGAAATCAACATTCCAAAGGGAGACTTGGCTTGACTACTTGAATCCACTAATTTTCCTGTTTGTACTGGTCCATATGTTCATATACACCATAATATTATTCAAAATTTAACTATCATATAGCTTTCATGGAATTATAAATTATCTTTCTTATTCTTCGAGTAAACTACACAGATCTTGAACATGGTCTTTCTTCAGCACGTTCAGCGTTGGTGGGAGCTATAGTTGAATCTTGAGAGCTATCACCGACAGCAGTGCAACCTTTCCGTCAGGAGGCACCTGCTGTCATCCGTACGGGGCAGCCAAGCCAGCATCTTTATTAAGCCCATGAGGATGATAACTACCGGTAGCTTCTCATATGCATATCTGAGATGTTCCCCATAAATATTTATATTTTTTAATTTTTTTATATCTACACTATAAATTTAACATTTCCTTGTCTTAGTATAACCAAATATGACCATTGCGCCAGTAAATAATACAAATGAACGAGACAAACAGGATTTCTTTTGAGGATAGATAATACGAAATAGACAAGAATTTAAAACAATGAATCGTTTTCTGGATACCATAGCTGTTTGATAAAAACATGATTTTTTTTTCTTGTAACCAATAATCAAGAAATGTGGTGTAAAATCTTGTTACTCTAATTAATATACCGACAACCTGAAATGTTCTACATATTTCTTGAGCACCACACCACATATTTTTCTTCCCAATTCTATTCTATATAAAATGATTGTTACAATTAAGCAAGTTAATGAATATAGTCAATCATTCCTATCTCTTAGTAATAGAAATATTTTGACATATATCGTCAGTTTATCCAATATTATCTTGCCATAGCCGCTTAAAGTAGCTAAACTACCTTCTGTTAGATACAGATTTTCAGGAAATATTTTACCTTTTTTTTCCAATTGCTAAACGCGATTTGATGTTAAAGAAAAGAACACATATTTGAGCTATAAAGAATTATTCTTCGTTTTTGTCATACTATCGTCATATGTTCCAACATATTGTCCTCCAAAAAAAAGCCATTACAGACCATCAGTTTGTCTTTTTTCATTTCACGTAGATTCTTAGGAAATTACAACATTCTTTTTCAGTCTTAATGTTATAAGAAATTTTATTTTATTGCCTGAAATGCTATCCTTAAGTATTTTTTATTAGTTCCAGCAATAAAAATATCGAACATTTTCAAGTGCAATCGAAACACCATTTGTTAAATGATAATATTCCGAAGGAATCCCAAAAGAACTAAAAATGCATTACATAAGAAATGAAAGAAGAAATTTTTTTATTTTTCAGAAATTAAGAATGTACCTTTAACTTCTTCGAGAAACAATGCAGAATTAAAATACTAGAAATCCACCCGAAAAATTCCGAAAGCGGAAATACCCCATTGTTTTCTTTAAACGAATGTTGTTTTATGAAGCAAACTATTTTATTACAGTCCAGAGTCTGAGTCTTGTTTATCATTTATCAAGTTTATGGGGAATTGGATAGAAATGCTTTACTGAAGTTCTCAATCTGCAGTTAGGATTTTCGCTTGTGGAAATTTCGCAGTTAGGAATGAAATAGCTGCTAGTGTTTATAATGCCTTAAAGGCATCAATTTGGATGTACTGAAAGGGGAATATTCTAAGGTATTTGCAGGTTAGAAGAAGAATTTCAATCTCTCTTGTGAGATTATAATTAATTAAGTTTAACATTTCTTAGACATTATGTAGCGATTTCTTCGTTTTATATTGTTAAACAAAGTGATGATTGTGACTGTGTTATTGATATTTGAAATTTTTATCTAACAATATTTTAATCAGATAAAATGTTTTTAAATAATCCTTATGGCCTACATGTGTAATTCTACGGCAATGCAGAAAAAATGCAAACATTCAGGCAAATTTTCTTTTTTTTTTTTTTACTCAGAAGTTAAAGCATTATTGTGAGTCATCATATTCAAAATATCAAAAATTGTTGTTTACAAAGTGTTATTCACTAACTATAAATGATCACAAAAGGAATGAATATGATCCATGATCTCAAGATCACAAAAGAGATTGAAATAAAATTTAAAACAGAATTTGAAACAAGGATATCGATTCATTCAATGCTCATTAGAGGAGAACAATAAAATTGACTGCAAAATGAATTTTGTACTAATAATATCGAAAAATTAACTGAAAACTGCCTTGAATCCAAATGTTATAATAAACATGTGTGGAGGTTTATATTAGTTTTTATTCTTCATAATTTTAAGGAAATAATCCTGGTTTTATCCATTATCAATATTGTTAGATTGTTTATCCAAGCCATGGCGAGCTCTATGTAGCGTATCGAATAGGATGGCGGAAAGCAGGAAAAATATCTTACGAGAAAGTAATCTGGTGTTTTAGAAAAGAATCTGACGAAACAGTGTTTGAGTTCTGTGAGGAAAAATATAGATAGCGCAATTTAGAAGTTTTCGTGAAACCGAAAACTCAAGCGATTAGGAAATTAATTTTATGGATGAGGATAATGATTGTGGTGTGTGTGTGTGTGTGTGTGTGTGTGTGTGTGTGTGTGTGTGTGTGTGTGTGTGTGTGTGTGTATATAGTGCAACACAAAAGTATTATTTCTCATTCGCGTTCATTTTTGACTGATGTCATACAAATGAAAAAATACTACTTTACTAAACTGAATTAAGATTGATATTGCTGAGGAAATCTGTTGATGTATGTATGATGCAAGAAATTCTACAGGATTAATAACGAATGATGACGCTTTATACCACACAAGGAAATAAAAAACGTACGTAGCAAAATACAACCAAAACATTCACAAATATGGCACTATCAGAAATCAGCAAAACACACTGCAAACAATTATGAAAAATGTAAATCTCCCTTATACTACTCTGAGTGCAACTAAAAACCTCTCTCCAATTTTTCAGTATTCCGAACAGAGAATTCAGTGCTCTTGTGTGCTTTTTCACTTTTATAGCCTCCATCACAGAGTATGACTTTTTTAGAAGGATACTTAGATCTCAGCTCATAATAAAGATATTTTCCTAATTCTTGTATTTTCAATACTTTTATTTTTGTAATCAAAGTCGACACATTCTTGGTCAAATTCCGATGCTGTTGATCTATCATCTTTTCAGATTCCATTAAAAATTCCATTTTACCTTACAATGTGACTATACCTGTAGAAAAAAAAAGAATGATATGCCCTCTGTTACAGTTTGTAACGATATAATTTCATTTATTTGAATTATTTTCAAAAGAAAAAAAAATGTAGAAAAATTCTTCTGCAATATACAATAGATGAGTAAATATTGTAGAACAACTGGCTTTGATTAATGTGTTCAGGTAGCAACATTAACACAATCAGTATGTATGCATAATATAAATATTTTACTATTAATTACAACATAATAAACCAATTTCGTTTCTAAGGAAAAGTTGAATAACTACAATCATTTATCGTTACTCGATCGTAGTGTAAAAAATATATTAATTGCTCGCGTAACTTCTTAATTTTTTTTTTCATTCTGCGTGACATTATTAATGGGAAATTAACTGGGCATTTAAATTCGATTTATTGAAAATTTCAAGTGAAAAAAGGTATGTCCAAGAATGAATTCAGAAAAGAAACTAAAAATGTCAATGGAAGCATGCTCTTAATATTTGATCATTTTAAAGAACACTATATAATTAATAAATATTCAGCAAATAATTTTAAATCTAAATTTATTACAATTATTATTAAAATATTTTTAAATTTTAATAAAAAAAAGTGTTAACTAACAGCATATGTATACAGAATCAGTTATGCACTAGAAATCTCAATAAAAACAGTACAAATCATATCTGACAAGTCAAAAATATTTTTTAATAATTGGAAAATTTTATTTCATATTTATCATTTATTAAAAACATTGCACGGAAGTAAAGTCCAGGATATAATTAAAAACTTAGAAATATTCTTTTACAATCACTTAGAAGGCAAATTGTCGAATTTATTTTAAGTAACAAAAATGATTCAAAAATAAAAACAATTTGATACAGTTTTTATACAATTAAATAAAATCTTATTTACATAGGATACTTCAGTATTATTTTAATTCCAATTTTAAAGGACCAGAAAAAAGGTTCGAATTAAATAGATTCATCAATCACTTGTAGAGTAAATTTGAGCTGCCATAATTTGACGAAAGGGGGTTGGTGCCCCCCCCCCTCTCTTTCTCTTTCTTTTGCTTGTTCCGTAAGTACATGAGTTCTATCTATCATCTAGCGAAATAAGAATATTTTGGAGGTTAACCCAAAGTACATAAATTCGGACAAGAAGTAATTTCTAAAGTAGAGCTTTATAGCATTTTCGATCAATTACTCTGGAAAAGGGCGCCATCTGTTGTTGAAAAATCAAACTTCAAAAAAGGATTTCATTTGTGCTGCCATCTGGACACAATTTATGTAAAACACCAATGAATTATAAATTATATAGTCAATAATCCTAAAAGCAAGTGCTGCAATAATGATATAAAGTAATAAAATAAATATTTAAGCATAATGCTTTTTTTAAATAAATCACTAATTTGTATATGAATCCGTATTATTGCCCTTTTTTTGAAAAGGGTTGGGAATAGACGTGTAGATTTCTTAAATTTGGTCTCTTCGTTGAATTGATAAACTTATGTACTAAATTAAAAGTTACAAGTTACATATGCTTTTCTATGAATAATGAAACGTGTAGTACATTCCTTGTGAAAGTTACAATTCTTTGCCTTGTTTTTTTTCATTCCAAATTTGTATTTTCTTTCCTTTTTTGCTCCTTTCTGCTTTTCCTTTTCCCTTCATGACTGCAAAAATTCATAAAGCATAAAAAAAAAACATTTCTTAAATTTAACAGACAATATTTCTTTTTTTAAAAAATAAAGTCGTCTCCTGCCTGAGATAGTCTGTAGAAAATGTAAACATTTAATTTTTCCCCTTTTAATATTTTTTTTTCTTTTGTCTATCATGCCACATTTTCAGAAGCAAACAAAAAAAATTCCGTATCCCTGTAATTTGTGAAATATAACTTTTATAAAAATGCAATGCAGTTTCTAAAAAAAATCTGTATTTAAAAAAAGACGTGGGAATTTATCTAAAAAAGTTGTTTTAAGTTGTTATTTGCAGTTGCAGTTATTTAAAAGTTGTTATTTGCAAGTTGTAAATGAGCCAATAACTTTTCATCCTATATTTAACAAACACAAGTTTCTAAACAAGTAAGGCTGTTGGTTTTAACAAACAAATTTCTCTTTCAAAATGCCGAATTGGCTCAAATAATGAAAACAATTTTTTTCTAGTTTCCCTCCTATCCCGCAA
Organism: Argiope aurantia; assembly: GCA_026543865.1. Classification (NCBI taxonomy): domain Eukaryota; kingdom Metazoa; phylum Arthropoda; class Arachnida; order Araneae; family Araneidae; genus Argiope; species Argiope aurantia. The sequence goes on from JAPMOR010051753.1 coordinate 18,057, forward strand.
CTAATTCATTATGTTGATATTATATCTCTATATCTTTTAATTTATTCCTGCATTTTTTTGTATCAAAGGCAGACAAACATTAATTCGGAAACGCTCATTATTAAAAAATGGTTAGTAGAACTGACAGTAGATGGCACCACGAATTTGTTTACCATTCAAATAGCATTGATTATAAAAAATGAGTCAAAGTATAAATATAAAATAATAAAGAATGTAACTTTTTTAAATTAAAAGTAAAAGTTTTACTGTATCTATCTGTCGTGAGAATATATATTTTGAATTCCTTTTTATTGCATGATTAACAATAAAATTTGACGTGAAACTAAAGTTGTGGTAATAAGATAATCTACCTCAGTTTCAATGATTTAAATCATTACATTAAAGAATTATTGCATTCCCGTGATTTCAAAAGTACATACCAAAACAATTTGACAGATTTTGTTCAAAATTTGAAAAGTATTTATATTTTAGATGCTAAATCGGTGTACTAAATTATATGTGCCTGGCTCATTGCATTTTGTAGTTATAGAGTCCGATTATAATCAAACAGCCAGACAGACAGATTTTTTGTGAATAGAATTCTTTCAAAATTTGGTAGAATTCTACAAATTTGGTCTTAATTCCATATACCAAATTTCAGTCATCTAGCTCAAAACGTTTTTCAAAGCTGGCTGATAGACAGACATAATGTCAAAAATATGTTTTTCGTGCTAAAGGAGCTTTGAAACTTGGAAATTTTTCTAAATCTAGAATTCATTTTTTTTTCCTTTTTTTAATTATTTTTAAATTGGAGAAAAATTGTATTTTTTTTTTATTCGCAAGCAAGCTTAATTTTTGTGTAATTTTATCTTGGATTTGGGCCTTATTTTAAAAATATTTTCATGAAAATTTTTCAATTATAGTTTCTATTCTTGTAAATGGAATTCACCCCTCTTTTAATATTTTTTTTTCTTATATGAAGAAAATGAAAAGAAAATGTTTTAGTAGTCGACAATATTTGATTTCGATAAATCTTTAAGTTTCAGGTTTTCTTCAGTTCGAAAAACATATTTCTAGGAATTATATCTATTTATCAATGAACACGAGATAACTTAATCTCGCTTTTAAACTGGATGGGTAAATATTAATATGTGGTCTTTGACTTTTTTCTTTTTACTTCTTTTTATAGACTTCTTTTAAATTTTCAATGAAATCCATGCACAAAAACTTTGCCAGTCGGGTAGAAAATGAAAACGATCATGAAAAATGAAATTTGTAACAGTTTGAGCATTTAAAATATAAAATTGAATCAAATCCGTCAATAATTTGAACGTCTAGCGGCCTATACATTGTCATGATAACGCAATCGCGATAGTTCAAAAACGCAACAGTTTAGGTGCGTAATGTTAATACCTCATTTTGTTGCTAAAATTTTGAATCTGCGTAAAATTTTGTTATTGATCGGTCGAAGTCCAAAATGCGCATCGCATTCTCTACTATACCACAATGACCGAAAGTGACTGGCAGAGAAAAAAATATAAAATTCAATAGAATAATTTATGTCTGAAAAAAAATTATATTAAATATTTGAAGTTTAGATGAATGTCTAGAGTTTACATTTTTTTAAATCTTTGGTTGTTGTTACTAATGGCACTTTTACAAGCCCGCTGACGAACGGGCAGCTATTTAAGCCGGGTGTCCAATAGCTTCTGAGGGCCAAGGGCCCTGAGCACCCGAGGGTAGAAATATGACTTGTAGCTCATATGAAGATAATACACACATTCACTTGCGCAATCTCTTTTTAGAGGGAGTGGGGAGGCTCTTGCACACATCTCATAGAAAGAACACAAGGAAGAAAACAACATGCCCGAATCAGAACTCGAACCTGGGACGCCCAGATCATTGAGAAAACGCGCTAAGCCTAGGCTAGATCGCCGGCTAATTGGTGGTAAATATATGCATTTACAAGTCAAACTAATAAAATAGACTTTGAGATCAATTACCGTATTACTAATAAAATAGACTAAATAAACATTGAAAAAGAAAACAATTAAGTTTTATTTTCTTGTATATCATGTATTCAAAAAGGAAACATTGAAATAGTAAAAAAAATCCAATCTCCCGATTTTTATCTCTTCTTTTCAGACCTCTACTTGTGAGTAAACAGAATATCGAAAAATACTGTGAATCAGACAGATGAAAAATTATATTAGAGACAAAATTTGTAGACAATACTGACAGAAATTAAATAAATTCACATCAACATTGTCCTTGTCCAAACATATACGATAAGTATAAAATTCGAAGATTTAGATAACTAAAATATCACGTAGAGTTGTAAATTCTAAAATGTAAAGTAGCATCGAATTTTGAGTTCAAGAATCAAGGGGTTAATCGTACATACAAATGCATGTACTCAAACTTGTTACTCAAAAATGCAGCTATTTAGATCAATAGAATTTGGTATGTGATATTTTTATTGAATTAATAGTTCTATGCCATATTTCGGTTTCAATAGTTCGATAAGATCCAAAATATATATTCTGTTTTTCTAATGGCACTATGAATCTCAAAATTATCAATTATAGGATTCAGAAAATAAATATCTGAACAATCGTGGCTCTCACAGCCTTAATCAAGATACACAGTGACTTAAGAATTGATATACGGTAACTGATAGCATTAAGAAGAAAAAGAAAATTGAATTTTTAGTGGATATAAAACTTATTTTATTTCTGTAATATTTTTGGAAATTATCTCTGAAAAACGCTAAAATTTCACTTAATTTTAAAAATAATTAAAATTGTAATTTTTTTTTTCAAAAATCACTTTCAGGTGTACATTTTAAAGTATGTATGTGAAAAATCAGATTGTTCTGATTGAAACGATTTGGCATGTAGAGCGCCAACACACACATTTATCTTTAATAGTAGAATTTTTTTTAAAAATTTTTGAACTGTTTTCTTTATAAAATTGCTCGGCGTTTGTTTCTGCATCACTTTTTTGAAAATTTACATAGATTTCTATATTTACACAATTAACATTTGAATGATATTTTACACCTCCAAAGGGTATTTTCGATCATCTTAAATCTGGTTGATTCCTCTTACAACAAACTTTATAAATTAAAAACTAATTCAAATTTTTGTTTAAATTTGGAATAATTGTTTTTATTATATCCCATAATTGTTGATTACTAAGACAATTAATTTGATAAGTTAAAAAAAAATTATAATTGCTTAAATATTTTTATGTGAAAAATCAGTAAAATGTTGTTCTTATTTATCATTCGAACCTCTGTTATTCAAATGAGATGGAAATGCTTTATTTTTTAGTTCACTAAATCTATAATATATTTCTTAAATCATCTGAAAGATTTTGAAAATCATGCTGATCTTTTTAAACGTCTTTTTAATTTTATAAAAAAAACTCTTGCAACTTTTAAATTCTTTTGACATTGAACTTATATATATTCTATTTCATAACTCTTCCTTCAGTCTACTTTATGCAAAAATTCAAGTATATTATAACTTTTTGAAGAATATTTATCTCAGTCATATCATATATCACACTTTAAATATACTGATGCATTTTCAAAAGTGTGAAGTCTTTTAATTGAAACTAACTATAGAATGCAGCCTTTGTGTCTTTTCAAAACAGCTCATCCTTTCTGTTTGCTACTAAATATTAATCTAAATTTTTACATGCATATTAATCTTACAGCTATTTGTATAATTTGTCTTAGCATATTGCATACATTTATGATATGCATACAAAAGCAAAATTGAGAAACATTGATATACAGGGTAGCTATAATTAAAGTGACCCTATTCAGATGCCTCTAGAACTCATTCTCTTTTCGGATTTTGAGGAAAATTGGTGTATATGTTAGATGAACTATGGGGAAAAGATTTCTGCAATAAAAAAATATTAAAACTTCACAACCAGGAGGGAATGTAGCGTCTAAAGAAGAGCAAAAAAAATCTGTCAGAATTATTAAAATTTATTCATTACAGAATGTGCTCAACGTGTGCTCCATTGACATCGATTAAATGTTGAAAGTACATTATAGTGTCTTCAATGGTATCACGAAGAATCTCTCCGAGGGATTTCAGAAACATGGCGTGTAATGCCTTTTAGGTAAATTCCTAATTTTTCCTCCATAAACACGGTCTTTTAAGAAACCCCACAACCAGAAATAACAGTGATTTAAGTCGGTTGATCGAAGAGGCTAGGCATCCGAAAAAGCTCTGAAGATACGAATTCTCCGTATATGATTCTTGCCAAAGTTAGCACGAAGCAGTTCTTTGACTTGGCGTTCAATGTGAGTTTATAAGCACTATATCCATGTAAAAATGAAGTTTTCACTTCAGCAATTACAAAATCATCAAGAAAGAAATGAACATTTGAAAACTTATAGAGTAAGATTAAATAGGCAATCCATATGGACTTCCTTTTCAATTCTTTGAAAACATTATCAAATTAAGCGACTTAACTATTAATAAAATTTTATCAAAAAATAAGGAAAATGCCCGTCTGTATTTTAGTTATTCTACAGGCCAGTACATAAACGTTGACCAATAAAATTTGGTGCAAATATACTTCAGAGGATTAAAAAGCACACTCGGGGCCATTTTTTAAAATTTAATTACAATTATAATCAATTAAAAACGAATCAAAATTCCTAATTTTTTTTCCATAATTAATTCAGAAAATATTTTCCTAAAAAAAATTTCACAAAAATGATTCAGGCATCACATCAAAATTTATATATATATATATATATATATATATACATTTTTAATGATGACACTCTTTTTGTTCGGGAATTTTATTCATTTGTATAATTTTCAATGAGACATTTTGTTACTGCGCTGGAATCCAAATTGCTTCGACAAATATTTGAGGGCATGATATTTTTAAAATAAGAGTAATTCTTTTTTTTTTTTTTTTGAGTAAAAAAGAAAATTAAATTTCAAATCCTCAAACTTAGAAAACAGAAACATTGGATAATTACGCATTAACAAGCTCTATTTTACTATGAGATTTGACATCTTCTTATGGTTCATGTACATAAAGAGCAGAACAAGTGTAAGGCTTTTATGTCTATAACAATATGAAGTATAATATTTCAACATTCATAAGGGAACTTCCATATCTGAGACATATATATGTTATATAAATATATTAATATATATAACATTTTTGACATAAATATTTCCAACTTATATATATATATGTGTGTGTGTGTGCGTGTGTCAAAATCTCTTTGCTTTAATTAAATGAAGAGCTTAAAGAAAAATTGAAACTAGGCATTTAATTTGCTAGACGATTCAGTGACGTTTTATAAAAATGTTGTAAATTTCATTTGATGTATTCATATCAATTTTCTAATTCCATTACATAGCATTCCTCCACTAAAATGAAGAATTTACAACACACTGAATTGATTTTTATTATACGAGCATCGGAGATTTATTTTCATAACTTACTTACAGATATATATATATATATATTTACGTAACATTTTTTAAAGTAAATTATTAAAGGTAGTTATTTAAAAGTGTTATCAATCAGATATATAAATTAGAAACAGGCATCTGTAAGTGCTTATTAAATTTGTCAAGCTATTTAAATTGAAATTATGTTTTATAATCAAATATTATCAGTCGATTGATTTAATATAATGCATTTTATTTAGAAATATCTTGATTAACTTTGATATCAAAATAAACAAAATAAAATAAAATCTATGAAAATCTTTTTAAGCAAACTTCATAATTAATACGGCATTTTAAGTTCAAGTGTGAACTCAATAACTACGATCATTCCACACCAAGTCAATGGAGAACTGGCATTCCAAAAATCTCTCGCCATTGAAAAAATAACCAGTAACCATTGGTATGACATAGACTAGAAGATTGCTAATCACTTGGTCTTAATATCTCTCTCAGTGCATTTTTATTCATCTATTTGGAATGTACACTTAATAAAATCATTTCATTGAGTAGGCAGAAGGAGACAGTGATTTCTTGTGCTTTGAAGGAGTCAGGGTGTTTTACAGTGCATTTTAACAAGACGTTCATTTTGGAGATTTGCGTGAAATTGGCGTGTAGTGATTGTGATTGACGAAAAAAGAAAATAGCGTGTTTTGTTCGTCTATGGCTAAAACCTAGAATGGATTCCTCGTGGATGACAAAAATATGCAAAAGAGTGATCGTGAATGAAGAAAACATGGAATATAATGATCGTGAATGAGAAAAATATGGAATAGAGTGATCGTGAGTGACAAAAATATGGAATGGATTGATCATGAACCAAGGAAACTTGAAATAGCGTGAATTCATCGTGAACGTAGAAAACATAGAATGTAATGATTGTGAATGACAAAAGTATAAAATAGAATGATCATAAAGGACAAAAATATGGGATAGAGTGATCATGAATGACAAAAATATGGGATGGAGTGGTTGTGAATGACGAAAAATTGGAATAGCTTGAAGTGAATGACATGGATAGGAATGACCATAGAATGGCGGGATCAAAGCATGGAATGGAGTGGTCATGAATGCCAAAAATATGGAACTGAATGATCATGAATGACAAAAAAAATGGAATGGGGCAAAAAATGGCAAAAATATGGAAGTGAGTGATCGTGAATGACATAAAGAAAAGGACTGGAGTAATTGTGAACGAAGAAAAATTGCCTGAAGTGATCGTGAACGAAGTATACGTGGAATGGAATGATCGTGGATAACCAGTTTTTTTGTACAACTTAGATTTGTAATTTCGTGACATTTTTATGTGAGGAATAGTCTCTTGTATTCAAAATCCTTTATTTTGCAACTATTTTAGTTAACCAGGCAAGAGCCCATCTTAAATTTGTGAGCAAAAATTTCAGAGCGGTTGTCCAGTTTTCGTCAGTATTTAAAAAACTCTTGATACTGTAGGCCGTTTTGGCACGCCCGTCAAGTATTTTGCCTCTTTGAATTTTGTATGGCAAACGAAACGATTCACCCTCTTCAATTGTTTCTTGGAATTTTTGAAGGAAAGCTAAGAACTCTGCCATGGCTTGATCAAATTCCAACTGTTTTGTTTGATCATTTTCATCTCCTGAATAAAACAGTGGCAACAATTTTGTTCTATTATCTTGTGTTAACTTTACAAAGGAGTGATTCGACATCGGGATTAACTCAAGGTTTTCAATAGTGAATTTTACTAATTTTGATAATGAGTGTAGCAATAGAACAGTTTGGCCCCATGCTGCGCTGATTTCAGACCATTTTACAGGTATTTCAGGCAATCGTCCCAGTCTGTGTCCATTAATTATGCCTATATTGCCATCATACAAAATCTGAAAGCTGAGTCTTAGAACATCTATTTTGTCTAGTTTGTCAAATCTGTATTTCACGTAAGTGATCTGTTTTTCTAGGGAAAGCATATCGTCTTGATGTAATCTATATTGTCTTTCGAATATATTTTCTTTTATACACATTTCATTTGCCTCCATTTCAAGAATCTCACAATTCTTTTCTAAATCTTTTACCTGTTCTTTAATTCCATTTTTCTCGTACTCCAGTCTAGCTAACTCTTCTTCTAGATTTGTACTCAATTCTTCATATTTTGACAACTCTGCTCTTAACCCATCCACGTCCTCTTCCTGCTGTTCCATTTCAAGTAGGTGTAGAAGTTTCCGATATTCCTCAATCTCATCTTCCTCATCTTTCAATTTTTGATCCATATGATCAAGAATATTGTCTGTGCAGTCCGCGCATATAGGATGATCTACCTTTGGAGATGCTGACGTCAAGTTCAAGAGGTCAATATTTAATCTTCCGATGTCATTGTTTCTTGTCAAAAGCGGTCTTATTATATCTCGTCTGGCCATATAATCATCAATATGATCGTAATTGATTCCATTCTTTAAATTTCCTATCAGCATCTGGAAATTATCAATAAAAACTATATCGTCGATTTCTTCTGCATTTTGGCAAGAATGAACGCTTTGTTTATTGTCTTTGGGTATTCCAAGAGGCACACTGCATCTTTGACAAACATGATTATCTGTTAAGATTTGATCCTTGGAAAAGTATCCTTCGAATTCAGATATCACAGAGTTGGTAGCCATTTATCTAGAGGTAGAATATATAAAAAAATTATTTATTTATTTATTATTGACAAACAGTTGCATTTGAAATCAGTAATCTTTTAAAATAATTGAGTATTTGTTAATGTTTAATACTTTATTATCTCCGCTATGAGGACATTGGGTTACATTAGGCTTTTATTAAAGTAATATAGGCCGATCTTTACTGAGATCTCAAAATGTAATTATGTTTGCTAATCAAAGTAATTGCCTTTTCTCTTAAGAAATTTAATCCGCAAATAACTTTGAGACCAGCAAAGCATTATAAGCATCAAATTAGTTTTTTGATGGCAGAGGAAGAGTATGAAGGAATGCCAGCTCAGATGTCCTCCTCGTCATCTGATCGCGGTTCAAAATTACGAGGTCCGTCCCAAAATACCCCTAATGTTACTTTAAAATGGGACGTTAATATAATTAAATTAAACTAAACGGGTTGGCAAAAGATGGTTAAAGATCAAGAACAAATCATTTGGACGAGTCATCAGAGTTACAGCAAGTTTTGAAATAATTTTCGCTGAAATTATGCCCTTTGGCTATCAAAAATTTTCGCATAGATTTGAATTCACAGAAATTGCTTTGTTTTTTTAAACGGTCAGTGACTTCAAATAAGTTGATGTAAAATCAACATATAAAATTCTTGGTTGTTGCAAATCATAGAATAATCGAAGCGAAATAATATTAGTTTAAGAAAATAGTTGTGGTTCAAGCACCCATGGGAATAGGAGGAGTTTTAGCTTTATCCATTTGCACTCACAGCATGTTTATACGCTTCGGATAATGATGTTAAAATGTAAAGAAAATTTAGTACTATGCTTGCTATAAAATACTCTAAGCCATCCGGTTCTAAATAATCAGAAATATTAGTATTTCAAAGATATTTAGAAAAAATTCTTTAAAATGTTAGCCATTTTATGACAGAGAAAATAAAAGTTTTTCGAGTGGTATAATGTTGCAGGATTTATAAGATTTGAGATTGCACTGATCGACTCTTAACTTAAAGTAATATTCAGAGCTTCAATATATATCATTGGTAAGCAAAAGGATGATATATATATATA
>JAPMOR010051753.1:27339-64821 GCA_026543865.1 Argiope aurantia
GGGGGGGGGGATGATAAGGGTCGAAATTTTCATTTTGCTATAATTTTTTTAATATTGAAAATAGAAAAATAAATTAAATTTGCCAAATTAGCGCCTCATTAAGACATACAACTTTTGTATTTAAAGTCTTTCAATAACTCCAATAACTTAGAAGTTAGGGCTAAAAAGTTATTTTCTTTCTATTATTTAAATTTATATAAATGGTTTTATGCCGGACTATGTATACTGAAGTTATTAAGGGAAAATATAGAAATTTTTTATTATTTAATTAAAAATCTTTTTAAATTTTTGAAAAATTCTTGCTTTAGTATGAACTTATAACCTTGTGTCTTGTGGAGCGTTTTTAATACTTTTTCAATCATTCATGTCGTATGATGTAATTTACACATAGTATGTCTATCTATTTGCTTTATCAAGTTAAAATTCTTTGAATGCAATTGCATCTCTAGTCTGTTTGGATTGTACTTTGCCATGGAAAAAATGAATAACAGAAATTTTATTAATTTAATTAATAGGTACGGTATCCAAAATAGGTCTCTACATTTTTAAGCGAATGTTATAGGATTAGAAGACGAAACACTGTGTGTATGCGCGTGCGTGCTCGAGCTTCAAACATCTATTAATCTGAGAAAAAGAAAACTTAAATTGGAAAGTTATAGATACTAAAAAGCCCTACATAATAATCCATAGATCATTATGATAACATTATTACGTCAAGGGAAAACTTTAAAAAAGTGCAAATTCGGAAACATACTTTTCATTTTTTTTAAAATATAAGCAAAATTTTTGGAATTTTACTTTAATTATTGCTTCACAGAAGGGAATAACTATTAACAACTCCAGATGTCTTATCTTTATATTATCTTTTGATAAATTTAACTATGTGAAATAAAAATAGGGTCGTCAAAAAATACCTATAAATATATTTTTGTCAGTCAGGATTTGTGAGCCGAGAAATAATCCTATTCTAAAAGTGTTATTCTACAATTTCAAACGATATTGTAATGAAAAAAAAATTAATAAAACTGTGTGGAAAATTAAACCTGAAAATAAAAAAATAAATATTTCATAATGGCTGCCTGTTGGAAAAACTAAAAAGTAGTTAAGTGTTTGCGAACATTGTGACCTTTGGAAAATGAATTCACGCTTAATCATTCAAAGAAGAATTTTTTCCCCAGAAATCTAATTCTGATTAATAGAAGGCACTTACGGTCAATTTTTTTTTTTTTAACTATCCCGCTTTTTTTTTTTAATGTCAAATTTTTCAAAATCTAATCAGATATTTTTTTTAATTTAAAATTTTACAAGTTATTCTCTATCATGTAAAAATTACTCAAACGAAATTTCAAGAACAAATTTTTGATAAATAATTTTAAAAAATTTTTAGAATACGCACTTTTTTAAAATTTACTTCTGCCCTAATTAATCTATCATAATGTTAGAACTTAACTTATTTTATAAATTAATAACTTTTTATATGAATGCAAAAACGTGCGGTGCCTCAATCTCTTACATGTATTCGAATTTCATATACTAGATAGCATATTCGAATATAAGTGGCCTGTTTTGGATAGCTAACAACAATTTAAATCATTGAAATTGATGTTATGTATTTTTCCGACATTTCGTTAGTTTTCATAAAAATTTGGCAGCGCTATTTAGAGCCGTGATCCAAATGTTCAGCTCCTTTCTTGAGACATCAAACTAAATACGAAATTCAAAGAAACTTTTTTTGTTATGTGAATTTGTTGGTGTGTTATGTATTTCTCTTAATGGAACAAAAATGTATTTATGATGCTTTTTTTTTTAATTTAAAGTTTATCTTTCGGCACAAAATTTTGTTTTATTTCTCAGAAGAAAGTATCGAAATCCTCATTTCAATTTAAAAATTTCTTTTAATGAGTAAATATTTATTTTATTAAATATGAAACATATTCATATATATTATGATTCTTTTAAAATGTTGCTGTTGCTTAGGTACTTATTATAGATAAGCCCGCTGACGAAGTCAGAGATTTAATCAGTTTGTGCAGTAGCTTCTGGTGGTAAAGGCCCCTGAGTACCCGAGGGCAGAAGTCTGACTTCTTGCTCATATGGAGATGACACTCACAAAATCGCTTGCACAACCCCTTTTTAGAAGGGAGGGGAGGGGAACTTTTTCACACACCTCATAGATAGAACACAGATGAAAGAACAACCATGCCCTAATCTGGAATGCCTAAATCACAGAGATGACGCCCTACCCCTAGGCCATCCCCATCTTTCTCTATTCTCATTCTTATAATGGCATGGGAGGGGGGGGGTACTAACAGAAACAAAAGTGCAAGTTTCCAGTGTCCTAAAAAGGACAGTACTAAATAGTTAAATATATATTCATATTAATATTAGAAAACACATACACCAAGTATTGTAGTCTTTATTTCGACACAAATTGTTACTTATCTAGCTGTTAAGAATCACGCAAAGAATGCGAGGGTTTAAAAAACTTCATTTGTTTTTGTTTTTTATTTCTTTATTTAAGGCATAGTAATGAGTGGTATGTTTTTGCTGAATGTGAGAATATTTCATTTAATTTAATCAAGCTCATTCCAACGTCAAGTAATTTTTAATTGTTGTTTATAAATTATATTTGAAAGTATGCAGAAATATGAACCACTAAATGAGTCCTTATTTACATGAAGTACTATAATATAATTAAAAAAATTTATACTATCAAAACTTAAGAAGCTGTATGTGATGACAGACATTATATTTACCTTCCTGACTCAATTCAATTGTTCAACCACTTGACACATAATTTTATTTAACCTTCTAATAAACTTAAACATCTTCGTTGTTTCATCTATTGTTTTGTTTTTTTAATTTATTTAAGAGCTTAAAGACATTACTTAAGAGCACATACAAATAATTTTGTCATTTAGATTATTGTTTGCCAACACATTCTAAAACCCAACGCACATTTGCGCATGCGTTAGAATGGGTTTAATTCAACCAATTAGAGGTGAGAGGAAGGATGAAAGGAGATGTTTACGTTTAACAATAAATTGAGTTCCGGAAATACTCAATTTTCTTCTGCGTCTCACCCTTTAGTGAAAGAGAATCATCGAAATGTGGTGGTCTCAGGATACTCGAACGAAAAGTAGCTGAAATTGTAGATTAAAATGCAAACAATTTTAAAATTTCATGCACGAGAAGTATCTTTTTGAAGGGAAAGAGATTAAATATATTTATTTGTATATGCAAATCTTAGTTACTTTCTAAAGTAATAATTAAAAGATAACAAGGTGATTTTTAACAGTATAATTATTACTAAATATAATGTTCTGTATCCCAATTAGCATAAAATCTCGTATGCGTAAGATGCTTTCAAACATATGATAAACTTATTTATATGCTATTACTATTCCTTCACGGATTCGAAAGTCCTCCGACTTTATCGCATTCACCAGGATGAATGCGATGATAATGCGATTTATTTAGTAAAAATAGGGTGAGAGGAAGGATGAAAGGAGATGTTTACATTTAAAGCATCAAAGCACCCCAGAAAACCCCAGCACCCAAAGCACCCCATATATATATATAATATGTAATGATATTTTAACTCTAATTTCAATTTAATTAATTTTCAAGATTTTATCTTCATTTAGCCCATAGTAACTTTATTCTAAAATATTCTCTTTTTCGTGATCCAATTCCACTGTCTCTACTTAATTAATTCAAGAGAAGCTTTGTTAAATTGCAGAATCAGCTAAAATAACTCTCCCACACTCCGTGTGAAGAAGCAAAATACCGCTGATGAGGCAAATTCTTTTTTAAAAATCTCCCTGTGTTTCCCCTGCCTTCTCCAAGTGTGTAACGAAAATCCCTATCGAAATCTCGTAATATATTAGCGCTATGAAGAAATGTTTTCCCTATCAAAATCATAGGTTATATAAGACCAGGGATAAAATGTCCAAGGGCTTTTTTCCTCATTCCTTTTCTGTGTCGTTCTGTGTGCTCATCGCTTGTACACTGTCTTCAAACTGCATTCTGCTTTATAACAAATAATCTTACACACACACACACACACACACACATATATATATATACCGACAAATTGTTGGTAAACTGGACAAACATCAAAGCAGCCCAGAAAACAGCAAGAGGGGTCGAAAGGGGAACGCGTGTCCGTCTGAAGATTTCTCCGGTCGTGGAATCGCCGCTTTAAGATGCCTTCACATGAGGCCAATTATTGCGCACAGTGATTCTTTTTGTGCTATTGAAGACTATTGTCTCAGAATAGTTCTACAACAAACAGCTGGTAACTATAACAATTGACAACTATAAGCCAAACTATAACAACTGACAACTATAAGCCAAACTATAACAACTGACAACTATAACTGGTCTGATAACTATAAGCCATCGTCCAATCGGAATCGCATGATCTTCCTAACGTATTCATAGCTGTCTATGGAGTCGCAATAGTTGACTTCGTGTGAGTGCTGCTTTGGGAAAAGCAGTGGTAAATCAGTGTTAAGCAATGGTTGTGCGTTTTTGTTACTGCTTACAACTTAATATGCAGTGAGGCTATACTCTAAGTACCATTTACCCTTGCTATGTTACGTGCCATTTTCCTTTACTAAAGGATTTTGAGGACCAAAAAAATCGTGCTAAGTTCAAATGTCATTTTACTTGCTACATCTACTTCAATCAAGTACTTAACTTTGCTTTACCGCTTCATGATCCTAATACTTATTATAGTGAATTCGAAAAATTATTCATTCTCATGTATAGATAGCTACCGGAAACAAAGGACAAAATAAATGCGGAAGAAACTCGTGGTTTTGATCCACATCTTTTACAAGTAACTCTAAAACCCTCACTGAAGAATTTTGAGGGCCAAAAAAGTCATCTTTTGACCAAACGTTATTTTCTTTGCTACATCTACTTCATTCCAGTACTACTATTTTTCCTTGTTTTGCCACTTCATCTTTCTGATAATATTACAGTGAATTCGAAAAATTATTCTCATGAATGTAGAGCTACCGAGAAGACCAACCGTCATTTTACTTGCTACATCTACTTCATAGAAGCATTTTCTCTTGCTTTACCGCTTCATCATTCTAATTCATATAAAAATGAATTCGAAAAATTATTCTCATAAACGGATAGTTACCGAAAAAGTAAAAAGGAAAAAAATGCGGAAGAATCTCGTGATTTTGACCCACATCTTTTCCAAGAAACAGGTAACTGCCATTCGGGGCGACAGGTGCATAGATTCCAATCCCTCCAGCGGAATCCTTACAACTCTTGAACAAAGGGAAGTGGAGAGGGAGCGTCAAAGGGGAAAGAAATGGGGTCCGAGAAGAAAGAACCTCTCGAATGCATACGAAAATAAGTGAAGGTCATTTGCGACTTGTGCTCGGACTCAGTGGCAGATTTTCAACTATGTCTAGGATCACTAAACTGAGAGAGGACCGCTTATAAGACAGTTAAAAACTTCATTTTCTAAATGTAAAATAAATAAGTTTGTAAAAAATACAAATTATATGAATGATAAATATTGGAATAACATTAACATTTTATTAAACTTATTTGGTCAGATTTCTATTTGTTTAAATATGTTGATTTAGTTATTTGAATATTTATAACACTGAACCTCTGTTCAATAATAAGCAAGAATGTCAAATTATCTGGATTCATAATAGATAAATAAAAAACGTGCCTACTTTCACGAAATTAATAAATAAAAGGAAGTTAATTAAACATTTTTAAAAGGCATTGGAATAGAAATCTAATTGATCATCTTATTAAAAGAGGAGCCTCATAATATGCAGAGCCTAATCCTACCTAAAACAATCACTAATCAGCATATATCTCTTTTGAGATATGGTTCAATGTCAACTTTAAACTGCACTTGCTAGTTCTAGTGTTTCCAATTGAAAATTCAAAGTTTAGTAATGAAAGATAAATCTGAATAAATTATATAATTAAAAATTAAATCAAATAGTTTAGGTAAGAAAATGTTATCCATTTTCTCTGTCATTGATATCAGAACAAAAAGGACAAGCTGACAGAACCCTGAACTTACTCTGTGTGGCCTTTTATGCGTAGTAAATTAATATTATAACATATCAATCTTTTCTTAAAATAAGTATATATATTTCCATAAAAAATATAAAACATAAAATACTGGGGGAAGGCACTTAATTGCATAACGATGTAGCGGCTTCATCACAAGAAAATTTATTTTTTCCACTTAGAATGAGTTTCATATTGATTAAAAGGCATATTGATTTCATAATTTTTTCTGGATTATACAATATTACAAAAAAAAAACAATTTGTAATTTTTTAAAGCTCATTTCTAAAAATAAAAATTTTATGCCCATTCTCAGTTACTGAAATTTTAAAGTTAACATTTAAAGTTCAGATTACTTTCTATAAACTGATTAGTGTGAATGAAATTGGCATATTCAATCAAATTGGCAAAGTAGATAACAGCTTTCAAGTAATCTAATCTTTTGTTTTCCTTTGGTTGTCAAGGGACGTGTAAAATCTAAATAACAATCAGATGTCCTCATAAATTTGAGAGGGTTATTCATAGAATTGTGTGTGTACGTGTGTGTGTGTGTGTATGTGTGTGCGTGCGTGCGTGTCATTTTAAAACTGCTTGGAAAAGCTGTATTTTCCAATTTCAGTTTTAATTGTCTATCTCCCCCCCCATCGCATGCGATTGGTTCATTGACCCATCAGTCATTAGCCTTGCCAAACTTTGAATTTGTTTATATAAAATGCTTTCAAAAGTTCTGAATTCTTTTCCACTTTGTTTAAAATTATTCCCAAATTTTAAATTCCAAAGTCTTTTAATGATGCTTCAAAATAAAACCAAATCTCTTGAATTTGATCCACAATTAAATGTTTTACTATTTCTGTTTGCGTAGTGATGATTACTTACCTTATATTATTGTTCAATACGAATCAATAAAAAAAAAAAATCTGATTTTGAAAATTTGGGGAAGGTGTGAATGAAATCTTAAAGTAAAAGGATTTTAGCTGGTGAGCAATCGCACATTTCTTACATTCTTATAAAGAGACATAATTTTAATACTTTAGTTTGCAGTTGGTTACGATTCTGACCCACATGGGGTAGCGAGATATAAATTTTTCTGCTGCAATAGAAACATTTTTTGCTATTCTATTTTTCTACTTTACGAACGAAAACTTTTATCCAATTTTTACACACTTTTATATAATTTCACTTGTTTCATACGTATAAAGATAGAATTTGTTATTCTACCTTTCATTCATTTCCTCAGTTAATAGATTTTTGAAATTCTGCCCTATTATATTCTTGATAACAATACAATATTTTATTATTTTCCAAACTAATTCATAATCGATCTGCCAATCAATAAAATTTTCTGACTGAATTTCTATTCTAAAGGGAATAAAAATCATTCACTTAAAACTTATCAGTAAGTATTCATTTAAAATTTCGCAATATTTATGTATAATAATAAATTACAAATTAGATGCTGAAACACACAAAAAAATTTTCTTTTTATATTATAAAAACGAGATTTTTAATAGCTATTTTTAATATATTATGTGTCATTAATTTTAATAAGCGGTTCTAAAATATTGTAAGATATTTAATTAAGATTTAACCAACTACTACTTCATTTATTTTTTTTTACTTGAAGTTATTTTCTTTAAAGTATTTTGTTTTCCTATATCCAATCAATGATACTACAAATCGTAATAACAATTTTCATAAAATATAGTCGTGATGCTTTTTAATCTTGAAATTGATCTTTATAATGAAAAATTAAGAAACCCTGTAATAGATTCCGTTTTTTGTTCCCCATTTTGCCAATACCTCTTAAATGCAATGATATATTCTGTATTTAAGGAATATTGCTTTTACCTGTAGAGAGCTTAAATCAAAAGAAAGCAGCATGAGTAGCATATTTCAAATCTAACCTGAAGACATTCCACGAATTAATAGGAAAGATCAGGAGCAGATTAATAAATATGTAAAGCAGATCACTATCCACGAAACAGGACGCTTTTAGAGTTTTTTCCTCCGTATTTTAAAGAAATTTAATCAACAAGAGTTGTGCATTCAAATTTATTTCAAATAAAAAAAGCAATTTCCCTGTTTCAAATAAAAAAAGCAATTTCCCTGTTTCAAATAAAATTAAATTTTGGAACATTATTTTAACAACGTTTTCAAAATAATTACCTTTTGAAAGTTTATATAATATGGTTTCATAATTCTGACAAGATAATGTTTCCTTACAATCTAAAAAGAATTTCCAACCTAATAAATAAATAACATTTAGATCTGTTAAAAATAAAAATTTCTCTTCATTTTTTACTATTTTTTTTCAAAATTACTTTTAAATTTAAATCTTGAATTTCTTCTATAAATGCGATATTGAAACTTCCATTCCTAATTAAAATGGTTTGTTATTTCATTTTATCAAGAGTGTATACTTAAAATTGTTTATATGGTTATTATTGCTTATATAAAATTGTTATCAATTAATAAAAATAAAATGTCTCATTTTGAAAGTGGTTGACAAAGGAAGCCTCCGAGATTTGCCTTACCAATAGTAAGTGTGATCAATGACCATAAATGGTAGGTTGATAATCACCCCCTTAAACAGTAGTCAGAGGATATGTTGATGATTATATAGTGGTTAAGAAGGGACACATATTTTTACCAATACCTCAAGGAGAGCATGATTATTGTCTCCTTGAGGGAAAAAGATTTTGAATACAGCAATACATGAGTTCTAGTACAATGAGACTGAAACAGAAGGAAGAAAAAAATTCCCCTCGGCAAGCTAGAAGGCAAAGGTAGATAGATTCCTTTGCACCCAAGTTACTGTCTGGCATTTATGTTAGAAACAGACAAAATTAGGACTTGGAAATCACTCTTCGGCCCCTAATTTCTAAGATAGTACAGTTATCGAAAAACTTTAAAAGCAAAAGTTGTATGTCTTAATGAAGCGCTACTTTTATTAACTAGATTTATTGTTCTATCTTCAATATTAAGAAAGTTATAAGGAAGTGAAAATTTCTATACCCTTTCAGCTAGATGGGAACTCGCCCGAGCCATCCAAACAAAATTACTCTAGTTATCCAGTTCGCGTGATAACATGGACAAAGGTAGAAAATGTTAGAAATCAAAACTGCTGATTTAGATATTTACGTACTATTTCTTTCAGTTAGTGACGCTACTAAATTATTAGCTAATTGAAGAAAAGCCGATGAAAGAAACCTTCGGTTTTTCAAGCTATTTTTAAAGTAACAGTTTGTTACCAAATTTCTAATAATTTAATTAGAACTAATTTCATATTCTAACAGTACACCAAAAAGTACTTTTTTAAAAATTCTCCTCTACTTTTTTTTTTAATTTCAAATTCATCATTATAAATATTTGGTAATCTCAAAATCAATTTCCTGAACTTTATTGCTAGTTGACTTCACTTAAGAGGAATATAATTTATCCCATCGGTTAATTGATAATTTTGCTTTAAAAATATTCACATAATGAGTTGCCATCACGAATACATATATGAATAAAATTTATTAGTCAATAAATCAAAATAAAAAATATATATTGCGAAAATAATTTATATAAACTAAAAAAAAATTCAAGATAATTTTACAATTTTAAGCATTAGTTTTGGATCTAATTTTGTTACCGAAATAACAGACATCGAACTTTTTATAGTTAGTATATATATACAATTTTTATAGTTTTTCATTATAAAAAAATTAAGTAATTTATCCTATTTATTATTGTACACCTCTTTATATCTTATCAATTATCGCAACATATATTTCACGAAATTCGCAATGTAATCAGTAATAATGAGCATACTTCAATATCAAAACAAATAAATTTTTAAAAAAATCATAAAAAAATCAAAAATTTGCAATATATAAGACAAGAATAAATAAAAATTCAACTCGTATCATACAATAATAGCATGATATTTGAGATTTTATAAAAATAACTTAAGATTTAAACTATGATGGAAAATTGCCATCATATTTACAAGATAAATATCGCATACTTTTATTAGAAATTATGACATAGGTATCAAATATATGTATATATATATATATATAGAAAGAGAGACAGAGAGAAATTTAAAGTTCATATTCCATAACATAAATAAATTTAAATTGTGAAAATAAAATGGCTAAAGAAAATGTTATTTTTTAATTAAATTTCAGAATAAAATTTCTAATAATAAAGAAGAAAAACACTAAATATGTAACCCCTTTCAATCCTTATTATCGATTCTTTGTATTATACATATTTACAAAAAGTCACTGCTATTTTGAATAAAGAACATTTATTATCCATATGAATGAAATTCTACTTACTTTTTAATGATGTTTTTTTTATTATGAATAAAAATTATTGTTCTTAAAAACTATATCTTTTCTAAAAACTATATCGTTTACAATATACAACGACAAAAATTTCTTGTCAAGCAGATAAGTGTACGAAAACAGAAAGCTCCAAAGGACAAAGAGAAACACTACCGGCCAGTTTAACCAATGACCACCATAACAACTGCTTCTTTAAATAGGAATGGACTCTACCCCTTTGGAGCAAAGAAGGGGGAGGGTAGCGTGTCAAGGTCAAGGGTCCAAATACGGACACAGAGGGAGGGCCTGAGCACTTTTCAGTCTAGTAACTTGAAAAGTGAAACTTCCAAATGCATACGCCTCCCCCTTGAAATCCGCAGGTTGGTGGTGCGGAAAAAAATAGGATATAATACAGTTTATGCCGTTTAAAATGATCGCAATTGATATTATCATTAGCTTAGCTTTGTTATTTCATTTGTAAAGAAATATATGAAAGTCATTTTCACCACGGTATGAGGTTTATTTTTTATGGACTAGAGCTATCTAGGTTGATTTAAATGGACAGCTACTCTCTCTAGTTTGTTTTTAAATCTGACGAACAGAACAGTTGCCTGCGATCGAATTATAAAAGAAAGATGGATGCGAAAAGAAAACTAATTTGAGTGTTAAAGACCAAGCAATAAACGTTGATGATTCCGAAAGGGACTAATATTCTGAAGAAAATGCAACCAACGTCGAAATGAATACAATATTTAATAATTAAAAACTCGCCATGCAGCATCATTTTAAAATTTTAATTAAGCTATAAAAATAAATAAGCAATGAAAGTACGAATAATATATAAGTGAACTACTGAGAAGTAATTTTTGGTAAACAAAAATTCTGGAATTTTTTTATTATTATTATTTTATAGATAGCTTTGTGATAAGTTTTTCCCTCTTTTTTCTTCATGTGATTCAATACTTATCAACACTTATTCACATAACATTATAAAAATGTTAAGATCCCAAAATGATCACGTTATACGGCAGCTGCTGTATTGGCATTTTTCGGAGATAATTTGATGAAACGAAATCCTACAAATTTAATTCCTAAGCAGTTGCACAATCCTACAAAAAAATAAAATGGATTACCTTTTCGATCATACAAATTAAATTGTTTTAGTTATGTAGAGCTTTTATTAATAATTTTATAATTTAGTAAAATATTATTAAATCTTCTAAAGTTTAAGATTTTTAATAGTTTTAATTGATAATTACTATTAAATTACACGCATTCCATGCATTACTTCGCTAACCTTTTCATACCAATTCAAAACGAATGTTGAAAGATCAACGAATCTGAATGTTTTACAACCTCCCTTATTAGACCAATTTAATTGGTTTGTATTTATTATTATTATTATTATGACAATTTTTGATAACAAATGTTTTGGTAAATTTTATATTAGACTATTCAAATTTTATTGAAAAATATTTGACTTTTTTTTTAGTATATTGTTTAAAATAATTTTCAAATTTATTTATTTATTGGGTTTAAGAGACTACACTCAACTCACATATTTGGTTATTATCATGCCGCAGATTTTTTAATTAGCAGCCGATAAAAAAATTTAATATTTAGATATTAAAATATATTAACATATTTAGACTTAAAAGATAGATAGGAAACTGGCTGCCCGAAATATAAATTACCTAAGAGGTACCTACATGATTTAATTTGGCTTTGAATACTCCCATTTCCATTTCGTCTCCTTTCGTTATGCCACAATCTGTCCAAAAATATATGCCAATGCTCCATCCATGTCATCAAGTATATATCCTTTAGTGGCCTCATTTTAAGAAATTAATATGAATAATGTTACGGCCAAAGCCCGAAGTACGGCCAGTTCGCGAACTGGCCAAAGTCCGAAATACTTGCAATTAATATTTTATTTTCTACTTTGGATGGCCATTTCGCGAAGTGGCCGGGAATTCTTGGCCAAAGCCAGATGTGATAATCAATACTTATAAATAAAGCTCAATGTATGTTTGTGCGTGCGTTTGTGTGTATGTGTCTGTGTTGGCTCTCTACAGTCCAAACCGTTTGACATACAGTGATCAAATTTGGCATATATATATACCTTGGAGGTCGGAAATGTGCACCGTGGAGTAATTTTTTAAAATTTATTATTAGAATTTTAATTAAAAATTAAGCGTAATTTCGGCGTTTTGTAGCTATAACCAGAAAATATTACAGCACAAAATAAATTTTTGCATCAAATTATAGCTTTTTTTAATTAAAGATTAAAATTTAATTTATAAATTATGCTTAGATTAAATTATGATAAAATTTAATCTGCACGAGTTTTTATCAACGTGTTGCCATCACATTGATAGAAGTTTAAATTAAAAAATAAAGCAACTATTATTGCAAATTTAATAAACAAAATTGTAATTTTCGGCAGGTGTCTGTATAAAATGAAAAAAAAAAAAAATAAGAAATAAGATACTTTCTGAAAAGTAAAAGGAGGAAAAGTTTTCATGAGCTTTGACAATACCTACATTATTAATTAAATAAAATAATTTAATTTAAGGCAAACATAGTTTAATATACCTAGGATAATCATTCTAATCAGCGACCATCAGCTAATTTGGGGCATACATTTGCTAACAAAATGGTCTAAAGGAACTAAATAATTATATTTAATAGAACTTTAGTTAATAAATTCTCCAATGAATCAGAAATTTTAAATTTTTACATAGGTCCTCTGCCCTTTGAATCATATTTAACAAAATATTCTTGAGACAGCAATATTTTTAATAAAAATTGTTGAACTCCAACCAACTATCAATCAATCACTAAAATTGACTGATTTATGAAATTTCAATATTACTCTTCTATAAAAACTGGCGATTTTAGACTACTTCACCGACTGTCTCAATGAAGATACACTAACTCTCTGCAGGGTTTCTCGACTGTGATTATAAAAATGTTGATTGTTCTAAAACCGATGCATAAAAACCTCATAAATCGATCAGGTTCATCGCAGAAGATAAGTACGTTTATTTATTTATTTAAAAGTTGGTGTCAAGAGTATGTCGCAGAATATGATTCCTTGGGACCAAAAGATTGCATAAAATTTAAAATTCGTAATTTTTTCATAAGTTTATTTATTGGCTGAAATAAAATAAAATATTTTTGTTTGCAACGTCCTTTTGAAAGTAAAAAATTAATTTTACGATGAATCATAGAAATGTTTGTTGAATAATTCTTTAAGATATTGTATAAATTATTCTGCAGTGCACATATAATTTCCCTGCCAAACGACTCTGATTTCAATTTTCATATTTAAAAAAAGACATGGTTAGCTTAAATATAAAAAAGCTTTTATACTGATTGCAGTTTAACATTTCCACTTTAATTTAAAGTAGAAATTTTATGGATACTGACAGAACATTAGAGAAAGTAGTACAATGAAACAGGACTGTTTAAGGCATGCATAAAAGTACAACTGAATCATATAACTACCAAAATATGGAGCTCAAAAATATTTTGAAGAAAATGCTACTAAGAAAACAAGGAAAATTTTAGCGATCATTAATACTGGTGAACCGGCTGGTCGCCAAAGGCGACTAGTGATAAATAAATATAATGACATTCATGTATAAAATATAAATAAGGACATGTTGTAGGTGAAATTCGACAGATGGTGCCAACAAAGAAATGTTTTAAAGGATATTAATAACAAAACTATTTGTCCTTCATATTTGTTTTAATTAGCTCTTATTTTTGCTATTTGCCTTTGCAAAAAATTTCATATTTTTTTAAGCGATATTTCGAGAGACAATGTGATCTGGGATCTTTAACATTAGGTCCATGGAGCAGAAAAAGAGTAAGGATCACTCTTAAAGGTAATTGAAAACTGAATGCTCAATTTGTCTTTGTATTCATACACGATACGCAACGCCTCTGCTCAAGATATAATTCGTTCATTTTGAAGGGCGCAAATCTAACCTTCACGTTATAACTTTGTTACAGTATATACGTTCACTGAATAATTTCTATTATGGCTTTAATATGAGAACAGAATAACACGAGATCATATTTTTATATATTACAAGCTTATTTTTAACTCAGAGGTGTCACTTATATTTGAACTCGTTTCTGAAACAATTGTACTTAAAAAAAACAGTACACAGAAGTACTAATTTTTAAATACTTCATTTTTAACAGGTGTAAAACAATCTGCTCTTGATTTCTTTCTTTCTACTTTGGCCGATCGTCCCAAGCCATTTCGCGAATTGGCCGGCCAAAGCCCGAAATCAAGAAAAGATCGGACATTGGCCGATAAGTTTACAGCAACGTTGGCCAGATCGCGAATTGGCCGGCCAATTCACGAACTGGCCAATTTCGGGCTTTGGCCGTAACAAATACATTTGATTGATCTTCTCATGTCTATAGTTATTATGCTTACACTTTATTTGTGCCCATACATTCATATAAATATGTTTGTTAGCGGAGCCATTAGGAAGCAGGTCATTATTTGTCGGTGACGTCAACGTGGTTTCAAGCTCATATCAACTAGATGACATGTATGATATTCAAATTAAATGAAAAAAAAGAAAAGAAAGTACAAAATTTGATGCGTACGTCTTACAAAATTGTGTCATATTTGGAGGGATTTTTTTTATAATTTATCATAAAAAAATTTAATACAGTATTTTGTGAAATTATCTTTAAGAGATTTCATGAATAAATATATTATAATTAAACTAATATGTCGATATCTGTCTTCCAAAAATTTCGACAAATCAGATTTATTTGTATGCATCATTTCAGAAAAGGCAGTTAAGCTTATTAGGTTAAAATGAATGTTATGTTTTATTTTAAAACATTTTAATGAATAACTTTGCAAGAAGTTCCTGTGACAGAGACGAAAATTTATTTGAACCGTGAGGATGTGATTATGTTAGGCTAAATCATGAGTTATGTATCGCTCTGATTATAGCTGCGTGGAAAAAATAAGCGGATATAAAATTCTTTCCTGCAGTCAATCCCTATATCACCACTTCCATTTCTGTGCCACTTGATATGATGCTCTATATGCAAAAGAGAACAGATGAAAAATTTGATAATTTGTCGATGAATCATGATAAAATTTTAAATTGCTTTTTCAGACCACAATGCGAAAAAATGTAATTCCACCTTTTAAAATGATTGAAACAAAATCTTTGGAGGGAGTAAAGATAGAAAACAAATAAGAATCTCAAATTTCTTTTTCTTTAGGAAATTTGGATATTACGATTACTTTTCTTTGAATGTTTGAATATAAATTTTTATGCTATAACGTATAATCAGAAAGAAATTAAAACGAAACACAGAGCAAAAAAATATTTAAAATTGATAAAAAACACTTTTACATGCATTATATATGAAACATTTCAAAAAGAAAATAATAAACCGAAAAAGAAATGTGAAAAATTTTATTAAAATTTACCAATAAATGATAATATATTAGATAGTATATAATATGTTTCCAATAACTGAAAGTATATTATTCAAGTTTTTCAACAGCTATATTATTTTAAATTTAATTATTAATACTTTCGAATATTTAACATTTAAATTTCATTGCATTGCTTCCACGAAATATTAAAAAATAAAAGAATAAGTCCAATCGATTAAGAATTTAAATTAAAATAATAGGTCTAATAGGTTAAGAAGTTAAATAAAAGAATAGGTCCAAGAATCCTGCTACAGCTAAAAGGCGGTTACGAACGGAAAAGATTTTAAAAACTCTAGTTTAAAATAATACCATGATTATCTTGATATCTATAAATGAAAAGCAATGGGAAATTAAAAAAACATATATATTCAAGATTTTCGTTCTTTAAAGCATAGTGCCTGAGGAGCTAAGCGGGAAACAAGTCCATTCACAATTTTGAATTCAGGTTTCACATCGGGAGGAGTTGAAATTTCAAAATTCTTTACAATTTCAGAGAAATAGAAAAGGATTTCCATCCACGCTATGGTTTCTCCTGGACAGTTTCTTCTACCTGAAAGATAATATATTTATTCGAAAATAATATAAATTCCCCATTGGTCATAATAATTAATACACATACTACTGTACTGTTGTGGCTTTTTCAAGGAACATTTTTTTGTTTTTTTTCCGGTAGTCGATAAATTTTATTTGAAACTCTATAAAGGAAAGATTGAATCTTTTTCAGACGAAATTCCTTTTTTATTGATTCTTTTCAAGATGGAGTTAGTTTGGCGAACATTTCGCGAACTTGGTCTAAAAACCTTTATCATAATCATAAATTTAATCACTGCAATTAGTGCGGATTTTAAGCTGGAAAGCAAAAATAAAAATTTTACAATCTTGTCAGTAAATTATTTTTTGTTTTGTATTTTTGATAATAAAATCATAAAATCCTGAAAAACAAAAATATATACAAATAAATTAATTCCAAACGATACTATATAATTCTTTAGGATTCAAATTATTTCGCTTTCCTTGTTATTTAAAATAAATCTAATGTATGCTGAAAGTCAAAAGAATTCTGAATTAAAATTTAATTTGACTGACGAAATGTTTTCTCTCTTATCGTTTGTTTCTACCATACGAAAACTTTCTAAAAATGCCATTGATTCAGTCTTATTTCGTTGACACCTTTCATTAGAATTATATGTGCTCAGAATGAGGACAACGCATTGTCTGAATTACTGAAAACTTCTAGTTATATAAGAAAGAAGACAATAATTAGTTTGAAACTGAACTTTTAATTCATAATTTTAATTTCATGCTCCTAAATTCGCAAATTTTCTAAACCAAACATAAGTTAATTCCCTTCCCCCCATCGAGATGATAAAATGCTGCAACTGATGATAAATAATATTAACAAACATCAGAATTAATTTTAGTATCTAAGCTCCAACAAGCTTTCGAGGAAATGGTGTCAAAGTACGGAAAACAGATAAATCTGCGCAGCAGCAAAAATAATGTTCAGTTCAGCCATAACTTTGAAATCTAATTTAAATTATTTAAACTAAATTTTCAAATTATTTAAACGTTTTCATTTTATGTTATTCTATGGGTTTTGAGGTTTCATTTTATGAAAAAATTCATAATTTGTAATCTGCCATTTTCAAGCATGATTTTTTTTTCTAAAAATAACTTTTTGGTATAGTGAAATTAAAAAATAATTAAAATTGCATACCAATAGAAAATGGTGCGTAACTTGGGGGATGTTTGATTAGTTTGGTGCCTCCATCCGTCAAAAAGCGCTCTGGTCGAAACTCATCTGGTTCATCCCAGTAGGCTGGATCATGGTGCAGTGCCCATAGATTGGCAGTTATTTCGGAGCCCTTTGGAATGATGCATCCGTTGACAGAAATATCTTCAAATGCTCTATAAAATGAAATAGTTTATAATTTTTTTTATTAGAAACGATTTAATAAGTCATTCCTAAAATAAAGTGATGATATATTGAAATATATGAAGCCGTAAAAAGAAGCGAAATATATAAGATGTCCATTTCAATCGCGATCCAAAAGGAAATTTCTAAAAAATTAGAATTAGACATGCATTTTAAATTGGAAAAAAAAAAAAAAAGGTTCCAAATGACAAAAAATACATTGCTGAAAAAATTATAGTCTAAATTTAAATCATGTTCCATTATCTTATTAGCTATGTTCAGTAAAACAATTTTGGCATTAAATTATTTGAAACAAAATAAGTTTTCCATTCTTCTACTACCGAAACCGACCAAGTTATGACATTTTGAATTTTATTACTTTAAACCAACCAATTGCGTTTCGAAGAGAAACCATATTTTAATTGGCGCATGTCCTTCCAGGTGAACATTAAAATGTTCCCAGGTCGTCCAAAATAGCTTTACAACTCAGTCCTTTAAATTGCAGAAGCAAGAAACTTGTTTTGTTTAAAATATTAGTGAGTCAAGACAATTTTTAACAAATATCATTAATGAAATCTTAAAATTGTATAAAATTTGAAAAGTTTAAGTTTTAGAAGAAAATTTATTTACTTATATTAATTAAATGCATTTAAGGACTCAAACGACATAAACATGATAAATTATGCATTATTTAACCCTTCAAAAGGACATTTTTTCTATATATTAAATTACTATTTTAATATATACTTTGGTATATTAAATATTATTTAATATACTATTTTGGTATGTTAAAATATTTTTAGGATTGAGATTAGTTTAAGAAAAGTGATTCATTTAGTTTATGAGATAAATTTAATTAATTAAATGGGTTAATTATTAATTAAATAATAAATCAAAGAATACTATTTTGTGCGAGAAAAGGAACTGAAGCATCTAAGTTTCAGTTTGATTTTAAAAATTATCAGAACTTATGCAGCCTACATAACATCACACAAATATTGCTAAATTTTGTGGGAAGCATACTTTTCATGGCCCTAGAAAGGGTTAATTCAGTATTTCATTTGGATGGGTTTGCCTATCTCTGATGATTTGGTAATCAGATGTTAGGCCACGTTATCCAACACCCTGTTTTTAATGCGAACATCTAATAGTGGTAGACCAATAGAAAAATATTTCACTTGAAGGTAAAATAAGATTCTATTTAATTTTTAACTGCTTAAAAATCAATGGAAGGAACAAAAAAAATATTTTAATAAATGTATATATGTTAGAAAAATGTTAATGTTTTATAACAAAATATTATTTTAAATAGTATTTTATTGTAATCTAATACATTCACTCCTATGCTGAAACTAATTATTAATTTTTTAATAATAGAATTTTTGATAATACAAATATATTTAAATGATAAAAATTCATAAAATTAATTTAGGGTGACAAAAATAGTGTTTTTCTACATCTAAAATGTTGCTGTTGGTATTTTTAACTACCTTTTTTCTGGCACTGCTGGTACCATTCATGTCTATTTATAACGGGGAAAAAAGCAATTCATTCCCCCCCCCAAAAAAAAGAAATTCAATAAACCCATACTCTAAATTTTATTTTGAAATCTTTTCATATTTATATTTCATCTCTCTTTTAACACTTTCAACGCTACCGACGAGATAACTCGTCTTTCAGAACTTCCCAATTACAGGTTTCTGTGGGCTAAAATTTGTCTCTTATGTCTGTTTAGATTGTTTGAACTTTCTAATACACAACTGAAGAATATCTTTACTCTTTTCATTTATTTATTTGTATAAAAAAATGTCAACAGCCGGAAGAATTGATAATTGATATTTCGTCTCTTGCGTTAAAAATGTTAAATAAATTGCTCTATTTTAATATTCTTCTAGGAAGTAATTAAATGCGTCGAAACCGAACACTTTATTAATGATACAACAAATATGAAACAAAAATAAGCATTTACTAACAGTCTGTTACCACTCAATGGAACAATGGATCCATATCTTTGTGCTTCCATCATCACAGCAAACGTGTATGGAATTTTATCCCTTTCTTCATATCTTGCTTGTCCATCTCTACCGAGGACTTCAGTGAGTTCTGAATACACTTTATCCTGAATGTCCTTGTATTTGCACATGAGTCGAAATAACCAACCCAAGGAACTGAATATGGTGTCGCTGGAGCCCAGAAAGAGTAGGTTCAAGTTACCTTCCAACATCGATTCTACCGTGGAAAGAGAAACACGTAGGTCAATAAGATGATATAATATAAATGGAATATAAAATTTGAATGTGTATTAAAGAAATAACAGGTAACAATGATAAATCTGTTACAAAATTGGTAATAGTATATACCGAGTTATTAAAAAAAAACTATAACGATATATGAGACGGTGACTATCATAGCATTCACAAGAACGGAATAAAATTTTGGTTCAAGATATTTTTCAGTATGCATTCAAGAATACCGAAAAATACCTTGAACCAAAACTTTCCTGTGAAATTCATTCATGAAATTTCATTCCTGTGAAAGTGTGATAGTCCCCGTCTCATATATCGTTATAGTTTTTTTTTTTAATAATCACACGGTATATATTTTAGATGACAAACAACTAAAAATGCGATGCCAAATTTATTAAGATTATATATCTTGTTAAGATATCTTAGAAACATATTTTATTACTATAACCAAAAAAAGTAAAATTTTAAAGCTAAAGACATACAGAGGTTTTTAATATCAGAATAATTTTAGAAAAAGTATATTTACAAATGTCTCAATAATATTTTTCTAGTATAAAGCAGAAATTTAAAATCCAGGTGACGCCATATCCACTCAGATTTCCAAAATTTCAAAATTAATAATAAAATTTTATTTTTACAAACATGAATTACATTATATTTACTATTGCCTTTTTCTTTCTTATCCCACAGAGCACATTCGCTTGCAAATCCGTGTTGCACTACTCAGTAATAAAAAGATTGCTTCTAAAGCATAAGTCCTTGTGGAATTTTGGGAACGGATTGTACAAATGGCGAAAAAACTTCTTTGACGTGTTTTAGCGAATGTCTGCTTATACTATGAAAGGTTAGTTACTGTCTTATGTGATTGTGAGGTGGTCATTAACTCCAGACTTCTTACGTACTGATCCGAAGATCCCAATCCGCTCACTCCATTAATGTTTATACAAGATATTCCGACGGTGGTAGTGCCCGATTTAGATAAGTTCCACACTACCGATGTTAAAAGGCGTCTGAAATATCGATTAAATCTTCGACAACACTTAAGAAACAGATTTCGCCGGGAATATTTAGGCCTATTATTACAACCACGGAAGAAAAGCAATTATTATGAAGTAAAACCTGGAGAAATTGTCTTAATTGAAGATGATTCAAAGAAAATATTAATGTGGCCAATGACTAAAATTCTTGAGGTTTATCCGGGTAAGGATAAAAACGTTAGAGTAGTGCAATTGAAAACACCAAGCGGTGAGACTGTGCGTCCTGTTCGTCGGATTTATCCACTTGAGATAAAGTGTGCAGAAGATGAAAGCCCTCTTAGTGAAAAATCTCTTACAACAAGAAGAGGTAGAACTGTAAAAGTGCTTCAAGTTTTTTGAGAACTTGAACAATGCAAATTACTTTGTATCCAATGCTTATTTACCTTATTTGCTGTTTGATTATTAACGAATAATCAAAGGTGGGAGTGTTCGGTAAATATTGTAACGTCTCGACCAATAAAGGGACGCGTTATAATCAAATTCTTTATTTACAGCTTTAGTTACACAGCATTACAGTTCATCATCTAGGTTAAATCAGTTGTTAGTATTCTATTCGACACAACAAGGATAGTTCCTCGAATACTTTCGGAGAAACTTCCCAAGAAAACATCTAACCGACTCTTAGCGTTCTAGCAAACGCAGGCGTAGCTCCAGGGATCCACCGAATCTTCTCGGGTGGAATTCTCGTCGGACACTCAGTTCTCACCGCTATCTTCCTCCTCTCCACGATTCTCCTTCTCTTCCAATCTCCTCGCACTTTTATTCTGTCCCCACTCTTATTCACATCGAACCATTTAGCTCCCGGTTATCCAATAATCGTTCAGCAACAACTTCACCGCGGGAATCCGTTGAAGAGCTACCCTCTACAATGTAAAGAATGCAGGTTTACATCTGTTTCAAATACCCGTTTTCTGCAGGTGTGGTCCCTTATCTGGACTCACACTAATTGCCCAGATGTCCTTACTTTAAAGGGGTTGACCACCTGGCACTCTGGAAGCACTTACACTGCGGTAGGACGTCGCCATTGCCGATACTGCTGTCTGGATTCTAATTATGGATCGCGGGAAAAAGAAGCGTCACCATGGTCAAGCAGGGAAGAAGCTGAATCATTACAATATCATAATCTAAATCAATTAATAGACATTTAGCAGACGATTCTTTTTCAGACATTTTATAATTGCTACTTTTTTTATTTAGTTAAAATATTATTAAAAGGTAAAAGCAAACGATTTTTTCTTTGATAAACATATTTTATTAATATAATTTCGTTTATTTTTTGTATAATAGCTGATGATCAATTGTAAACCTTTTGAAATCTGGCAATGGTTTGTAACATATGCTGTTAAGTTGAAAGAATAAACGAGCCGATGGAATTCTAAAATACTTGGAGTATTATTTTAGTTTTTAAGAATTTAAGATGCTCTGCAAGCTATAGTTTGAAGCTTAAGAAAACGGGTAGTTTTCTAGAAAGTATGCAAAAAATAATCTTTTTACCAGGCTAATGCCATTGATAGCACCCACCTTATCATCATCAGTTTTACAAATATGAAACAAATCGAGTTAAATAAAGGAGTTAAATAAGAAAATTTTCTTTTCTATTATTAGTGGTGATAAAAGCGTAAAAAGATGCAATAAAATTTAATTAAATTAGCATCCTGTGTAAAGTCACCTGAAATCCATAAATTCGTTGGTCTCTTAACTTAAAACAATATATAAATTCTTTTCCCCAAAAATTTGATTGGTGTGTATAAACAGCTGTATTTTGTTGGGCACATTCATCTTGCTTCATTGAATTAAGCACGTTTATGCAATAAAAAAGGTTATAACTCTCTTCTTTAACAATCTGATTGGTATGTATAACCGTCTGATTGGTATGCATAAAAAATGATACATTCTCATGTATCTTTTTTTCTAATATGATGGAAGCAATTAAAATATATTAAAGAAAAAATGCTTTGATATATAATATTTACATAAAAAATGTTGCTATAAAATTAAAATCGATTATTGATTAAACCATAATGACCGATATTGGACTGCTCAGTCAGAGGAAATATGCCCTTAAAGTTTATGTAATTGTAAAATGTATATTCTCTATAATAAAACTTTCTGACTGAATTTATATTAATGCTCGCGGACTTAGAAAATGTTTCCAATAAATTTAAAATATGAAAATAGATAAAATTAATTTGGAAAACAGGAAAGGATGGAATTGACGTTGTCTTTTAAATGGGAATTCAAAATTTTACCGAAGAATGGATTCGATGCCTTAATAATTATATGAAGCCATTTTTTAGAGTATATCCTTCTTTTTATAACACCGATTGAATTAAAAATCTATGAGACAGTTTCTGTTTAATTGTGCTGAAGATATGATGGAAATTATAAATGCAAATAATTAATATTAATTAAATAATTCGCTTAAGTAATTTAGTTGAAAAATAATATAAATGAAATGATAAAAAGAAATGTAGGTTATTCAAATAAAGTTTTATATCGTACCTGAAAACGAGTGATTCTTTTTACCAGATCTTGACATTTCCGAAATTTTATCCAAATATGAATTTATGAAATCTGGCATATCTTTAGAATGAGTAGAAGTCTTATGCCGATTTATTTCTTCTCTGAAAAGAAGAATAAAGTGAATAGAATAATTACAAACATTATTTTTAAATGTTTACTAAATATTCTTTCAGTAACATTTTTGATTCGATTGAGTTGTTGTTTCTGAAGGCAGTTGCCATGGGCAAGCCCGCTGATTGAAGTCAGCGATTTTAAGCCGAGAGAAATCGTCGCTTGTTTTTTCAATAGCGCCAACTAAGGTCAAGAGTATGATTTTGTTACGCACGCATCACATTCGCTTGCACAGCCCCTTTCTACGGGGGGCGGGGGGCACATTCACACATCTCACAGATAGAACAGATGAAGAACAACCATGCCCGAACCGGAACTCGAACACAGGACGCCCAGATCTCGGGGAAGACGCGCTAACCCTATGCCAGGACGCATACCCTATGAAGCTATGTCAGGACTTTAATTGAGTTACATTATAGTATTGAATTTAATTGTGAATTCCTGATTGCCATGTTTAAGATAAATAAGCATTATTCATTATGAGAAAAAGATCAGTTTCAGTAATTATGGCAATTAAGTACCCGTACAATATCCCAAAATTTCAGTTTCATGGTAGTACATTTATACAAAGACGAACTTAAAAGAAATAAACAGAGGGATTCAACAATTTTATATTGCAATTTTTTTGTCATTTTACATTGATAATAATTCAGTTAGTAAGAAAAAAATAGAAAAGTTAAAAGCACTCATAGAAGATAAATGTGGCCATATATGTGGCTGTTAATAATTTGTAGTAAACAATAAATAAGAAGATACTCAATGAATATTTTCATAAATATGGGAAGTCTGTCTTAAATAGTTTTTATTGCGACATCTAAACGAATTTTACGTTTCATTGTTTTGCAATAATATCTTACAGACTTAATGCTTATTTTTTAAACGGCTTTTGTCAAGTTCCTGGACATTTATAACTCGTATTCAGAATTCGGGTTTGTTTCCATTTTTATTTTGTTCATCGATTTTTATTATTATTATTATTTTAACACTTTGAATTGTAGAAGACTCATCAGAATTTTCTAATATGTAATCATAATAAATTAATTAATTACTGATTCATTGAGAATGGAAAAATTTTTAGTAGTAATTTTTTAAAGAATAAAGGCAATGATCAAACATATATTGTTTAAAATATACTGCCTCAATAAAACTCGTGATCATGGGAAAAGTATAAGACCATCATAAAGTCCTATCCTGGTTACACTAAATTATTACGAAAAAAAACCATTGTATATAGTACTGTAAAATGTTTACCACAGAATAATCAGATCCTTATTTATTTTTTAGTCCAACAGATAAAGCAAGTAATGCAGAAATAGTGATCCTATATTCAATTGTTACCAAAATGGCGTCAACGAAGAAAAAAGTTCAATGGGTTTTTGATTCCATAAATTCAAAACAGCCATAATTGTTCATTAGAGATTTGGGGGAGGGGGTATATAAAATAACATTTTCTAAAAAGTATTTTCGGAAGAATAATTATATACTGTTAAACACGTTTATAATTTTTCATGAAATCCAGCTCATAAGAGAAAATAAAGTAATAATCTTATATAATCATTGAAATTGATTATACTTTACAGGGTCCGGCAAAAAGCCCGGACAAAGTTATTACATCATGGAACAGAAGTTAATTCATTTCTTTTTAATTTTTTTTTGTCTACCTTTTCAATTATAACATATTTTGTAATATATCTTTTAGTTTACGTATTGATTTTTTTGATTTTATTACAATGCCAAGCAAAAGATATGCTATATTAGATTTGGAAAACGAACAGTATGACGTCGTTAGTTTGCTTAATGTGCCTCGGCAAACAGTGTCTGATGCAATCTATCGTTTCAAAGAGCTTGACAATGATGGTCCAGGAAGAGAACGAAAACATATGGTAACACTTTCAATAGCCATAAGGGTATCAAAAAGCGAGTTGAATGAAATTCGAGGATTTCCATGAAAAAATCACTCGTGAAATGAGAATAAGGGACCGATTAATGCAACGAATGGCAAAAACAGAGCTTGAATTGAAGCCTTACAAGTTCCAAAAAGTTCAACTTATCACTGAAGAAAACAAACTCGAGAGGCTCTAAAGACACCAAAAACTTTTGAAATGGGCCCCAAATCAGCTCTGAATGGGATTCCTTTTCACTAATGAGAAGCTCTTAACCGTCCAAAAGCTCATAACTCTTAGAATTACAGGATATATTCTATAGACTTTCCAAGCACTTTAGCAATATTTGAACATCACAAAAATCCAATGTCGGTCATGGTCTGGTGCGGAATTGGCGCAAGCGGCAAAACATCTCTAGTTTTTGTGAACGAGGGCGTTAAAATAAATCAAAAAGGTTTACCAGTAGAACATTCTACAAGTGGTTGAATTTTCGTGGGACAAAACGAATTTTAGCAATGTAAAGTGGGAGTTTCAACGAAACTCTGCATCATCTCACAAGGCTAAAAAGACAGAAGGGTGGTGCAAAGCGCATGTAATATCATCTGGAGAATGACCACTCGCCAGGTATCAATTCCATGGATTACAGTGTATGATCCATTTTGGAGTCCAGGGCTTTCATTAAAACATGTAAAAATTTCGACTCTCTAAAGCAATGGCTTCGGTGGGAATGGAATAGATTAAAGGTAGAAGACTTGCGGCCAATTGCTGAAAATGTTAATAAGCATTTGCACCTCTGCATCATTACAAAAGAAGGCCACTTTGAAAAAAATTAAATTTATTAATTAGTAAAAGTCTGCTCTTATTATTATTTGCTATATACTAATTTATTTATTTTTAATAAAGTTATATTAAAAATTGTTTGTTCGGGTTTTTCTGCCGCACCCTGTACACACCTAATAATTTATTCAGCAGATAAAAATGATATTTTTCAAATAATTATAAAAAATGTGTACGTAAGAAATTAGCGTTGCCATATTCCTAAAATAGGGATTATAAAATAGATTAAAATGATAATCAACATGATTATATTAGACGAATATATTTTTGATTGTTGTGACACTCTGTAATAAATAATTCGGCCAATACATTTGAATCTTTTTTTTCAATTGGATTAATTTTAATTCATAAAATCTAACCAAACATAAACATACATGTTTCGATAAACCTGAAAATATTAAAATCGCTTTACAAAATGTTCATGATTAGAATTAATAGGAATCAACATTCAATGCCACCGTAAACCCAAAAATTACTATATTCTATTTTAATCATTACTCAAGAATAGAATAAACTATTTAATAATGTAATAAATATATCATACCTAAGGAAAGAGGAAAAGTGGCGGATAATTTTCATCGCTTTGTCATAACCCGCTATTTTGCAAACCTCGCACAATTTTCTCAGTGCCGGCACGATTGTTGTTGGATTTGTTGGGCTTATATAAATGAGTGCAACATCAGAAAAGTTGACAGATAATTGAAGTTTGTCAGCTTCGTCTTCTGACAGACGGCGACCAATCAAAAGAGAAATGATGTTAGATGTGAGAGAAATTGCCAGTTCGTGAGATATATCGGCAGGTTTTCCATGCAATTGGCGAAGTTTCTTCAAAAAGTTGACTGTCTCTTTCTAAAAAAGAGAAAAAGAAAAAAAAAAATTATTTTCTAATGCATAATAGCATGATATTGTTTTATACTTGTTTCGTCTATTTTTACACTGTGTTAGAAAAATTCTTATTCATAACAATAGTAACGCGCACAAATCTATTACAATATGCATGAGTATAAAAGCAATAATTTAAATAATAATAAGATAAGGTAAACATATAATAACTTTCCCTGTTTGGCAACATCAGGAAAAGAAATAGGGACAGAAATTTAGAGATGAATTTTGTAGAAAAAAATTGTAGATATTTGAAATATAATACTACCTGAAAGAAAAACATTATAATATGGAAAGAAGTAATTCAATAATTATAAGAATAGCAAAAAAATACAATATGCAAAATTTCATTGTTTCTCTTGGGATAAAAATTGCATATACAGAAATCAATGAAATAAAGTATGATTTTTTTTATGACTTTTGATTGTATGAAATTTAATGGTTTAATTATTCGTTGTAAAAGACAGTCATCCTTATTAATTTTCCCTATTTATTTTAAATGCTAGTACACGTCCAAAAGGTTTAAATGTTTGTCTAACATCTGGTTTTTTAAGTATATAATTGAATTGTGCGACAAAATATATACTATTTTCTTCAGCCTATTTTTTACAGTAGAGTTCATATAAATGCATTTTGAAATTAACAATTCAAGGATTTTTTCCCGCATGCTTATAAGACATGTAGATATGTGAAATCGGTTGATTCTTTTAGAAACTCTCTATACTGAAACTTCTTTTAAATTAAATATAAAGAAATATCGATATTAAGAATTTTAAACTTCTATAAACTGAATAGGTATAGGTCAGTAATTAAGTAGAATTATTTAAATAAATTTTTTAGAAGCTGAATTTTTTTTTATATTTATCAAGCTGCAAGTAATTGAAATTATTAAATATTTAAAATTTAACTGTATCAATACCTTTATAAGATCTTGCCAGTGGCCTCTGCCCAAACCTAGATCTCGGGCTACTGACATACTGTATCTCCGCTGTTCAACCCACTTTTCCCCATTTTCTGAAATAAATCCTGCAATATGAAAAAGATTTTTGTTAGATTTCTTGCAAATAGCTTATTTAAAACATTTACAATTTATTAAGTACCAAAACACTGATTATTCCAGTTTCTTACGTTAATTATGTAAGAAACATATATTCGTAAAATTTTGCAGATATGTACTCATTTGAAATCGAATTCTAAAGTTATTTGGGCTAAAAAAATTTAAATGCAATGACACTAAAAACAAAAATTAATGAATAATTATACGACATTTATCTGCATAACATAACATTAGATAAGGGTTTTTGAATTGTAGAGTTTTGAAAGATATTGTAACTATCTATAAAAGGTCATTTCTCTCCAAAGAGAAACTGTCCATAGACCGATTCGTGAAAAGACAATACTTTTTTCTAATATACAGGTGGTTATCAAAATAATGAAAACCTCTTAGATTTACAAAGAATCCTTTATTAGTGTGGAATGTGGGACCGCCTTTGGCATGAAATACAGCTTGGATTCGGTTCGCATCGGTTCGTAGCAGTAATGAAGCATCGGTTCGTAGCAGTAATGAAGCATCGGTTCGTAGCAGTAATGAATAGTGTTATTGTACCATTCTACCTGGAGATATTGTAAAAGTACTACGAGAGATGCTGGTGGAAGATATCGATTCCGTATTGAATGCTCTAAAATTGACCATAGCGGTTCAATTACATTGAGGCCGGGTGTCTGTGCGGGCCAAGACAGATGTTCAACTTCATCCTAATCAAATCATTAGTCTCGCTGTATGGATAGGTGCATTATCATCCTGGAAAATTGCACCTTTTGCAAAAAACGAAATTTGAACCATAGGAAGGACCTAATTAGCTAAAATTTCTCTATACTTCTCCCCAATTATTCTTCCTTTCAGGGTTGTGATTGGTCCAGCAGAAAACAGCGAAATGGCTGTCCATATCATGACAGATACACCTCCATGCTTGACAGTTGGAAAGAGACAATCAGGATCATACGCTTGTGCAGGTGTTTTCTAAACGTGCAATCGACCAGGTTTTCTGAGTGTGACACCGCTGTAGACGACTTTTATAATTAATATCTGTGACAAGCAGCTTGGAAATTGCTGCTCGCCCATAAATGTTATGTTCATGAAGGTGCCTTGTAACTGTAATCACTGACACTGGAGAAACCATATAGGTAATGAGCTCTGCGGTCATTTTTGTTGCAGTGGTTCGCTTTTTATACATTACAATTCGCTTCAATACCCTTCGGTCTCTGTTACTGAGCTTCTCTTTCCGCACACTATTTTGCTTTGCCGAGCTTGTCTTGCCTTTCTGTGTGTATGCTGTCATGACTTTAGACACCGCAGCTCTAGAAGCTCCTTAAAGTTAGGATCTTTCGGTCCCACTTGCTCCAGCTGGATGGACTCATACAATTTGGCCTCTTTGAAAACCTAAAAGGTCGGACACTTTTCGCTTTTTAAAAAAAATACAAGAATTACAGAACTTTAATGAAGCTAACACATAATACAAGAATATACACATTACTATTTGTAAAAATAACTAGAGACTATTATTCTATTTTTATGCTTACGAAGCGCATTCAAAAATGTCACTTTTATTCATAGGTGTTCGCATTATTTTGATAACCATCTATATGTTCACAAGTGCTCGGGAAAAATCTTTCTATTCTTGGAAAAAACTCGATTGGAAGAATTTTTTATTAATATTTAATTCAAAAAATCTTTTTGCAAATTTTGATAATCTCTTTCTTTTTGAACATCTACTACTCAACTGTGTGTAAAGTGATGTTGGTCTAGGTTCGATGAAAGATTTTTACCAGATACATCAAAAATTTACGAATTATGTGCCTACCTATAAATATTATATAACTAAATAAAATAAATTATATAACTAAATAAATATTATATAAATAAATTAGATAAATATTATATAACTAAATATTATATTTTCTAACTCATAATTCTAATCGCGATTTAATATATCTACGAAATACTTTCATACTTACCGCTTTGACTTAAGTGTCCGAAGAGATCAGGGGCTCTGTTAAGAGTAGCCGGGTGGCATAAAACCTCTTTCGTTACTTTGTATTCATTCAGAACTACAAGGAATTTACGGCCGACATTAACCCTAGAATTTAAAGAAATTACAAGCAAACGTATATGTAAACGGCGAGGAATTTCAATCAAAAATACTATTCTAACCATCTGAATTTATTAAACTGTTATTTATATTATTTTCCAGATACCTGACTAATATTTTTTAATTAAAAGTATGTACTCGAGAGCATTGTACTAAATTTTACTTCTGTTTTACCCTACAGTATCATTACACAAAACAGCAGTCGAACACAACAAATCCTATCGATAAGGCTTCGTTTAGTGAACAACCAACCAGCTTCGTTTAGTGATAGCGCAGTGGTCGGCTGTACGCAAGAAGAGAAAGAAGTATCATTACATTGTACTTTAGATATATAATTCACTTTCTAATATTTTATCTCCGAATAATTTAATTAGAAAACTTTCTGTATGATAAACAATATATACGATATGCAACCATTTCATTTAAAATTTTAAAACTTCATTAAGGAATGCATGTTCTATATTAAAAAGTTTTTTTTTCTTCGCCAAAATGTGATTTTTTTTTAATTTTATATTCTTAATGTCTAAAGAGTTCTCTCCATAAAACCGTTTGAATTTTAATTGCATTTTAATCTAAATTTTGTTTTTAATGAAAACCATGTACGAAATTTCATTCGTCTGTGTTTTAACTTCTGATGCACCATGTTCACAAATTAAAAGATCGACACTGAAGTTACACTTAATATTACCAACATTGACGCAAAAAATAAAGCGAGGTTCTAAGATTATATTTTTACTAAACTCATGTTAATCTAAAACTTAATCAAAAGAAATTCATCAAATCCTCGCTGCAGAATGTTTTTCAATAATTGCAATATTTTGCCAACGTTCTATTTGGTATTCAAGAAAATTAAAAGAAAGTCAGAATATTCATTGCGCAAATTCATCAAATTCTCACAGATTTTTTTTCTAGATATTAATATTTTATCAATGTTTGCTTTGTATACGAAAAATAAAAATAAGAAAAATGGCCTTTAGTACAGTGACGTACTGATTCAAATAAATATTTTATTTCAAATATTTTTTACATGAAAAAAAAAAGGAAAAAGCAATAAAATATTATTGCATTCTTTTTAAATCACTGCACTATTTTTTTTTTCAAAGCACAATTGTCATTTTGTTTTCTACTCTTTCGTAATAAATGTATAGGCGGTTATCACAATAATGGAAACACCTGTGAACAAAAGTGACATTTTTAAATGCGCTTCGTAAACCTTAAAATATAAAAGTAGCCACCTATTTTTTCTTATAAATAGCAATGTATACATTCTGACATTATGTGTTAGCTTTATTGAACTTCTGTAATTCTTGGATTTTTTTCAAAAGCATAAAATGTGGGACCACTCAGATTCTCAAAGAGGCCAGATTGTAGGAGTCCGTCCAGCTGGAAGAAGTATGACTGAAAATATCCCAACTTTTAGGCATTTCTGGAGATACGGTGTCTAAAGTATACGGTGTCCAAACTGTATTGCATTCCAAAGACGGTCCTACACCATGCTAATAAAGAATTCTTTATAAATCTAAGGTTTTTCCATTATTTTGATAACTACCTGTATGTATTACCGGGCTTTACTTCCTCAAAAACCTTTCTAAATTTTTTAGTTAAGATTTAAAAGAATAAAGAATTTTTTGCTGTATTCTAATTAGAAAAAAAAATCACTTCTATGAAAATTTGTTAAATTTTATGTTAGGAATGTATAATTCAAGGAAATTTTAATTGAAGTATTTTCATTTAGGCTATTTCACAAATTTAATAGAAAAAGATTAATACTAAAAATATTTTTTAATTCATGCATAACATCGAAATGATAAATATTAATCCATATTGTAATAGATTAACTTTAAATGTTTCTAAAAAAAAATTTTTTTTTTAAATAGAAAAACAGACAAAGCTGTGCTCTATATTAAATAAAGTCTTATGGAAAAAATATGTTACTTTTTTAAAAAAAAATATTAGAAGTATTTTTTTGTAATCTGTATGTCAATTATTTTAAACCATTTTCAAAAAATTAAACAGGAATCACTAATTTGTAGTTAAAAGTTTATTAAGCTCAAAACAAATTAACTAGATAAATTTTTAAGAGAATCTTATTTTACTCTCATATACAAATTTTACAAAGATACGTTATATAATCG
Organism: Argiope aurantia; assembly: GCA_026543865.1. Lineage (NCBI taxonomy): Eukaryota > Metazoa > Arthropoda > Arachnida > Araneae > Araneidae > Argiope > Argiope aurantia. The sequence goes on from JAPMOR010051753.1 coordinate 59,925, forward strand.
TCAAAAAACTAAAACTCTGTCCATCCTAACGATAAGATAACTAATATAACTATATCCATAAGATAACTCAAAAACACTTTGAGCTAAATGGGTGAAATTTGGTATATGGACTTAAAACCAAATTTGCAGATTTCTAGCAATTTTTGAATAAAACTCCATTAAAAGAGATGTATAAAGAGAGATAGATGTATAAAATTTGGTACTAGATTTAATTTTTAAAGTATTAACAAGTGACAGCTTTAAAACTAAATCCATTAAGGGGTTGACAATTAGCCAATCTATACTTCTGCAAGCATATAAAGGCGATAATTCAGAAACGTAATAATTTAGGCTTATGAACTCTTTTCCATAATTTTAGCATATAAAATGCAGATCTTTATCAAATTTTGAATCATATTTTTAGGAGGGTTTGCTGTCTGTTGGTCTGTGCTTTCACAATCACGTAAACGCTTTATCTCAAATATATAATTTTGTAACTGCAATTGTAGTTCTGCCTCAATTTTTTTAAAAATTAATCTATTGTAAAATAAATTGTCAAAATAAATTCAATTTTTTTCTGGCGCTTCTGTTTTAACCATCCGAGCGATTAATCGCCAAAGATCGCTGATTAATAATATCCTTCATAACTACTATTCGACAATGGCATGCAGTTAATAATACGAAAGTACATTTATTAAAGAGTATTAGAGAAACATTAGGGTGACCACTTCCACTGGCTTTCATCTCATAAAATACTGTATCATAAATATGAAACCCATTTTTTCTCATAAACAAAACATCATAAATAAAAATAATAAAGGGTGTGCCAAAAATTGTTTACCATCCAGCCACATTTATGCAAAATGAAAGCGGAAAATTTTGATAAAAGATTGCGTAAAGGCCAACAATACCGTGGTGGCCATTTGTCCTATGGGCAGGATAAGATCATTCCATACATAACCTTATCTTATGTATTTTACGATTCAATAAAAAAAAATAACAATTTAAAGGGAAAAAAACTTTATTTTTTATTTAATTCAAATCGTGCGTTAATTGTGATGTTCTATCATGTAATGCTGCCTTTTTACTAACTCTAAACCAACAGCTGTCAAATGTTTTTTTAATGGGTTGCCAACACTTTACTGCACGAATGGGACAAACTCAAATCTTGCCTTAATTTTAGGACGCCCTTTATTTTTATACATTAAATTTTCCATAAATGAATAAATAATTCTTACCCAATCACATCTCCATACTTTTTTCTCATCTTCCAAAATTTCTTGTGCGGCTCGTTGCTCAAAAATGGTAAATACCCAACAAATGGAAGTCCGGTAGGTCCAGGAGGTATCTTTTCACTAAAATCGTACCACTGCAATATTTTCTGAAGGAATATCCAGAATACAAAACAGCCAATAATAAACAATAAACTACTAGATGTTAGACTATAATGTTTGCTATTAAAATAATCATGAACTATTTCCAAAACCATGATTTGTTTCTTGAATTTAAATGAATCTAATACATGTCTTGTATAGCCTCCAGTTTGTTGTGTTAGATAAATTGTGATAAAATTAAAAGAGAAATTTTCTTTAAAATAAATGCGTCACAGTTTATCAATTGCTTTATCACCCTATAATTTTGATGACCCAGTATTTTTCTGGTATCACCCCATTTTCAAGTGTGTTCGGTGAAATATCGTAATATACCAACATGAGAGGCATTATGGTAAATTTGTATGTATTGTCGAGACCAATATAAAAGTATCGATGCTCTAATTAAAAAATACATTAGACCAGTTTGCATGTGCACTTATCGGTAACATGCAATAAACTTTTTTTGTGATTAAAATATTTTAAAACTTCCTTCATCTTTATTGTTTTGTCAACTGCAATTATGCAAGCCTCGTTTAACTGTGGAAGGTGTGAACTAAAGATTGTGTTAAAATTTATCTTTGAAAGTGAGTTATCAGTCTGATCCAAAGTTATCTGATAAAAAGTTCTTCTGATTAAAAAAAATCACCATTTAAATTGGGGAGAATATAATGGCGTAGCATATTGCAAATATTATCAGATGATTCCCTTTTCATGTTTTGAAATCTTTATTATCATATGCGGAAATAAAAACCAAAAGTGATAACAAATTATTTTGATTGGGGAGGAAAGTGCGTTATTGCTATCCACGACCACCATCGTTACCTGAGCTTGCAATCGTTTTCCAGGAAGAATGGTGCAAGATTCCTTTGACAACAATACGGAAACTGTATTTATCCATTCTGAGAAGATAACAAGCTGTTTTGAATGTCAGTGATGTATATGTAGTGTACTTAAAATAATTTTTATGGGCTGCATACTGTAGGTCATTTAGCTATACGTCTTTTATCTTCTGAGATTATTAAAATTCTATATAATTCATTTTCCATTCTTTCAATGTAATGTTTTTAACTTTCCCGGTTCCAACGTTGTCAATACTCATTTCAATATGTATTTTATCATCTACTCTATTTACAAAGCGTTTTTGAGAAACTGATCTCCACGCATTTTTCGTAAGGAATATATGGAATATAGTTTTATTCCTTTCATTAATTTGAGTTTCTGATGCCTCCAAAAAGGGAATAGCATCCTTTTGAAGTTATATTATGGTCATCCTATATTTGAATATCAATAGTTGAGTCTATAGTAAAGTGTGCTCCCGTGTTTCCTGCATACCCTACAACCCTCACAAACGATTTAATGCTTAAATCGTATTTCTGCTTTTCTATTCTTTCAGCTTCTTTTCTTTGATTTTCGTTTCCTCTATTTCGACCCAATTTATTCTGTAAATTTGTTAGAGAGCCAGTAGTAGAATGACTAAAATCAACAATTACGGCTGCTGTTCGTAAAGAAAATACACTCGTTTTTCGCTGCTTCAATGGATCAAAAAGTAGTCTACTTTCTTATTTATCTGCTACGAATCAAACGAATGGATAAACTTCTAAGACTCACTTAAAAACACGTTCATGATATTGACCTGGAGATTACATTATCGATATTCAGGTAAGTCCACGCCCAGAATTGGCAACTGAGTCTTAACTTTAAACAACAACTTTCATATATATATATATATATTAAACTTTTGTCACTAATTTAATTTTTCTCTTAGCGAATAATCAATAACCGTCTCTATTTAAGACTGAAAATATTTTTAAATTTTAATTATATTTTGAGTTATTTACATTTTTATTTTTATTTTGGCTTATGCTATTTAATTTTTGTAGTTGCCTTTGGAAATTAAACTAATTAAATTACTATCTTAAAAATGACATCTTAATGTTGGTAAGGATAAAACGCCAAAAAATGACCTTCTAGACTTATCATAACCAATTATAGCGTATTAGTGTTAAATTTCTATCTCTCAGTGATATTGCGGGTTAGAATATATGTTCTTAGTTAAAGTAAACGTTTATTGTTTTCCTAAATTTAATAAATTTGGCAAAAGCAATTAATACAAATTTCATTTTCCCCTAAATTAGCCTAATATTTTAAAAATATTTGCAGTTATTAAAGTTTAATCCTTCTGATAAATAATGCGATGATGCTTCGTATTTTACAATGTCTATTTAGATATTTTGTAACAAATTATATTCGTTTAATAGTAAAATATCATGTGAATTTATAAGAGCACAAATCTGTAAAATAATTTTTCAGCGTTGCAAAGCCTTTCTAATATAAAAAACTGTGATTAAAAAATTTACTTGAATTTTCAGTATTGAAAATAGATGTGAGCTACTTGGATGTGGTTCAGTTACATTATCATCCCTTTTAAAGCAACGTTTGGGACTATTTTGTGACGGGTTTCGTAATTTTGAACCGCAGTCAGATAACGAAGACGACAAGTGGCTTGGCAACCTCTTCTCCAAGCTTTCGCACCATACCAGTGGCTTCGAGTCTCGAATCGGGTCTTAAATCTGAAGCCGAGACCTTACCATATTCCGCAACGGGTCCTTTGATGTGGTATGATAATCATTCGAGAGAGATGTGAGGATGAAGAACTGCGCTTTTAACAAATAGAATGTCTCGACGTTACTGTCACAGCACGAGACTTTAATTCGATGAAACTCTAACAAAATTTTTATTTTGTTGACTAGGTAGTATAAAATTACCTTCTTCCGATTAACAAATTAGCCGAGTCTATCCCTGATGAATTAATTTTGTTAAGAAACATGAAACATAAGTTTATAGCTCAATAACAAATATGATAAATTGCTTAATTTAAATAAGTACATCACTGAAGAAGAACACATCCCAACGTCATTTGATGCCCTTGTAATTCCAACATGCAGTCCGAGAAATTTTTAGCATAGAGCCTTAAGCATTTAATAAGCATACGTCGTTGATAAGAATTTACAATTATGTTTGATAATTTGAGTTATGAAGTTTCGATGCAATATTTCTGCAATTACTAAAAGTGAAGATAATTTTTCGAACATCATTTATTATAATACATATTTCATAGGATATCTGAAGTCTGAAATAAATGTTTTGGTATTTTATTTCAAAGGCAATAAATTTCCTGTGCTAAAGATTTTACACGAACAATGAGTTTCCTGTGCTAGAGATATTTCAAGAAGAATGAGTTTCCTGTGCTAAAGGTATTTCAAGAAGAATGAGTTTCCTGTGTTAAATATATTTCTAGAAGAATGAGTTTCCTTGGTAAATATATTTCATGAACAATGATTTTCCTAAGATTTTTTTGTTTGTTTAAAGATAGATTCGGAATATGGTTATTTGGTACATAAATTATTACAAATTTTTTTTCATTTTTTTATGAAATTTATTTATTTGACTTTAGAACAAACTTTCATGTTCAATCATGTTAACTCAATTTATTTCAAACTTTAAATATTTCATTGATTGGTATTTGTAAATTTCTTAAATCTTCT
>JAPMOR010051757.1:0-22922 GCA_026543865.1 Argiope aurantia
GTCCGGTGGCAATAATTAAACATAAGCAAATATCTAGCCGTTATGCTGCCAAATCTCAAATTATCCTGAAAGCTCGATGCCGCGCAAATTAATGGACCTGCAAAATGTTACGAGAAATTATCTGGGAAAGGTCAGTCGTATCTTCAAAAAGTTCATTTCATTAGAAGAAAGAAGATACAACAGAAATCAAACAGGTTTCACACAGAAAGATTGATCGTGCGCGAAAATCGGCGTATCTATCGGCAAATGGCTAATGGCTATGACTTATGGAAGACATGGTAATCGATTTTCATAAATATTATCTCGCAAAAATTATCTTAACTTACAGATTTTTTTGATAATATCCATTTTTTCCCCGCACACGTTTTCTTTGTTTTGACACTTTCAATTTAATACGCAAACTATTACAAGACAATGATATACCATCATCCAAAAAAAAAAAAAAAACAATTACGCATTTTTGTGAGTATTAAAATTTAAAAAAAGAAAAAAAAAATGCTTTATTTGGCCCATAACTCCAAAGTAGAATTTTGGCTTCAGTTTTTATTGTATTACACATGGAAATTGAATAGACTGATAAAGAATTTTTTTAAGTTTGTCGACATACATCTATTAAAATGCATTATTAAAATTTTAATTGCCAAAAAGTCAATCTGAGCAAGATGGCTAGTTAGTTATTTGTTCTTACCAAGGTAAGACAGTGTATTCAGAGGATGGATCAAATTCCAATAATTCAAAAGGATTTTTTAGCTCTTAGTAAGAGTTTTATTCAAACGGATGAGGAATTCATATTTTATGCTAACTATGATATGTTAAACTTCAAGCAATAACTTTGTGACATTCAATGTTTTATAAAAGTAAAGATTTCTTCCAGATCATCCCAAAGTCAATGCCTTGGTATCATTGAAGTTTATTTTCGTATTGTCGACTGATTTAAGTTTAAAGATAGGTTCGGGGTGATATGTGCAAATTCGTCTGCCATTTTTTTTTTGTTGCATCGAAGCAAAATTTATTCGTGTGAAATTTTTAAAATGTGAAATAATTGTCATATATGTAATATTGCTTCCTACTGAGAGAAGGTGCATTTTGCGAATAAGCGAGATAGTATTTGCATTCTGTCCGAAAAGTTCCCCATGAAATCTTCCGCCGCTGAATAGTATATCTACTAAATGTTATCTCAACATCCAACCATCTTATTTATAAGGGATAAAATAAGCATCTTTCTTTACATAAGAATTTCGACGATAGCTAAATATGTGTATGGTATCAAAAGCTTTTTAACGCCATTTATGTGTATCTTCTCGGGCAGTGGAATATTTTCTTGAAGTTAGTTTTTAAATCTTCTGAATAAATGTTAGTGTTTAAAACTAGCTGTGAAAGCGCGATTAAATTTTGATTTGCCTTAGAATCAATTTATTGATTTGCCTTAAATACTGCGCTCAGTGATTTTAGAATAAACTATAAACTTTTATATACGATACTCGGAAATTATGGAATATTTGATCCGAAATGAACGAGATTCGAATGCAGCTCTCATTTCTTGCGTTTTAATCTAAAAAGCGTCGTGGATGCAATTTAGTGGAGTTATCATAGATTTTTCACTTGTGAAACATGCCGCATAGTATATTCATCGGGATTCATTTTAAATTTTTAATATTCTACTAAGACATTTATTTTGGTATCTTTGATATTTAATGAAAACTAGGAAATTACGATTATGTGCTTATTTGCTAAAATAACTTTTTACCTAAACAGTTTTCTGAAGAAAACACGACAATAACTGAAAGAACGAGAGTCTGGATTTTAAAATGTGTAGATTTTTTTCTCTCCATATAGTTATAAAGCCATGTATTTCGTAGCATTGAGAATGCCAGCGAACTTAAAATCTCGGAATTTTGAAAGATCCATCTCTTTGAATTCGTATAAACTACTGAAGCTCTCTTACTTCTCTGATATGGGATTTTGTAAACTGTTCGGTATTCTGCAAATTTAAATTCATATATGCCATTTAAATATTGCGTGATCCTTTCCATTGCATTAGGCGCTTCCTAACAATTATAAAATTGCCTCCCTCCGCTACTGTTCTAAATATAAGTTTCAAACCATCTGTTAAAGGGACGCAATATTGGAACGAAATAAAGAGAACCCCTCAAATAGCGATTCTTTTTAGCATATTTCTATTCATATTTAAAACGGGTCTTTTAATATTTCAAAAGTCAGATTTTCATTTATGATGACAGATGTAAGGTATTTGCAAATGACACTCGAAATTGATTTTTTTCTCTCCATATAGTTTTTTTTTTATATATTTTTATTTTACAACTGCCAAAGTTTTTTTCTTATTCAAGAGAGGGCTTTCAAATTTTTATGAGCATTTTATCATATACATAGCAATAAATGCGTATTACATCACTTAAATAAGACTTCACTAGGTTATTTTTCTAGATATAATCTGGATTCCTTCTTCATTGTAAATTGGAGTAAAAATTTCAGGGTATGACTAAGTTCAGACACAGCTTTGTAATATATTTTTCTAAACCATCTAGTAAAATAAAAAACAATAATATTCATAAGAATTAACAGTATAAATATAGGAGCTATGGAAGTTTAATTAAAAAAATTCATCTAAAATAGTGGATCAGGATTTTCTTTTCAAGTTAATCTTATTTTAATGTAGAATTTTTATAATATTCGAAATAAAGAAATAAAAAGAATGTTGAATACTATATCTACTTAAATGAGTGATCGCTGCTTATGTTTCGATAGATTCAAATGCATTTATCATAGCATTCAAAAGCTATGCAAGATTGCTGCCAAATTCTGACCTTTTAAAAGAATACAAAAATTAATTTTTTTGAATAAAAATACATCAGCAAAACATATTCTTGTTCTAAGTCCGAAATTTAATGTAGTGATAAGAGAAAAGAACATCAACTTTTTAACTCTTCAAAGCAAATGCACGAAGCATCTTCTGATGTAGCGAAGGTAAGATAGGGTGAAAACTGTTTCAAATTCCTTTGATCAACTAGATGTCTTCATTTTTTAAGCTTTGCCTTTTGGATACTTCATATTCAGAACATAGTATAAATGTATTTTGTGCCATTGTAATTACAATACTTAAACTTTTACTTTACCTTTCTCGGAATTCTTCCTTGTGTTTCTTTCCCTTGAAAGCATTCGATGAGAATTAAATTTTTAAACAACTGTACTATTTTTATATCGGACAGTTTGTTTAAAAGGCGCAGACTTAACTCGTCTCTCATCTGTAGATGCAATAAATTTAGAAGTAGATCAGAAAATTAGTATCAGAAAAATGAAATTAATTTGGAACTAACAATTTTAGCAAAAATCAGTCGTCTCCCATTGGATTTTAATTATTTTAGCCTATTCTTTGGAGTTTCTTTTCGCTGTTTTTGTAATTTAAACGAATAGGCTTTTTATTTCAGTAAATTTTAGTCAAGACTTCCAAAAGAAAGTCAGCATCTTTTAGTGTGGTTTTAAAGAGAAGCTGCCTAATTTTCGGCAACTTCCAACAATGAAATCTCGGAGGATTGCTTGTCATTAATAGCCCAATAAGAAAGGGAATCAGCAGTGATTACATTTCACCAAAACAGATTTTTAAAAATTTCTAATTTTTTAGCTATTAATTTAAGTTTATTGCAATGCGTTTAGGATCTTCTAATTATTTTACATAGTTGTAAAGAATATATTTAACATTTCTTAAAATATTAATGATGCATTCTTCTCTTTGGAATTCTTCGCATGCGACGGATATTTATCAGATAAGTTTGTAAGTCGCATCTGCTGCATTATATGTAATTGACGTTCATTAGCATGTACTCTTGGTTCAAGAATACACGGGCATTTTCTATTAATTCTTGATGCTTTGTTTGATCACAACATTGAACACTTCTTTTGTTAGTTATGAAAATGGTTAAAGAGCAAAATTTAAATTCACTGGTAACAGCAAAATTGGGTTGAGGTTTGTTTGTTTTTACATTAAGATCTGAGTTTTCTTTAAAGTTCTGATATAACCCTTCATTGAAGAGGAATTCATATTTGCTCAATTGGATGATTCATGAAGTTGATATTTAGGAATAAATTTAATTTTCATATATATATATATATATATAATATAATGTAATTTTTTTTCCTCGTAAGATCTATGATTTACCGATAACGTAATAATTTAATAAAAATTGCGTAGTTTGAAATTTTTTATGTTGTATGCAGTGAACTGTATTTGAATTCAAAATTAAATTTAACCATATTTTAGGGAAAATTCTGATTTTTCCCAGGATGAAGATCCACTTAATATTCGAGCTGTCCAGGAACATCTATCCTCTTTAACTCCTTTAATGCGATAGTGCTTTTTTAATTCTTTTTTTTTTCGGGAAAAAAATGTTGTTAACAAGCAAATATTTCGAGAATACTTTTAAATGGAATTCTAAAAGCTATAATTTTTGTTTACTGCCTTAAAAATTTTTCTTCAAATTTTAGATTTTAATATTGCTAATCATTATATCAAAATATCATGCAGTAATATAGCATCTCTGAAAAATAGTATAGTATCTGTAATAATATAGCATTCGAAATAAGCAATTTCTTGTTCCTGCATAAAACATTGTAATATTTGTGTGAAAATATATTCCTTCCCTATTCTTAGTATTACCTACATTATATCTATTAAAAGGATGTATTTGTCAATAAACTAGTAATTTAAGTGTTGCCATAGAAACGGAATTCTAATACGGAGGAATTCTTTCATTTTCGAAAGCGACTGGCTGTATTAGCAATGTACTGAAAATTGGACAGTATAACATATGACAACATGAGTGTGGCATAATTATACTGTATTATCATTAGTAAGATTGGCTTTGTGCAGTAAATGTAGAATTAGGTTGCTCATTTAGTTTTGCAACTGTGTAGATGAAGCAAATCATAGGCAATTGCTTCAAAGTAACGCATTTGCAACAGTTCGGAAAGGTTCATTTAAGTTTTCAAATCCGGTAATAAGGTTTATTTTGATAATTCCAAAGATAGTTTTGTGTTTAATATCATTATTTTTTCCTTTTTAATTTTATATTTTATCATTTTAAGAATTAAGACTTTTTAATAGAAAATAATAAAATATTTGTGTAATAAGCATAATTTATTTTGCATCTTTATCATTTAACATTCTAGATTAAAAAGTAAAGTAGAATTTTACAAAAATATTTGAAACTCAAAACAGCGTTTCGAGAAATTTTAAATGATTCCAGAATTTTTTAAATTCTAATGTTGAGATTCCGAAATTTCATAAAAATGTTTATTAATATAATATCAGTGTGATTATTTACTAAAAATGCTGGGATATCAAAATGTAATATAAAGAATTTTGAAAATGAATCGAATTTTTTGCGCTAATGTATCTTTTAAATTTTTTAGTATTGGAATTTTTATAATTTTTTGCCAGTGAATTGAGTGTTTCTGTGAAGTTACATAAACAGCGTTATATAAATTTTTATCATTATGAAAATTTAGCATTATCGAAATTAAAAAAAAAAAGCTAGCCAGCTTGGAATTAAAAAAAAAAAAAAAAAAAAAAAAAAAAAACTAGCGAGCTTGAAATTATATATATTTGAAAAAACTAGCGAGCTCGAAATTATATATATATTTGAAAAAACTAGCGAGCTCGAAATTATATATATTTAAAAAAACTAGCGAGCTCGAAATTATATTAAGGGGGAAAAAAAAAAAAGCTTGCGAGTTTGAAATGGGGAAAAAAAAAAAAAAAGGTGTTCTTAGTATTTGCATAAATGCCCTGCTTATTATTTGCATTAAAATATTTCAGAAACGCTCAATTTAACTGCAAGCAATAAAAATAATTTTGTAATACGTTTAATGTGTTCCTTAAAAAAATATTGTGCACAAAATCATGTTTTAAAATTGAACGATATGCATTGTGTTTAAAGACCATTTTCTTTTTACATTCGTTTGCATGCATCTGTTTGTATCGCATCTACATACTATAGATATTTTATTTTAAGAGTATTTAAAAAGTTATAAATTTCAATTAGAAACGTGAAAAAAAGTATGTTTAAAAATTATACGGAACGAAATATTTTACAATTTGTAGCGCAAATTATATGTGTATTAATAAAATAACTTCATTAAATTAACATTTGTCAAAATGTATCTTCAAAAATTTTAAAATTGGATACATTAGAATATGAATACTACTTTTTTTCGAAAACTGCAACATCATAAATTATTTGATGGCTTGAAAAATGTTACAAAATACACAGGACTGCTGCTGTCTTCCAGGTACTGCGTTAAAATATTTTGTAATTAGTGTTGGAACTATTTGGAAACTGACTGACTGCTGATCCAGAACTAAAAAGACCTTATACTGTGTACACTGTCACTTGAAAAGTTTTACTGGAACCTTTCATCGAGATTTACTTGGTGTGCTAATCGAACTGAAACAACTGGACGATAAGATGCTGAACTAGAAAATGTCCTTCATAACCACTTAGTGACGAATATTATGTTCAAGATTCGTGTTCAGAAGACGGGGAAAAAATCTTGAACCAACTGTGAAGTTCTATAAAACCAATAGGCAACTTTCTAATGACGGCGTGGCTACTAATATCAAGCAATACTCTTTCACGGAAAGGTTGCAGAATATAGGCGGAGATCCATATATCTGTTTCTTTGACTTTCTGAACTGAGGCTTCGGCAGTCGCAGATACTGCTGAAGCCTTTGGATAAAGAGATCTGCCTACCAATGTGTCTATGGAGGTGTGCCGTGGAGAATCTGTTCTGTTCTCACAGGACCTCTTTGAACATAATACAGAGAGAAACTTGCTATGCCAAAGACATTTTTCTGTGTAAAGAACTATGGAGAGGTGTTATGTCTGTGTAAAGAACTTGTTGCCGGGTATCTACATATCCTTTTGAAATTGACACGTTTGTCCAAGATTCGTGTTCCAGCTTCGGGAGGAAAAAAAATGTGCCTCAACCGATTGACAGACTATGAAGCCAACATGTATCTTTCTGATAATGACGTAGCTTGTTTCAAATAGCAGCTTTTCTTGGAAAATGTGCGAGACACATAAGAAGCTTTAATGTCCGATATGAGACTTGGAACTGAAACATCAATGGTTGCAAAAGCTGCTGGAAAGTGCGAGATGACTTTGGATATAGGTATCTATGTGCCTATGTACCATGGAATTGCACCTTAACGAATCTCTGATGTCATCGCAGAACCTCTTCAAGCTTATATACAAAGAGATATTGTGCCGAAGAAACTTTCTGCGTTAAGACCGTCTTATCCAGCAATTTGCATTCAATACATCGGATCTTCTCGTAAGCAAACAAAATCAATGCTGCCGATAGAAATAGTCTCTTCAAGCTGTAACTTGCTTAGCACATGCAGATCAAAGGATTTTTATTACCTGACTTTGAGATCATGGCCAAAGTTCATGTACAGATTTTGGTGAAGCAGTTTTCAAAGATGGTAGTATTAATAATTGGATAGTCAGAATATAGTATTCAACTTCTAGTAACATAATAACTTTAATAAACTAATAAGCGGAAGAAGAAAAAAAATTCAAGAATGTTCACCCTAAAAATGGAAACGTCTTTTCCAGGTTTTGTCATATGTGTAGTAAACATTTGTATTTGAATACTGTAACATACATTGGCGCAAAAAAATTTGTAATAATATGTGTACTTTTAAACGAACTCGTGTAATTTTTGTTCGCGGTTTCATATATTAACATTGATTTTTCTTTTGTGAAACAATAGAAATACTGAAATTTTATTTAAACTCTCACAAAATAACAAAGCGTTTAAATAATAATAATAAAAAATGAATTTAATTCGATTCTGAAGTAGGAGGAATAAGCATTTCCGACTTAAAAAAAAAAAAGCTTATTTCTTCTTTTAATTTAAGGATACTTTTATTTTTTTACTGAAACGTTTACGAATTTGTTTAAATGAAATGCATTTCATTTTGGCATCCCAGTTCTATAATTATATTTTCGAATTCTTAATAAAAAAAAATTCCCGAATTTAATCCGTGATATGAATTATGGGCCGAGCTGCTCTGAAAGTAATTCCAAACTTCTGGGCATGTTCGTTTAATATCGCGAAATTGTACAATCTAAATTTTATTTTTAATATATTTTATTTTAAAATTTGTTGACTGTACGTAGAATTCTCTTTTTGTGCATATGGCAAAATTAAAACTGAAACCCATGCGGTTCTAGTTTTTGCTTGTGGAGCTGTTTAATGTATAAGTTTCACTGTGATTATAAATTAAAAATGCTAACTTTTTGTATGTGATTCAATTTATAATAAGCATAGTATATTATAAAGAAATTGTTAAAGTGTTAAGTTTTGTCTTCAAAGTGTTGTTTTTTCTATTTTAATGGGTAGAAAAGAAATATTTAAAAAAAAGAAAGGAAAATATATAAAAGATAAGAAAGAAAAAAAAAAAGAATTAAAGAAAAGAAAAAAAGTATTAAAAAAAAGGGAAGAGATACGGAGGGAAAAAAGATACAAAAGGAAAAATGATTTTTAAAATTGAAAGAAAAAAAAATTAAAGCACTCCCTTTAAATCATATGAAATTTTTTGCAAAAGTTTTGATATGCTTTATCAAATTTTTAAATTGTATAGTTAAGGTATGTCATATTAGAAAAAGTAAGTTTATTTATATGTTTCATATGTTTCAATGCAAAACGAATTGTTAATTACCCGTTAACAGGATAAAGGAAAAAAAAATGGCTGCCAGAAAATTTTTCAAAATACTCGAAGATACAAAATAATAAATATTAAGTTACCTTAAATTCTCATCAAGCAAAGTAAATAATGGCTTTAAAAAAAAAGAGAACAGCATTTCTAACCTTGTTAAATATTAAGAATACATTGCTATAGTTGGGTAATATTTTTGTGCTGCATGTTAAAGATGTGGCTCAAATTTTATTTATCAATGTTATTTCTTGATTATACTTTCTTATCATATTTATAGTGTTTTTTAATTTTCCTATTTTAATATACGAATAATGTACTACCACTACAGCTTGAAAAAATTAATAATTTTCAAATTTCATCACACTTAGATTTTAGTATAATAGCAGACAATTTTTTCCTTTGAAAAAAATTTTTGGAATCTTTATTTACTAATACTTAAAAAATATATTTATTTAAAAGTTTATTAATAAGAGAATAACGATAAATTTTAAATAGACGTTTTCCTATTTTTATTTGATTGCATTTAAAAATTTTAAATTTCCCTAAACAACAAAATAGAAACAAAGTTTTCAAAGCTACTTTATATATTGATAAAGATGCAATTGCTTGTTACATGAAGTTGAATGAAGTGGAATTTGTAGAATTTATGAGAAAAAATATGAAATGATTAAATTGAAAAATGATTTCTTTTATTATGAATATTATATTTCAATGGATAAAAGGATTATTTTGTAACATTAAACGATTATTAAATTTTCTAAAATACTTATTTTCTTCATAATTACAATCTATAGTTTAAAAAGTCAGAACTGACTACTTGAGCAACCTCATTCTTTTTCTAAATCAGTTTAATTTTTGTATGTGCTCTTCATCCAATCGATGTAAAAAAGACACATTTGCTGGAATCTAATTTTCTAAAATGCTGTAATCTTAACTTTTTTATATTACGATAGCCACATCTTGTGTCTTCGAATGAAAAATATCTGGAATGAATAAGTAGTGGTAATAGCAGAAACCACTTTGAAATTTTAACGATGTTTCTTATCTTTTTATTTATTATCTTTGTTAATTTTTTTATGTAAAAGTATCGGGTATTCTATGAATTCGTGCTTGTTAATTAACATTTACAAATCATAAATATTCTCCCAAGTCCTTACAATTCCTTGCCATTTCAAATACAGTTCACTGCATGATTGGTCAAATAGTAAAATTGAATAGTATCAAAATTAAAGGATCTCTATTAGCAAAGGATCGTAAAATGATAAGAAAATTTTATAGAAATCTGATCCGATATTTTTCAGTGTTAAATATAACGTAAAGGAAAGACAATTTAGATCTAAAAGCTCTTCGTCCTTTTGTATATTTCACATTCTGTTTTCAAACATAGTAGTAATTTCATCAAAACACACTAAACTAAATCAGCATTCAAAGCTGGCTTGTGTAAAATTTGTTTAATGAGTTTTTGTTCATTCCATTTTAAACTGTACTGAAATAAAATTAATTATCGCAAAAAAGAGAGAAGAATACATTTGTTATAATTGTTCATTGTTTTTGATTAAATATGAATCTGTTTTCAAAGAACTGACCAGAGTCCCATTCCATACAATGATGGAATGAGCTGTTGAGGTTTCATTTAAAAGCTCATTTTTGCAAATTCGTCATATAGATTTATCTATTTACAGCGTTGTATATATTTTCCCATTCACATGACGCACACAAAATGAAGTGCTCTGTTGTCGTTTCATCCATTTTTCATGGTATGGTGAATTATTAACGCAGCACCCCGCATAAAATATTAGTTTAATGATAGTGAATTTTGTCTTTCCATTATGAGTTTTGAAATTTATTATATATGTTAATAATTTTCTTAAATTCCAGTTCTTTGTCAGATGTCTTTAGTGCATTTATAATGTCTAATTTTTTTTTTATCCCTTCAATATAAAGCTTGTTCAGAGTAATTGCAGTTAACAGTTTCATGAAAGTGACTTTCTTTTGTATTAATGAAAACGGTTTTAAAAATATTAGTTACTAATAAATTATATTAACAATTCCATGATTCTTTGGCGGATGATTCCACATTACGATCGTAGTATTGAAATTTTGATTTGTTCTTATGTTAAATTTTCAGTCTGTTTCTAATTGAATAATTTATTGATATTTTTTTCTTTTAAACAAATAAAATTTGATATGAAAAATTTTGTGTCTATGTTGACCAATGATGAAATGAGACAATCAGAAAGAAAATGCTGAGTACCCTGAAATATCAATTATATTCTTCGAGTTATTTTGACTAAGCGATCAGTTTTTAAATGAGAAATTAAATTTATTTCTTTTGCATAAAGAGCTGGTTGTATACAGAAGCTTTGACGCTATCATTAGGTTTCAGAAAATCACTTGGTTTCTTCTAATAGGCTTTGAAGCACCCTGAAATTTTTACAAAGGAATTTGAAACATCTGAGCATATGTTCTGGTCAGAGTGAACATTTATTTTAATATTCTATAACAATAATAAGATAAAATTGAGAATATATTTGAATCAGATTCAAAGATATTCCAAGTTCTTTTTCTCTTAGGAATAAAACTTCACTATTATTCTTAGAATAAGTTAGTGAATTTCACTTGAGACATATATGCAACTAAGATTACAAATTTTACAGGAATTTTTTGTTTACTATTAATCCTATATAAAATGCACATTAAAAAGTATTGATTTATCATATATAAAATATGCAAGTTTTCATGCAGTTTTTTTAAGGTTAAAATATTTTTTTTCCTGCAAACTAACGCGTCGCCGAATTATCTTTGTGATCGAGTATTTAAAAGATAATTTTTTTAAAATGCTACTCGGAATATTTGGAAGCAGCGATGAGAATATATACTTGTTGTTCGTGGGTAATCAAATAAAAGGGACCTGATCAGTCTTTTTTCCATTTATTATACGTAAAGCAACTATTGAAGAAGACATCTAAAGCAGTGGTACAACATTAACAGAACATCACAAAAGCACACACGCACACAGCTACAGGAGACACATCTTTTTCCGCGGTAAAACAAAAGTACTCTGGCGGGGAAGAGTTGTTGCCAGATCAAGATTTAAGTTCTTGCTCTGGCTCTGCAACATCCCGCCCCCCGTTGGACATTGGTCCAACATCTTGAATTAGAAGGGGAATTATGCGGTTCATGGCTCGCAGGAATACTCCGTTGGAAGTTTGCACCTCAACTACTCGAACAAGTCCATCGGGTCCAGGTATTGTCTTCTTTATTCGCGCCAACTTCCACTCTAATGGCTTGTGGTCGTCCTTCAATATAACTAGGTCACCTTCTTTCAGGTTGGGCTGTGGATTCTTCCATTTCTGCCTCTGCTGTAGTTGTTGCAGATACTCCCGACTCCAGCGATCCCAAAACTTGGATTTAAGGTCCTGGACATGACTACACCTGGAAGATAAACTGACAGCAGTATTTTGTTCAGTTAAAGATAGTAAGGATGATCCAACCAAAAAATGTCCCGGTGTTAGAGGTTGTAGATCGGTTGGATCGACGGACAAGGGACTGAGTGGTCTTGAATTCAATATCGCTTCAACTTCGACAACTAATGTGTTAAGTTCCTCAAAGTTCAGAATTTTGGTCTTGGTGACTTTCACTAAGATTTTTTTCATAGATTTTATATTTGTCTCCCAGAGACCACCAAAGTTGGGTGCAGCTGGGGGTATGAAATTCCAGTTGATGCCTTCCTCGGCACTGAACCTTTGAATCGAATTGGATTTGCATAATTTAAATAGGGGGTTCAGAAGAGCATATGCTCCTTTAAAATTAGTTGCATTGTCGCTCCAAATTATTGAAAGTTTCGATCGCCTTGCGATGAATCTTTTAAAACATGCCAAGAAGGCTTCAGTAGTTAAATCAGATACTACTTCCAGATGAGTAGCCTTAGTGCTAAAACATATAAATATGGCGATGTAAGATTTGACTGTTACTCTAGTTCTTTTCCAATTAGGTTTCGTTATGATTGGGCCTGCAAAATCAACTCCCACCTTGTCAAAAGGTCTGGATGGAATGACCCGATCTCTTGGTAGATCGCCCATCATCTGTTGAATAGTTTTATTTTTTACTCTAAAGCAGGTTACGCATCTTTTGATTACACTTTTAACTTTGGCTTGACCAGCTGGTATCCAGTATTGCTCTCTAATTAAATACATAGTAGTTTGAACACCGGAGTGGAGTGCTTTTTTATGAAAGTATTCTATAGTTATCTGTTCTTCTTAGGTAAGAGTAGAGGAAATTTTTGTGAATCTGGAAGATCAGAAAATTTTAATCTTCCGCCTACTCTTAAAAGCTCATCATTATCTAAGAATACATTTAAATTCAGAAGGGGATTATTCTTAGGAAGAATTTTATTCTTTTTTAGACAATTTATTTCAAATTCAAACTCTCTCATTTGTATAATTTTTATTAAAGATTTTGTAGCATTCTGTAATTCTGTTACATTTAAATGATCTCTCGTTCTGTTTTGCAGAGCTGATTTACAATTATGTAAGAATCGTAAACACCATGCAGTTACTCTAATTAATTTGCTGAAAGAAGAATATCTTTTAATCAAATCATCGTCTAATGGATTTACTTTTACTATTGTTGAACTTATTTGAACGGTCCTTTTCAATTCTAAATTGTCTGCGTCTTCTTTGATATTTGTCTCATTATTTGTTTTATATGATTTAGGCCATTTACATTCATTTTTTAACAACCAATTTGGTCCATGCCACCAGAAGTTAGAGTTTCTCAGTTCATGTACCGTTAACCCTCTTGATATTAGATCGGCCGGATTATCAGTTCCAGGAGTGTGATTCCATTCAGTGGGATTGGTTAGATTTTGGATGTCTTTAATTCTGTTTTTTACGAACACTTTAAATCTTTCAGGGTCACCCTTCATCCAACAGTAAACAATTGAAGAGTCAGTCCGGAAGAATCGTGTAACAGGAAAGTTAATGCACTTAACTATTTTACAGACTAGCCTTGCTGCTAAAAGAGCATTCATTAGTTCTAATCTTGGGATCGAAAGCGTCTTTAGAGGGGCTACTCTACTTTTTGAAGCGACCAAATTTGATTTGATTTCTCCGTTTTTCAATAAGACTCTAATGTACACTACAGTTCCATGTGCCTTCTTTGAGGCGTCGGAAAAACAATGTAGTTGAGCTTCAGCTATTTCATTGGTTTTTGCTTCGGCGAAAAAATATCTAGGTATTTTAATGAGATGCAAATTTTTTATTTCTTCGCACCATTCATTTATTTTAGTGGTCAGTGTTTTCGGGAGAGGGTCATCCCAGTCTAATCCCAATCACCAAATGTCCTGTATTAGACATTTTATCTTGATGGTAAAAGGTCCTAAAAACCCCACTGGATCAAAAATGCGTCCAGCTACTTGAAGAACATATCGTTTGGAATTTATATTTTTAAACAGGAATTTCTCTAAGCTTCGAGTGTCAAACTGGAATACATCTAAATCGGAATCCCAGGCTAATCCTAGCACTTTACAAGGAGTTAAAGCAGAGTTATCATTAATTGAATGTTTTTCTTCATCTATTTCTAAACCCGCCTCTCTCCATTTATCACGAAGCTCAACTGAGTTAGTTTTCCATTTTCTTAATTCCATGCTCTCTTCTTTAAAGATGTTGAAACATTCTAGGCTTGTTTTAAAAGCTAAATCAAAGTCTCTTTGGCTACAGATTAAATCGTCGACATACAATGATTTTTCTAGCATTTGACAGGTATTAGAAAATTGTTCTACATACCTCTTTAGGTGGTGTTGAATTGTAGCTGCAAGGAGGAAGGGGCTTGATTTGGCACCGAAGAGAACTCGAGTCATCTTGAAAATTTCTTCTTCCTTTTCTGGATCTTCCGTCCAGAAGAAGCTAGTATAATTCTGATCTTCTTCGGCAATCTGTATTTGCAGAAATGCCTTCTTTATGTCGGCAGTTATGACAATAGCTTGTTCTCTAAAACCTATTAAAATCTCAAAAAGGTCTGGAATGAGATTGATACCAGTATGTAAACAATCATTTAACGACAACTGTCCTTTCGCATGAGAACTCGCGTCAAATACCACTCTCAAACGTGTGGTAGTTTTATCTTCCTTTATTACCGCCCTGTGAGGCAAATAAAATGAAGGTTTTCCTTCTTCACATGTCATAACTTTCTTAATGATACCTTCTTTTAAATGATCTTCAATAACAGTTTTATAATCTAAAAATAACGAATTATCGTGAATAAATTTTGATTTTAAGTGCGAAAACCTCCTTTTAGCCACTTCAAAATTATTAGCTAAATATTCTTTCATATTTGTTTTTCCAAGGAAACTTTACAGTATATCTTTTATTTTGATAAACAATATTTTCTTCAAATTGTTTCATAATTTCTTTATCTATAGTACGTTTTTCTAAATCATCCTCTTCAACCCCTTCTACTCCTAAATTCCCAAGATCCCAAAATTGTTTAAGTTGGTCCGAAACATCCTTTTCATCTACTACAATCTTCATGGTCATTAAATCATTTGATAAATCTACGTGTCCTTGCAAACACCATCCAAAAATTGTTTCAGTCGCTACCAGTTTGTTATTTAATCTTTTTATTCTGCCTGAAACGATTTCATAATAATAATCTACACCAATTAATATTGAGATATTCTTGACTCTATTATCAATATTATCAGCTAGCTGCAAATGCTTCAGTTTATTGTACGTTTTAGTAATATTGTTGTTAGGTACAGGAAGAGTAGTGGCTGAAATGTTTTCTGTAACCAAAGCGTCTACTTCAATACGTAAAGAGGGATTCTCAAGGTTTTTTAATTCTACTTTCACTATATTGTAAGAATGTTCCTTTGCTTGTTTAGCACCAAAAGCGTATACCGATAAAGATTATTTTCTTATTACTTTTAACTTTAATTTTTCTGCAACTTCACGTGTTATAAATGTTCTCATACTTCCATTATCTAACATTAGTTGTACTGTTTCAAATTCGTTTATTTCATCATTGCGCACGAGGGCTACACATGTTTGAAGAAATATATTACCGTGAAAAAAGTTTGTTTTGTTTTTATCGTAATGTGAAATTGCAGTAATGACGCTCTTATTATCTTTATTTAAATCGGGCATGTTAGATTCTGCTTGAGAGCAAATAAATTTATTATGCTTCTTCCCACATATCTCACATGTCAAATATCTTCTCTGGCGGCATTCATTATTGAATTCGTGTACAATAATTCTCCTAAATTATTGGAGAATTTCTTGTAATAGAACATATGATTACTTCGATTTGTTTAGAAATTAGCTACTAAGCAACAAATATAGCTGATGAGTTCAAATAAATGGATTGTCTGTGGAGATACTGGAGCAAGGTTGACTGCTTACCGTTAAGAAGCGAGCAGTACTGAAAAAATATTTCACACGAATACAAATCAAATTTAATTCTTAGAAAAGTGCTTTGACGTTAAAATGTGAAAGCAAATGTGAAGCAAAATCCGTTCAGGTCTGTTTGTCTGTTCAGCTACCTGAATATAAGTGAAAACGGTAACTACGAAACGAACAGAACTAAATGTATGAATTTCGGTACAGAGACACACGCACGCACGATGCACTTAGAAATAAGAAATTAATCTAATTTTGAATAATATTAAAATAGTTGACACCCGGAAGACACTGAAAAAGATTCGCTTTAAAAAAAAACGAATGTAACAAAAGAATGGAAACAATCGAGTGACTGTAAATCAGTCACATTACATGGAAGACCAAAAGTATAGAATTTTCTTAGTAGAAAGTAATCAAATTTGCACCTCTTTTAAACAATTCGCGTTATATCAAGTGGCCGTCAGTAAGCAAAGGGTTAATGCAGTTGTAATTAAGTGTATATGCATTTGCAATAGAATCTCGTTTTAAAAAATATACACTGCAAATGCGAATATTTTAATGCAGTTCCTTAACTGCACATGAGTAAGTATGAGGAAATTCTCTCTCTAATCAGTGTCACCATCCTATCCATGTCACTCCACCGTTCTTCTCGTTTCGTTGGGGGGGGGGGGGGAAGGGACTCCCTCGACGCGACATTTTTCGGAAAGGGGCATGACGATAGCGCATTGTTGGCCTATGGATTCGTCTTTTTGCAACCCGATTTATCGGATATGAGGGGATGAAAATTTGTTATTTCACAAAGATGAGAAAATTTTAAAGGCATATTTTTGCAGTGACGTTGAACTACAGTCCTAGATCAGAATTTTAACTTAAGAATGGAGGCATATATGAACCATTCCTAAAGATCCATAGTCGAAAGTGTAAATCAATTTTAACTCAATATCTGCCGGCGATGATAACTGCATTCCAGCTTAAACAATCATAAGTGAAATTTCGAAAGTCATGGGCTCTGCGTACCTTTGTATAACTTGAATTTTACCAAAATCGGATTTGCATACGCAACCTTGAAAATGTGATCATTTGTGGGATAGGAGAAAATTATATCAATTATTACATTAGATTTGAATAAATTCAATTTCCAATTGTAAAGAAATGGCATGTTAAAGCGTAATTTCCTTATCACTTATTTATTTTACATGTTAATCTGTTCCTCGTTTAAAATAAATAGTTTATCTAAGATTTTTTTAAAATTCAAAACGACCCTGATTTAAGGCATGGCTCAGGTTCTTCCTCAGATTTTCTTTAAAAACATTAATTTGAAGGGAAGAAAGTATAAAGGCGGTAACTTGTATTAAAATTTGTTGCGAATGAAACTCAAAAACGCTAGTTCTCTGTAGATTTTATAACAAATATTAAAATATAAAAAAATTATTAAAATTATTATACAAAAAATAATATGCTCTTTAATATAATTAAAGAAGAGCTAGAGGTGGATAGTTTATAAGGGACACACTATATTTTTCCAACGCAACTGCAAATCCTTTTTTAAGTTATTACCAACGTTTTGACGTTTCGAATTCATTTTAAGGTTAAATAATGAATATAGTTGCATAGAGTTAAGCCATGAGCAACTGATATAACCAAATATAGAATTAATTGTCGTATTCGCAAGAGAAATTTTTGATTGCATGGCTTCTGCTGTTATCAATATCTGCGAAACGCAACTTGCATCTGGAAATTTACATATTTGGAGGAATTTCTGCATAAAATTTATCTTTCAAAAACTAGAAACTTTAAAAAAAATTTATTAATTGAAAATATGGTGTCTATTTGTTTTTTCAATACAAACAATCGAGTATCAACAATAAATGCATCTTTGACGTTGGCAAATGATCGACAATAATTGGTATTACTGTTTAAAATGGCTTTGATATTAAAACATACAAGAAAATTTCTAGAAAAATATTTATTTTTTAGGCTACTGTATTCCTGAACATCTATAGAAAAGTATTTCCCGAGATTCTGTATTTTTGCACGTTTATCGAAGTTATTTATTACCAATGTTTTTCGTAGAAGGTCGATGTCATAAATTTAAAAAGAACGGTAGAAATAAGGGATTGTAGAAGTCCACGCAACATTGAAATGCTTGCACGACGAGTTGAAAACAGGTAAATTATTTCGGATCACTTAATCTGTTTCGATAATTCAATTTACATTAATGATATGGTAAAACTTATAATGTATTTTTTCAGATGATTTGCAAATTTGGTTTGATTTGAAAATATATGAAATTTAGAAGCTCAATAGGGAAATATATTTTCTTTTGTGAACCAGCAATTTGGTTATTTCCAAACCACCAACATGGGAGGAGCGAAAAGACGTTTCGCCTTTATTTAACAACGTCTTTAGATTTATTCACAATCTGATGGTTTTGACAGTCGTAATTATTTTATTCAAAATAGGAAATATTTTAAAACCTTTCATATAATGTGTAGAAATTAAATTAATTTTATCTGCACTACATCCAATCAATATCGAATAGTCAATCATGCTTTGCATTTCAGGTGTTTTGTTACTGAAATCTCTTGGTTTTGATTATACTTCCTTTTTGGATTTTTTTCTTCTTTTGCCATTTTATTTATTTATTGGAGTCTTAGTAACCTGGCTATTTCTATAGCAATGAATTTCGAAGACAACTAATCTTTTCTAAGTTTTCTCTTTACTAATATCGATAGATTATCAATTCACATGTGTACGTCACTGTTGCGCATCGTTATTCGTAAAAGGTTTTATTTAGCTATCGCTTGCTTTTATTTACTTGTTATTATTCCATTTGCTGTTAATTGCATTTCAAAAAGTATAATCTTGAGTTCAAAAGTAGTTTTTTCCCCCTTCTATTTCACCTTTAATCGAAGAAGTGTACTGTCTGGAATTGTTTATTGTTTTTAAATATGTCGCTTGAAAAAATGGGAAATCTCTTTACTGAATAAATATCCATATCTAAAACGTTAATGTATATGGCATAAAAATTCCTTTTATTACTTATTGTCCCATGGCAATAACTAAACAAAAACAAATGACTTACCATTCTGCAGCTAAATCTCAAATAGTTATGACAGCTCAACACCGCGCAAATGAATGGACCTGCAAAATGTTAGGAGAAATTATTTGGACAAGGTCCGCCATATCCTCAAAAAGTTCCATTTCATTAAAAGAAAGATACAACAAAAATCAAACAGGTGTCAAACAAAGATTCATTCAGCGCGAAAAGAGGAGTAACTATCGGTAAATGGCTAATAGCTCTGATTTAAGAAAGATATGGTGATCGATTTTCATCTCACAAAAATTGTCTTAACTCTCAAAAACATTTCTTGATATCCATTTTTTTCCCGCCCATGTTTTCTTTATTTTGACACTTTAAATTTAATGCTCAAACTATTACGAGACAATATGTTATCCAATGATATATTCAGTTGCGTCCTTTTGTTAGTATTGAAATTTAAAAAAAAAATGCTTTATTTGGACCATAACATCGAAGTAGAATTTTCTCTTCAGTTTTTATTTAAAATATACATCCCAAATTTAATAGACTGATAAAATTAAGGTTTTTTTTTTAGTCTGTCGACATAACATTTTTTTAAAAATTTATTATTAAAAATTTAATTGCCAAAAAGTCTATCTGAGCAAACAAGCTGGTCCTCAAAGGCGGCTATTTATTAGTTCTTACCAAGGTAAGATTGTGTATTAAGCAAGGCTCAAAATCCAATAATTCAAAAGGAACTTTTTACTTTTCTCATAGCGGCAAGAATTTTATTTCAAGGGATGAGGAATTCATATTTTATGCAAATAACGGCCTGTTAAACTCAAGGTAATAAATAACCTTGTGATACTGAAAGTTTATCTTAAAAGTAATGATTTCTTCCAGATTTTCCCAAAATGAATACCTTAATACCTATTCAAGTTTATTTTCGGTGCTCGAATTAAGGTTAAAAGATAGGTTCGGTTTGCTATGTTCAAATTGTTCTGCCTTTCTATGTTCGTTTTTTTTTCTTCTATACATCTATGTAAAACTTAACCATGTGAAATTTTGCAAATGAAAAAAAAAAAAAAAAAAAAAAAAGGAAAAAAAATTCAGTATTTGTTCTGTTTCCTACTAAGAGAAGGTGCATTTTGCGAATAAGCAAGATAATATTTGTATGAAAGTATTCTCTCCCAAACTTTCCCCATTGTTTTGCCTCTACAAAGTATATCTACTACATGTATTATCTTAAATCCAACTATCTGATTAACAAAGGATAAAATAAGCATTTTTCATTACATGAGACTTGAAGATAACAAAAAATGTGCGTGGAATCAATTTTTTCCCATTGATATGTTTCTTCTCGGGCAGTGGAATATTTTTTTTTTGAAATTAATTTAAAATTTTCTGAATAAATGTTGCTGTTAAAACTTAAATGAAAGCACGATTAAATTTTGACTTGGGTTAGAATAAAAAAAAATTATAATTTGCCTTAAATACTGCGCTCAGTGAGTTCAGAACAAACAATAAACACTTATACTAGAAATAATGGAATATTTTATCCGAAACGAACGAGAATTCGAATTCAGCCCTCATTTCTTGCGGTTTAATCTAAAAGGCGTCGTGGGTGCAATCTAATGAAATCGTCATAAATTTTTCATTTGTGAAATATTCCTCAAAGTATATTCAACCAGATTCTTTTAAAAGTTTTACTATTCTACAAAAGCGTATTTTGATATCTTTGATAATTATTTCTGATATGGATTTTGTAAATTGTTCGGTATTCTGCAAATTTAAACTCGTATATTCCATTGAATTACTACGCGATCCTTTTCATTGCATTATGCCGAGCTTCCAAAGAATTACAAAAATTGCCTCCCTCTGCTACTGGCCTAAATATAAGCTTCAAACCTTTTCTTAAAGATTTAAAGGAACGTAATATTGAATGGAAAAATGT
This sequence comes from Argiope aurantia, assembly GCA_026543865.1. Classification (NCBI taxonomy): domain Eukaryota; kingdom Metazoa; phylum Arthropoda; class Arachnida; order Araneae; family Araneidae; genus Argiope; species Argiope aurantia. Next base: position 21,114 of record JAPMOR010051757.1, read on the forward strand.
TTTTAGCATAATTTATTCATATTTAAACACGTCTCTTAATATTTCAAAATTTAGATTTCATTTGTGATAAATGAAAGGTATTTACAAATGACACCTGAAATGGATTTTTTCTCTCTATTTAAGTTTTTTTTTTTCATATTTTTATTTTATAACCGCTAAAGTTTTTTTTATAATAAAGATAGGACTTTCACATTTTGATACGCATTTATTGCTATGTGTATGATAAAATCTGCATTACAATCACTTAAATAAGACTTCTAGCTAATGTTTCTAGATATAGCGATGTACCTCAATTTTTATTTCTAAATTTTCCTCCTTCATTGTAAATCAGAGTAAAAAATTTAAATGCAAGTTCAGGCACAGCTTTGTTATATATTTTTCTAAACCTGCTAGTAAAATGTAAAACAAAAGTGAATATTCACAAGAATTAACAGTATAATAGAAGAGCTATAAAAGTTTAATTTTTATTAAAAGAAAATTAATCTGAAATAGCGGATTAGGATTTTCTGTTTAAGTTAAGCTTCTTTTAATATAGAGCTTTAATAATATTCTAAATAAAAAAAAAACTGTTAAACACTTTATTCATTTAAATAAAAGTGATCCATAAGAAAAGAGTGCTGCTTATGTTTTGATAAGAATGTTTGAATTTGTAGATTCAAATGCGTTTTATCTTGCATTCAAAAGCTATGCAAGAATGCTGACATACTCGGATCGTTTAAACAAAACAAAAATTAATAATCGGCACATTTTTTTCAATAAAAATACGTCAACAAAAGTAAAGTGAGAATATTGCCTTTTGGTGTGGAATTTTGATGCCCGTTTCCACTCGAAAAAAAATATTCTTGATCTAAATTTGAAATTTAGTGCAGAGATAAGAGAAAAGAACATCAACTTTTTAACTATTCAAAGCAAATGCACGAAGCATCTTCTGATCTAGCGAAGATAAGATAGGGTGAAAACTGTTTCAAATTCCTTTGATCAACTATTTCTTCATATTTTAAGTATTGCCTTTTGGATACTTCACATTCAGAACAGAATGTCCAATTTATAATTATAACTACAATACTTAATACTTTTATTTTACCTTTCTGGAAATTCTTGAGTTTATTTTCTCCTGAAGCCTTCGATGAGAATTGAATTTTAAGAAAACTGCACAGTTTTTATATTGTACAGTTTATAGTTTATTTAAAAGAAGACTTAACACATCTCTTATCAGTAAATGCAATAAAACTAGCCCCCAAGTATCGGAAAAATGGCATTAATTTGGAATCATCAATCATCTGCCAATGGATTTTAATTATTTTAAAAGCCATAATTTTTAAAGGTATTCCTTGGAATTTCTTTTCACTGTTTTTGTATTTTAAAAGAAAATGCTTCTATTTCTGTAAATTTTAGTTAGGACTTCCTTTTAAAGAAAGTCGACATCTTTCAGTGTGGCTTTAAAGAGAAGCTGCCTAATTTTCGGTAACTTCCAACAATGAAATCTCGGAAGAATGTTTGTCATTAATAGCCCAATAAGAAAGGGAATCAGCAGTGATTACATTTCACCAAAACAGATTTTTAAAAATTTCTAATTTTTTAGCTATTAATTTAAGTTTATTGCAATGCGTTTAGGATCTTCTAATTATTTTACGTAGTCGTAAAGAAGATATTTAACATTTTATAAAATATTAATGATATCTTTAGATAATGATGCATTCTTCTCTTTGGAATTATTCGACTGTGACGGATCTTTATCTGATAACTTTGTAAATCGCATCTGCTGCATTAAAAAAGATTGTAATTGACTTTCATTAGCACGTACTCTTG
>JAPMOR010051762.1:0-18146 GCA_026543865.1 Argiope aurantia
ATAAAATGAAAAAGAGTAAGGAAAAAAATTAATATTTGACTCCAGACAAAAATATCTGGGATAAAAAAAATGTTACTTTATCTTTGGTCACGAATAAAGACACTAATATTGGGTGATTTGTAAGAAATTAAAAGCAATTAATTATCCGAATCGCTATTAAGGAAACATCCCTACTTCTTGTGTCCATGAGACAGCACAACAAAAAAATATTATATAATATTAAACGAATGCCGACCAAAAACAATATGGCCGCCGGAGAAATATATCAGTCTAGAACCTGGCTTGCTTTCACAGTACATACGGTTCTACAAAACAGTTTCACGAAAGTTCTTGTCCTTGATTAGGATAGTTCTTGTTTTGAATACATATATCAAAAACTCTCCGGAATGATATGCAAAAACTCAGAATAGAAGGGATTTTTTGTAATCATTTAATTAAGCAGCGCAAAAACGATTTGTATATCTCATTTTTCTTCTTGCCAAAAGCTTTATTAAAAACTACAAATCTGAAATTTTTTTAAAGATAATTAATAAAAAACAAAACAAAAAAAAAGCATAATAGTTTCCAGAAAGTTGTTCTCTCGATACAACTTAACTTCTTGGGGATACCATTGAAAGGCACAGAAACGAACGAAACTAGACAAATTAGTAATGAGACACCGATATTAGCAATACTAGTATAAAGGCAATGAGAGACCAATAATAGCGTAGACTCCATACCCATATGATGATGAATTATTGCTGAAATTTGCAAAAAGATTGTGTAAATGAGATTCCCTTAAGGATGTCAAACATAAAAAAATGATTCATAATAAAACTAAAAACTTTTCTTTTTCTCTTTCACCCATTTTCAATTTTTAATTGATCTTTTATAAGTTTAGAGGAGTACTATCTTGTTGTTTCAGTTAAATGAAATTTTTTGCAAAATTTATTGAGGAAAACATTTTTAATCTCTAATATTAAAAGCGGTGTTTGAAACATTTCCCTGAAATTTTTGGGGATATGCGTTAACAATAAATTGAAACATTTCTCAAACTCACAAGAAAATATGTGCCCAATACCAGAGTAAATGAGATACTCATCTAATTGCGGATTAGTGTTGGAATTTTCAAAGAATGGGCAAATGAATCCCATTCTACAATACCAGACTGTGTATCGTATTGAAGGTGGAAAACGTTTTCTTTTTGTTTTAATTTAATTCTTCTCATTTTTAATTGTTAATCAATCTATTGTAGATCAACAGTGTTGTTCCTAGTTTTTCAATAAAAATTTGTTTTACACAATCTATTGTGGATTTTTGTTTTATTTTAACGCCGATGCAATGAAATTGACGCGTTTAGATACAAATATAATCATAATTTACAAATTAAAATTACTACGCAAACACTAAAGCCATATATATTTTCAGCAATTGAAATGCACCTGAAAACAGCAAAAACATCTTCGGCAGCTAATTGTATGTTGATCTATGTAATTTTAAAATTATGAACTTAACTTCGGGGGATGAATGCCAAAATTACGGTAAAAAATATGGTATTTTCATATAAAAATAAATTAGAAGCTAATTTTTTATAGAATGGAATTTGAGAATTTTTTATTGAATGGAATAAATTGGAATCCTATTTTTTATAGAATTTAGTTTTGGAATCTAATTTTTAATGAATTTAGTTTGGGAATCTGATTTTCATATAGAATTACAGAATTATTTTTAAAGAATAAAGTGGTATTAAGTCAATTTTTATTCCAAAGAAATTAAAGAGCTAAATCATAATAGATACCGATGCCCAGAATCAAAAATTCTGATAATATACAGATTTTAAAAAGTTAATTTGTATATATAGTATATAAATGTGGTATATACAGTCTGAATTCAGTTTAAGAAAGTATAAGTTAAATACAGAATTTCTGTAATACTTTGTTAGATAAACAAAATGAAATGCAAATCATTTTTTTAACAAAAGTGATTTTAAATGTATTTGAGACATAAAAGAAAAAACATTGTGAGATATAATTTAGCAATTTCGCGCGGAAATAAAACGTTCTTCCAGTAATGTATAAAATTCATTTTTTTGAAAAGAAAAACATGGTTTGTTCAAAATAATAATATTATTTGTTTTCGTTTTTTTTCTGGTATATGATGGAAGGAATACATGTATGGGAATGGATATGTATTTTTTTCTCCTACCAGTGCTGAATACATATCCATTATATTTTTGACGATTTAAAATATCTATCGGTAATGTAGAAATCAATGACAAAAAATTTGATTTATTAAGACACGATCTATTTTTTGAGGAAAGCGAAAATAAAATAACATCTCAAATTACACTCGGTTCTCAATCACGGGCTTGAATGAGAGCATAAAAACATGAATAAGAAAACCCTGTTAAAATAGAATTTTTGTATTCTAAATATATTTTCATGAATAAAATTTATACCTAACCTTATATTTCTGTATAATATCAGAACCCAATTTTTGAAAATATTTACATTGTATCTAAATCTTCCTCGAGAATTTATAAAACAAACCGCTTTCTGAAAATACGAGATAAATAGAGGATTTGAAATCACGTTAAAGGTGTAATTTTTTCCATATGAAGATACAAATATAAAAATTTTACCCTATCTGAAATGTTCTGAAATACTTTTTATTTTGAAATTTCCTGTGATACCTCAATTATTCTCTCTCTTTTCTCAAGCGAAAATTTGATGTCCTTCAGATACATATATGTTATCGCTTTAAAATAAGCGCAGGAAGATAATGCCTGAGTTTCTTATTTTAGAATCTATGAGAACATCAACGTTTACAAAGAATTTACGAAACTATGTGTAAATGTAGATTTGCGATGATTACTTTATTAATAGTTTCTCTTTCTTCACTAAAAAAAAATTACCTTTCAGTTTGTTTTTTAATTGCAATTTCTTCTTTATTTTTACTTTATCATAGAGAAATTCTTAAAAAATAATATGGTACATAGCTTTCGATAGTGCTTTTAAAAATATTTGTGAAATATTTTGTAATGCATTTTTCTCATGTGCACAGTTAAAAATTACTTAAAAAATACTCATTCATCCTTCAATATTCAAAATACTTATTTCAAATTTCATAATACCAGAGAAATATAATATTTATCTGGCATTTTATCACATTTTACTTATAAGTTTGGTTCAAATTGATTTTAAAAAATCTATATTTTATAAGCAAAAGGCACATAGAAAATTTTTTAATAAAATATCTTTATATTTTCTTCCCTTAAAACTGTTTCTTTTTTAATGTGCCTTGTAGAATTATTAATATTAAACCAGAAATTGATGAAATTCGCAAATTTTTATGACTTTTCAGTGAAACAAAGCACTTCCAAATTATTGTTACGAATATGTGATGTTGTTTTCAAGGGCAGCAATTTTCTTTATACGAAAGACAGTTTTACAAATAGCTCTAATTGTTGCTGAATGTATGCCGAATAAATGATACCTGGTCTTGGCTACCGTTCGGCTACTTGGCGGAGAATTTGGAGACTTTGGTAATGAAATCGAAGATTGCAGAAACGACGAGAATCATCATGATATTTCCGTTATGAGGCAAGCTATGTGGATCTTCCAGGAAGTTATTTTCTTTGTCAGGACTGAGTTACAGTATCTATGATGAGTTGTCAGCTGAATTCAACCTAAGCGAATAATAGTCAGTGCAGAGTTGAAGATATTTTAAGAGTTGTGATTAGTTAAATAAAGTAAACGATCTGCATGTCTCTGAACACTTTGTGCAGTCATATTTGCTTATTACTGATCTTCTGATTCTGTGCTGTTATTTATTTAAGTGCTTTTTTTATTTACGGTTTGGTTGTATTTTATTGTAATATTTACTTAAAATATTTACATGTTCGAATTTAAAGGCTACTCTCTAGCATATCTGGATAAATTCAAGTAAATCCAAAGTGTCCACATGTTTGTGATTATATATTGCATATCAAGACTTTGAAAACATTCATTCTTTTGCTATGCATCATACAAGTATATAGGAATGAATATTCTCAGTTTTTTTTTTTTTTTTGGAAATGGTAGAAAAATAAAAATTCTAGAAAAAAAGATTCTAAATGATTGAGGTAATGATGCTTAAGACATTAATCAATGAATGAGATGGAGATTTTGAAAAAATATCTGAATGAGATGGAGATTTGATAAAAGAAAATAATTAAACAAATCGACATATCAGGGAATCAGAACTGAGCTTATCTGATGATAATAATCCTTACTAATGCTAAAGAGAATTTTTTAACTGGGCAAAGATGAAATCGGGAATGGAAGAATGATAAAATTTCCTCTTTCTAAAGCAAGGAAAAGAAGCATCCAAAACAGAAGCCATGGGCCAAAAGCATTTCTACAGAAACTAAAAATTCATAAACTTACCTATGATTGATGAAATAGTAAAATATACAAATACGAATATCCGACTTTTTTTTCAAGGGAACGAGATAACAAAGACACTTCAGAACATAAAATTATCTACCTATAAGTATATTTTTAATGCGTAAGATGCAAAAAATATATATATTTGTTCTCACGCTTTACGTTTTCGTGTTCGTAATCCAAAATGGAGTTCCTATTCCCTAGCTGAAACAACTTCGTTTCTAATGGGACTCACGTTCATATCAAAATATTTGTGGAACTTTGTAATTATCAGTTAAAAAAATATATACTTCAGTTTTTCATATTGTACTTTGTACTTTGTCTATTGTACTTTATCTTTGTACTATTGTACTTGTACTTTGTCTAAACTTTCTCTTTCTCTAAGTAAATTGCAATTATAATTTGTTATAATAAATACTATATATATATATATATATATATATATATATATATACAAGGTGATCAAAACACCCCTACTCTGAGCTCTCTATACAGCGAACTACTCAATGTAAAGACTCCAAAATTGGTGAATACTATTTAAGACATGAGGAGACGGATTGCATGAAAAAAAAAATAGTTTCAGAAACACCGATCGAAGGTGTTGTTTAACAGAAAATATACTAAAATAACACAAATAAACACAAAATAGAAAATAAAATCGAAAAGAAGCTGAAACTGCCATTATAACTGCAATTTCGTACTGTAAGCCTAAAAATTTGATTAAATCCTTGCTTTTCTGCTTCTTTTCTAGGCATAAAAGGGATAAAGCTGGGGAAATGTCATTCTTATCAGCGATGGCTTTGCTTGTGAAGTTTTTTTATGAAAACAAATGAAATGCTGCTGCAGTACTTCGAGAGGTTCGTGGACTTGATAATTTACACACAGGATTAATAAGTACTAAAACATGCTCAAAAATTTCGCTGTACCCCAAACACGTCTGTGCCAATGTCTTGATTGAATTATCTTTCTGCAACATGAAGCGCCTCCACACATTGGACTCTGTGTATAGCAGTTTCTTTGGCAACCTTTTACTAATGATAAAGTAATTAGTCGTGCGTTGCCGGCAACCTAACCATCTCTTTCTAAGCATCTTAATCCCAGGGAATTTTGGCTTTGGAAATACTTTTAAAAAAACTTGATTAGGGAGGACCTTGGTAGATTTGAAAGACAGTATCACCCTGCATGTGAGAAGCATCGCAATGGACCAATCAGAATCAGCAGTTGCACAAACTGGTAAACATCGGTAAGATCCTTATGATTAAATGTTTGATTCGTTAGAATACTACATATGCGTATTTTGAGTGTTTTCAGTCTATTTTTTGTTGTACAGGGCCATCCATCGGTGTTTATGGAACTAATTTTTTTTTCTCTTATTCCATCTCTCTATAATTTGAATAGTATGTTCACCGATTTTGGAGTTTTACACTGAGTAGTTCGCTGTATAGAGAGATCGGAATAGGGGTAATATTGATCATCTTGTATATGAAATAACAAGTTATGTATTCTTAATACATGGCATGCATCAAGGAACCTTCGTGGATAAACATTAGCAAGTTTTAAAACATGGTTATTTACACTTTTTTCATTAAAAATACAAAAATTATTATTTTTTCTTTATTTATTTGGGCAATAAAAATATAATTTTATAAGTATGATATAATTGCGTGTAAACTAAATGCAAATTCATTTTTCCTCATTTATTTATTACAGCAAAATAATATTATAGGAACTGAAATTATTTTGTTAAAAAGAGCCTCTAAGATAATTGGAGGAATGTTTTGAAGTCATGTATTTTTCAGTTATGTAATATATACATAACTATTGGGTTGTTCGGAAAGTAATTTCGTTTTTTCCCGACAGAGGATTTAATTGTATTTTTTGCACCCAACTTCATATTTAAGCCGTATAATTTTTATATGCTTTGAGAGCTCATATAGCAAGGCTTGTGTGTGAAAAATTCCAATTAATTCTACGCGGTAGTTTTTGGTTGGTGCCCTTTTAAATATGGAGAGCTATAAGCAGTATTTTCGACATATCTTACTGTTTTACTGCAGAAATGGTAAAAGTGCTGTTCAAGCCAGAAAGAAATGGACCGATGTGTATTGAGAAGGTGTATTGACAGTACGCCAGTGCCAGAACTGGTTCGCTAAATTTTTTAGACGGTAAAACCTTCACCTCAAATGAGGAGGTCAAAAACCACCTCTATCAATTTTTTTTCAGCAAAGATCAAAAATTTTATGAACGTGGAATTATGCTACTACCAGAAAGATGGCAAAAGGTGTTGGACCAGAACGGCCAATATATAATTTAATAAAGTATTTGTTTATTATATGAAAGCTGTCTTTCATTTCCACAAAAAAAAGAAAAAGAAAAAAACGAAATTGCTTTCCGAACAACTCAATAGATTATGTGAATTCATTTACGGATATTTAATGGATACGTATTCATTCATATCATTTTTCTATACAGGATTTCAATGTCATTAACTTTTTCTTTGATAACTGTAAACATTTTTTAACTGGTATGAAGTAAACAGAATTTTCAATTGGTTATTATTATAGTTCATGAATGATTTCCAGTTTCTGAAAAGAAAGAAACTCATGCAATTAATTTGAGAAAAGTTTAATATATTTTTTACCACTCTATTATTGTAAATTAACATACTTTAGCGATATAATAATAATTTTTAAGTGAATATGATAAACAGCATCTTTTCTCCCACATTCTTATTTCGGTGAAAACCTAAGATTCTATATAGAAAATAAAAGTTTCAAATTTCATGTTTGTTTTTTATCCAAAGAATAATAATTCATACTGCATCTGTGATCATTAATTATGAACTGATATTGCGAATAATATTGCAATGCCTCGGGAGTATAGAATTTTCAGAAGTTTGCTTTTAAGAAATAAATTCACCTTGAAATATATTAATAGATTCTTTGCTGATTTTCTTAAATAAATATATATTTACTCATAACCATATAAAAATCATTTGTTTGTCGGTGAAATGCAAACTTCAGCGACAGTTAAATCACTTTTGATTCATCCTCGAATAATTCATCTTAGATAACTTTTATCGAATATAGGGAACATTTCCTAAACGAAGTATTTCTGCACTGTTCGTGAGCACATACCCTGTGCTCCTGTTAGCAGAAAAAAAAAGAAGAAGAAGAAGATTCCATGCGAGAAAAATCAGGAAACTCTTGTCTTGACTAGTCATCCCTTTATTCAGATCGAGCCACTCCTTATTTTTTATACAATTTCCAATAAGCAATTCCATATCACTGTTATGAATATTTTTTAAAGACAATATTTTTTTTCATAAACTACTAATTTCACAAGAAACCGGCTGTGTTTCCTCGTGATTACTAAAATAAATTTGCTCTGCTTTACCTTGCGAGCTACTGATCGCTCACACTCCACGTGCATGTCTAATTTTCTTAACTGTCATGCAAACAAGGAATCTTTTCTGCATAACTTTCAAGAAAACAGGAATGCTCTGACATCTGGGGTTAGGAGGGGAACTAATCCCGACCACTTTCAATAAAATGCACAGGAAAATTGTTCATGAAAATTTGTTATTTGTAATTATTATTATTTTGTATGATTATTCATATATTAATTTGGCCAATTATTATTAATGATATTATTATTAATAGATGGCGCTGTATGAACTCTCTAAACTGTATAGTTTGAGACTGAGTGGCGAGAACTTTTTGTCACTGGCGTGTCTATTCTAGAACAAACTGGTTCAACTAGTCACTATCTGTCGTTGTTAGTGGCAAAATTAAATGAGACGTGTTATGTATTAGCCTTACTGTTATGTGATTTTCGACCAAGTTTTGTGGGAATTGTCGAATGACAAAATTAAATAAGCAAAAGACAAACAAGACTTGCCCATTAAATAAAAAGCTTCACACCCAGCTACAATTATTATACAAGAAATTATTTAATCTTGTATTGAACAATTACTTTTATATATTCCTATATTACATAACACTGAATTATTATTGTATTTACTCATAATATACTTATTCATAAACATTTTGTATAAAAAATAATTTATTTCGATGTTTGCGTTTCAGTAACACAGACAACTTTTGAACTTTCAGAACCTATCAATGAAATCTGCAGAATTATTGTAAACGAAATTATCTGACCTTGAAGTAAGCATTTACTATTTTAGTCATTGCAATCATTTACTACCAAACTATCTAAAAGATACGAACCAAACAGTTAGTTTAATATATGTAGCGAAGTAAAGTTACTTGCGGCTTCTTTCTTCTAAATTGAGTCATTCAATGGCAATCTAAAGATTATGCATAGCAAATTAAAGTTTCTAAATGAACATTTATTTTAGTTCCACCAAAGTGTAGCTTGAGGTGAACGCTTATCAGGAGAAGTACCACTAAACCAAGTTTAAGCACATAATTGAGCGAGAATCAAGACACTGAAATGTCTTGGTTGAATTTTTATTCTGCTTTCAATCTCCTTCTTCCGGACACCTGCGGCGGAATTCGTTACTTCTTCTAGAAGAAAGCATACATTGTTAAATATTCTTGAATCCTGTATGTCTTTGTGTGTTTGCTTTTGAAGGGAAGAGTAGTCAAGAAAATTCATTATTGGCTATAACATGATTAAATCTTAATGTTAAGAGCAATTGAAAAACAATGCAATTGCTCAGTTGCAAATATGACTTTAATATGTATTTTTCTTTTAAAATTTTCAAAAAGTTTCGTTAATCATTTTCAAAGAAAATAATAACACTCAATGAAAATGTGCAAGGGAGGGGGGGGGAGGCAGCTCATTACTATTCGTTTTAAAAGATGTTTCTTTGCTACTCAAATACTTTATCAGGCTTAGCATAATTGAATGACAGATATTAAACAGTTATTTTTCAAAGGTAATACGCATAATATGATCAGTGGTATACGAAAATAATTAATTGACTGTTTTCGGTAATAAAGAAAAGAAAAAGACAAAAAAAAACTTACCAAGAGAAATTTTGTTAAGTAATATCGGGGTATGGTGCTCATGTGACTAAGGATATGCCAGTGTTACTCACATATGCATTATGGAATGTCATGCATAAGATAAGTTACGAAAATTCAAATCCCAGTGGTATATTTATCCTTATTTGGGTGAAAGACACAATTTGCATTATACTTAAGAAGTTGTGGAAATAATTATATTTTCAACATGCCCAGATAATTTCCACAAGTCGAGAAGCAATGTAAAAACCCAAATTTGGATTATTTTTCTATATCTTTTTGCAGCACTGTTTGCATTATATGTAATAATTTTGAAATAAATTTTCACAATCCGATATTTTATTTAAGCTAATCCTATAAATGTTTCGGAACTATTTTATTACCTGCGAACATCTACAAATAGAGCATTTTCATTTGTTATTGCCTCCGAATTAACTATCATGAATACATAAGCATGTTTATTATTGTTCATTTAAAGATGCAAATGCAGATTGCATCTCGCCTTTTGTTATATCCTTCATTGCTTTTTTTCATCTATCCGGAACTTGAAAATTGCTGAAATTTAAACTACTTCTGTATTCAAAGGACACCTCACAGCGGGGGGTTAAGCAATTCGTGGAAGTATCATAGTTCGATGCTTTGAGAGATAATTTGATAGAAGGAAGGACCTGCTTTATCCATAACTTAGCATCCAAATATCTGGCCACTTCTATTTAACTAAATGAAACAAACGTTTAACACTTTCTTCTATTGTTATCTTATGATCACGTTGAAGGAAAACCTTGTGTACAATTCCTTTGCAAACAAAGAATCTCAGGTATCCGAGTTTTTTGTGATGATCCTTTTTATCATAGCCTATTAAACTTTTTCACTCACATTTCTGAGTCAGATTAAATAGGTTTGATAGACCAGTTACATAATATTTCTCGTTTATTTTGCGATGAGTGGTCTGAATTAACTACTTCTAAATATTTAATATAATTAAAATTTCGAACTTACAAGTACTTAGAAAAATATTACATAAAAATGCTATGGTATTACTTAATGGTGACACATATTTTTCAACAGTGTACATTTTCTATACTTTTAATTTTAACTCTTTTACATCTTCCTCAAATCATTTTATAACTAATCTCAAAGCTGTCTCGACATTCTAGACATTTCGAGTCTCTCTCTTCATTGGCTCTCATATACTTCTCCATATTTAATAACTTAGTTTATTCCCTAACACAAATAACAAAATAGAAAAGTAAAGCAAGTCCAAAAGCAATCGGTAGGAAGAGAGACCTTTTCTTAAAAATGGTTTAAAAGAATGGATGTACTTTTATGGTGCAGAGGGAAATTTTAGTATTAAACTTGCTTGTACTGCGAGGAAATATATTTTATAATTAATTATTTTTACGACTAGAGAAAAATATTAGTAATAATATATTTTTCTTCGGTACTGTACTTTCTCAAACTCTTGTTGACAAAAGCAAACTTAGTGCAAAAATATTAAAATAATATATCATCTTATCAATAAAGAATTTATGTCGGACTGCTTTCATTCCTCTATTCTTGTTTTTGCAACGTTAAATAATAAAATGTTTTAGCTTTATTATTTTTTTTGTATGTACAATATTTTGAAAAATGCTAAATTTTAGGATTTCTTAAAGAATTGTTTTCTCTTCTTTAAGAATTTTTGTTCTCAGGTTTTACTATATTTCTTTATTTGTTTATGTATTTTTTTTATATTTCTTTACATCAACAATACGTAAATATTAGATTCTAAATATGTTGTAAACGTTTAGTAGAGAATACTATGTACTAGTATAACAGAACCTTCTTCAGCAATATATTTTATACTTATTCTGTAAAATATAATAGTTTTTATTTTGAGTTTTATTCCTTTAACACCAATTTTAAAATTCAATTTTCTTATAATCCTGAGAAATATGATAACGAATTTTTTTAATCAATTTTTCTAAGGAAAAAAATCAATCGTTTTAAATTTGCTATTCTAATGAAAAGATAGTAATTTTGTGCTTACAAAATAAATTTTCAAAAATTTAAAAATTATAACGAAATAAACAAAAAACCTAATTCATTTGAAACTTTCAATGCCTCCTAAAATTTCTAATCTGATTAAAACATCTTTTAAAAAATGTATTTTTTCCCCAGTCAAATAAGATTAATAGAATTACTTTTTTGTACTCAGCACAAAATTTTAACAGAAAAGCATTGGTTATTTGATGTCACTAATAGACGAAAAATACGTTTTAAGACTTTGTTTATATTAGTTTATTTTTTTATCTCTTATTTTGTGTTTTAATTAAAAATTTATTGAATTTCAAAAACATTTTTGTCCGATTTTCCAACATTCATAGTAAACGAAATTAACAGAACATTCAATTAAAGACCGAATCGATATAAAGTCCATTCCGACCTCGACTCAGCTGAAGCGAACACTCAATCGATTCATTACAGTTTACGGACTGCTCGTAAACTTTTAACTTTGTCGATCAAAGAGGGCTTTACTTCTCTACCGCAACTGGAAACCCTCCGCCATCTGTTTAACTTTTACAGCTCTTCATAAAAGTCAGTATAATTGCTTGGAATCTCCTTTTCTAAGTCAGTTCGTGAATGTGGGAGGAAAAAAAGATTCTAGAGCAAGATAAAGAATAATGTTAACTCATGCTGAGCAAACTTTAAAGAGTTTATTTATAGGTTTAAAAAATTAATTTATAGACATCGAAAAGAATAATATTTCTTTAATTGAAACTAATGATAAATGTGTATTTTTCTTAAATTTCAAATGTTCTATATATTTTTTCACGCGATTCTGATTCAAACTATTTAAATCTTATCTTCGAATTCATGCTGGAATAGAAAATAGCTACCTAGTTTTTAACATTGTAAGAAGGGAACAATGAAAATTGTATCATGATTTAAAGTACTTAAATAAAGATTAAAAAATGAACTTTTCTTCTTTCACAAATTCATACTTATTTCGTGTGTTTGAAACTTTCCAGAACGATAGAATAGATAATTTTAAAAATATTGCATTCCACATACAACTCTAATAAATCTTACCATACAATTCTGAAAAGAAGTTATATTCAAAAGCATATATATTTTCTTTATGAGAAAGCAGTGAGCTTATGAAATTCCAATGAATATTAATTGAAAAATATTAATAAGGACATTGCATTATTATTTTAAAGATATCTTTATATTGTCTGGAATTAATTTGACTAATGAAATTAATGTCTCAAGCTGGAGACAGAAAACTTTTTATAGTTAGAGTTACAATTTAATGAACAATATTGATTCAAATTGTGGAAAAACTAAATTTGCATTTTCGCTAGAAATAAAGTTTTTTTTCCTATAAAATTCAGAAATATTTAATTTTTAAATGACAAAATTTAAATTGAGTGCTGCACGTTGAAATACGACACTTAGCAATACTTTACTAGCACTTAACTTTAGAGCATTTAGAAGCTGAAAGAACCGTTTGTTAAAATATCACAATAAGTATACAGATTAACAATTCTTGTTACTTGCTTTTATACTAAAACAAATCCAAATTGTTACTTCTTCAGTGAAAATTCATTCAGAAATATTGTCACTTTTATAATCTAAAAATTGTAAAAAAACTGAAATTTATTTGTAACATGATCTTTTGTAAGTTATTTTATAATATATTATTTGAAATCTTAAATTTCATATTAATATATTACGAATTCAAATCAGGTACTTTATATACAGATTTAAACAACTATAATTACTCATAATGGTGTAAATATCATCACAAATAAAATATGTTACTATTTAAATTCGTCATTTGTAAAAAAAAAAATTGACAGAAATGTTTCATCGAAATCAATAAAAACATATGCATTATTTTAAATTATCTATGTATTACTGAATTAATATGCTCTTAATAAAATTACATTTTGAAGCCTTATTTACTTTAGGCACAGATTATTTACATATTTTCATATTTTTATATATTGGAATAACAAATAAATATAGTAAATTGAGAATTTTTTATCACTGTACATATTTCTATAATAAATATAATATTTCAATAATGCTCTATAATTATATTTCTATAAAAACATATACATTTCTATAATAAATATATTCCGCACATGCATAGTTTCATGAGCACAACTGTGCTCCTGAATCTATGCATAAAAATAATTTATTGTAATAAGATAAAATAATTTTTAGAAAGAAATTCAAAAGAATTTCATGAAATGTCATGATTTTTCATGAAATGTCATGAAATGAATGTATTTTTCTAAGAAATTAGGTTTACATCACAAAAAGTGACCAAAAGTTTATTCAATATTTTTGATAAAAACAACTTCCAGACATTTAAATATATTGACACAAAGCGTTAATATGATATTTACAAATTCTATTACTTTTCATATAATAATGTGATGCATATACCTTGAAAATGATTTTCACGATACATTTATAGATATACATATTACATCAAATTTATTTGGATTAATAGTCATACATAATCCATGATAAATCATTCATAATACTTACATTACATTTTTTTCTGTGTGTTTGTTGAAAAACATTCATTAAATGAAAATAATCATCATTAGGATCGTTTTCCATCCGCATAAAAAATATAATAAAAAAAAGTCAGTAATTATGGTATAGAAATAAAATTATTTTAAAATTAGAACCCAGAAGTACATTTTTTAACCAGAATTATCACTTTTATTGCCATTT
The DNA here is from genome assembly GCA_026543865.1 of Argiope aurantia. NCBI lineage: Eukaryota > Metazoa > Arthropoda > Arachnida > Araneae > Araneidae > Argiope > Argiope aurantia. Next base: position 14,135 of record JAPMOR010051762.1, read on the forward strand.
TTTCATCTAAATGAATGTAAGTTAATGAATGTACTTAAAGCTTATTATAGTGACCTCTTTTTCCCATTTGGACAGTAAGAAACTTCATCACAAGCAACACAACAAATGTCTGCTTCTAAATGACCTTTTTGAAATGTGAAAAGTTAAAACTTGAAAAGATTCAGAATTAAAATAAATGCGTTTTAAAGAACAACCAAATGAGACATGAAATTCGAATCAGCTCGAGGCCCCATCTTTATTTATTACATTCACTTTGAGAGTCAGATGGAAGAAAAAGATTTTAATGAATCATTTTCATTTTTTCTGCTTAATTAACTACATACTTCATTAAATGAAATAACTTTTTTTTTGTCTTAGACAAATGTATTTTACTGAGGCAAAATGATAAAACGTGAAGAAAATATTCTTTTAATCATTTTAATTTAAATATTTCTTATGAAATTTCTGTTACTTGTTTTTTTATTTATTCTTGCATTTGTGATTATTCTCAAAAATTCTTCAAAATGCTTCTCTCTAGTGGTTATGTTTCTTCAATAAATTATATTTAATCATAATTTCAAAAATTTAATAATTTCATAATTTTTATGTCATTTGACACATGCAATCAACTAATTTTTATTTTTGTTACAACCTAAATTAATTAGATATCGTATTTTTATACAGATAAAGCGTTACTTAATTCTTTTAACAGAATTCAAACGTATATTTTTCAAAAATTACAAAAAAATATGCATTTTTTAAAATTATGATTAAAAATATATTTAATATATATAATTTTATATGGAACAACACATTTATTTCAACAAATAAAAAAACCCATTTTAATATATTTACATTAAGCTGATCGGTTTATCAATTTAGCTTTTAAAAAGTAGAAATTGTAAAGTTTATTTGAAAAAAACATATTCTTAAGTGCTTTTCTTTCATTTTCTTACAAATGTTATAACTTAAAATACAAGAAAATATTTCTAAGTTGTTTCATCGACAAATTCTTGTAAATCCCCATTAAATAAGGCATTGGAAAAGGAAATTTAATCCTAATTTATGCTATGAGTAAAATAAATTCTTTTTGCAAACAAATTGAGAGTGATAAATAATATTTATTTAAGTATTAATAAAAGAATTAAAAAAAATTGAGGGTTGCTTGAAATTTTTCGATTTCAAATAATCATTATAATGAATCTTGACTCTTAGACGGAAAATTTACTCTTTCAAAAGTAGGAAAAAAATATTAGAAAAATAATTATAATAAGAATAAATACAGTTCTTTCTAAAATTTACGTTTCTTGTATTCTTTGATGCTTCATTTAAGAAGATTTTTTTTCTCTGTAAATACAGAAAGCATTACAATAAATCAAAATAATAAGTAAAATTCTAATGTTTTACACTTCCTTACAAAAAAAAAATGAACAAACCTTTAGTCGATGCATTTCCAAACATGATTACAAATATTTAGAATAATACATGTAAGATGATTGCACGAATTTAAGAAAACTTGGAATACATAGTTATTTTTATGGAAGTATATCTTAATCTAAAAAAAACACTTTTAAAAACATTTATAAAGCTTTCCGAAAGTAGAAAATATCCAATTTGATGTTTCTTTAAAAAAAATATTATAATACTTATAATTTGGAATGGTTATATTTTAGTATCAGATTTTCCATTTATTTAATTTTTATGGTTATTTAACAATTACGAATCAAAGGATTGTCTCATTTTTGCGTTTTCTCCCATCAGAAATATAAAAATGCAAAAATGCTCAAGCAAATTTCTGAGAATGTGAATATGCATGAAATGTAGAAATATAGCGGTACATATTAAAAAGAAAAAAAAAATAACAAAAAAGGTGGAAAATATTAAAAAGAAATAGAAATTAAAACTCAGTTTGTAATATTTAATATTTTAAAGGAATTTTAAATGAATGAGGTACAATGAAATATATTATTTTGTTTGAAGCATCGTTTCATTAATTTATGTAAATTTGAAAAAAATTGATATCAAAAGAAATAGTAAAGATAGATTTAAAATATAAAGCAAAGGTAATATTTTATAAGACACTAAATGCGAGATCTTTAAACATTTTTTTAATGTAGCAATCTTTTTAATTTATTATAAAAATGTGATATTCCCATCAGTATAACATGGGCATATCATTTCCTTCGATAATTAACTCAAATTAAATTAAGCCTCAACTGGGAATAGCTCCTTCTTTTTACTCATCCTTAAGAACTTTCACGCCAGGAATGTTTTTCAATTATAAAAATATTTTATCTCACCGACTGGCTTGATTTGAATCTGTTTAATTTGGCTTTGCTAATTACAACTTGCGGAACATTTGAGCCTTCAAATTCTTCAGCGTGGAAAGAAGACTTTTAAATTGTAGATATTTATTTGATATTAGCATTCTTTATTCATATAAAATACGTTAATATTAAACTGTTGTTTTAGATTTCATTAGAATATTAACAGAATTCTACTAGTCGAGGCAAAAAACTCTAATATAAAAATTATGAAAAATTTGATAGTAGTTTAGCTTTCATCCAAACTTAGAAAGCAAATATATGCATATTATTTTTTATAATTACATTTATTTACATTTATTTTTTATAATTATATTATTATAATTACATTTCTTCATATCAAGTAATATGGCTAACAAATATCAAGGAAAAGAAACAATACAATTATAAATGGGTAAATTATTCTGCTTAAAGCAATTTCGAAGATGCAAAATTTATGGATACCGTTTTAAAGCTATGATGAAGATATTAATCTTTCTTTAAGTTATAAAACTTCAATTTTTGCATGTATTTTCTAAACACAGATAAGATAAATGTTTTTAAGGAAAAAAAAAATACGAGTTTAGAAAACGATTTTAAACTCGTATTTAATTTTTTTTCATACTTTAAACTGTTTAGTATGTTACTGTTATAAAATGCAAAAATTAAGTTATGTATACAAAAATTAAATCTGCTAAATATATGCAAAAATTAAAATTCGTATGCTAAAATTTACACATGTTCAAAAAAATGCAAAGATTAAAATTTGTTCAAAATTTTATTTTTAATGTAAAAAATATGTAAATGTGGGGTTTAAGGCCTTTTGGTACACATTTATTTGCTTCCGGATCTAAAAACACGATTAAAAAATATAAGAATTATAAAACTAGTAGAAAATTTAAAAAAAATCAACGAACAGCATTATTTCGGTAAGCAAAAATATAACTCAGAAATTAGATTATTTTCTGTTTGTTAATATTTCTAATATATGCAATTTGTAATCGCCTTGTTCTGGTATTAGGTATCACGGTGAAACATTATCATCAGGTTATTTGCGAATTAAAGAATTGAAAATAAAAATTACTCATCATCATAAGATAATAAGTTCAATAATTTGAGTAATCTTTACATTTTCATTATTTTATGTGTAAAAGAAATATGATAATTTCGAATTGTCACGTTTCCTTTTTTTGTTCAATGGACCATCTATGAACTTCTTCAAAATAACCTTACTCTCACTGAGACATATTTCTCAGCCTTTCAAATCCAATCAATACTATTCAAGCTAACATTTCAAATATGTTTTTATATATTTTTTACAATCTCTTTAGTGAACCGAAATTTGAAAAACTTTATCTATCTTCAACGATTATGATTTTTAAATCTTAAATCGTATATAACGCTTTTGTTTCCAGATTTTAATGGATGCTTCATATAATAAAAACTGGCACATATATTCAGGGCGTTCTGAAATAAGCTGACGATTTTCACAAATGCATAACTGGAAAACGCCCTCTGTCGATAATTTTTTGAACTGAGACCAAAAACAGTGGGAGGAAAAATGTATACCCTGTCACACAATAATTTGTTGCAAGATTTTTTTAAAAAAAACTTTTTACTGTTTTCATAATATGCATTTTTGAAAATCATCAGTCGATTTCAAAACATCAAACAAAACAATCAACATATATATATATATATATATATATATATATATATATATATATATA
>JAPMOR010051767.1:0-27161 GCA_026543865.1 Argiope aurantia
GAAATTGGTTATTTTTTAAATATAAATTGATATAATTACATAAAATTAAAATGCAATTAAAATATGTTTTTTGACTTACCATTTCTGACAAATCCAAAAAAGAGTATGAGAAAAAGTCCTTGTTGATAAATTCGTATTTCCAGTGCCATTTTCAAGTTGCTTCTACGATAAATTCTAAATCATATCAAGTTGCCTCAAAAATTTCCATTCACAATAGTTTGTCCGATTCTCGAAACGAATAAAGTCTTACCTTTGAGCATTAGACACGGAAATAATATCAGTCAATTTTTTTCCCGATAATCTGCACCTGTTAACTATGTATGTCTATTACCGAAAAGCTTCACTTTACGGTTAATAAATATATTAATTTTGCATCCGTTAAATAGTTTACAACTAACTTTTATTTGTCTATCTACTCAAATGACAACAATCAAACTAACCAACTGGTTTATTCTAATCAGACGATATTAGTCTATCATATGATGAACCATCAATGCAAAACAAATGTGTGTTGCAGACCATGGCCCGAATCAAGTTTCAAGGCCAGTGTCCTTCACCCCTTGGCCCCAGGTGGCGGGTACTACTCGGGGGCATCGCCGGATGTGGCTGTTCTATGAATGTCGCTAGTTCTTAGGGGAGAAGTGAGAAGCACTACCGGTCGGTTCGATGACGTCTGAACGGGTGAAAGGGGATGCTGCGAGTGCACGTGCTTATATGTTCGCCACTGGGATCTGGGAGACTGCGCGCTGGGTGGCGTTTTCCTCTCTTTTGGATCTCCCTCTTTTCTCCCTGCGTTCTTTGGAGCTACTGTTCAGGGAGAAAAAGGGAGTTTTCTTGTTTTGAGATTCCTTTTTCTCTCTCTCTCTCTTTCTCTCGTTCATCTTGGCACTCCTGCGAAAGAGTGGGGGATGTTGTTTCTCACCTTTCTTTTTTTTTCTTTCCTTTCTTCTTTCTTTTCTTCCACACTTCTTTTCTGTTTGGATGCTATCAGGGATAGGTGAGAGAAGGTTCAAAAGAATGTGATACGACCGACAGAAGAATGGGTTCTGATAGAAGTGTAGAAATTGGGATAATTTTTCCGTTGGGATGAGGCGGGATTTTGAGGATTTGTATTGACAGATGCGATGGCCCAATTAACGGTATGCAGATAGAAAGTACCAAAAAATTTCACAGATAAAGGTGGAATGATCCTTATTAAATTAAGTGTTTTCTCTAACACTTCACATAAGCGAATAATTTGGAGCGTTTCTTTCCATCTGATCTTAGAGATAAAGTTACAACATACTGTAAAATGTTGTTAATGTTTGTTACGACTGACCAATCATGCATCCAGAAAAATCGAAGAAATAAAGCAATATATTCATTGTCACACTTATTAAATTAATTCTGTATTTTTGTACAAAGCATAAGATGATGGTTTTGAAAGCTTCGCTGTGCCTTCAAGAGAGTTGGGATGGCTGCCTTGTAAAACTGTTCTATGCACCATTTATAAAACATTCTTTACTGCTGTAATCTATTCTCTGCTTTAAATCTTTTTTTTAAATAACGTGAAATTGTCAGTTAGCATATTTTATTCTTTTTATTACAGTTCTCAAATCAAATAAATTTTTTATTTAACTTTATTTTCTTAAAAAAAATGCACATGCAGTTTTGGCTTTTTAAACAACCTATGTAATTGTGAATTTTTTCCCCTTTAAAAATTTGGTTCCGTGCTAAATTTTTCAAACATAAACGTTCCTAACAACATTGTTTTTCTTCTTAATTATTATAAAGAATACATTCTTATTTATTCGACAATCTTTATTATTGTCATAAGATTTTTATTATCCTGTGTCTAGTAGATTACGATCATTTAATACGCAGAAAAATTCGTTTGCCTAGAAATTGAGATATTTCCATCAACTCTAATCTAAAAGAAAAAATGAAATATTTTAGAAAAACATAGTTTTTATCTCTTAAAAATTACTTTGTTAAACATGAAAATTATATTGTTTATTTCTAATTAAAAATCTTCTAAATTAAAGTTGAAGCTAAGAATATTTCATTCCAGATATAGCAACCGGTCTTTTCATGCCATAAATGCAAATTTAAAGAAATGCTAAAAGTGGAAAAACTATCCAAATGGAAACACATCCAAGAAAGGCTAGTCCTAATAAAAAATATATTGACTAATATAAATATAGAGAAAAATATATAAATCTACTCCCTTCTTTGCTGAAAGATTTCAACATGACATAACTCTAACATTGATTAAAAATATGACTTCTGCACTCAACCTGTTTTTCCTACTTTCAATTACTCTTGAACTCAAGTAGAGAATTCGGATATATATCCTTATTTTTGAGGAAACTTTCTATCAGTTCAAAATCAAGAAATCACCATTAAAACAGAATATTTTGAGAAATGCAAGCAGAGCAACTTTTGAGTTAAATTCTTTAAACTATACACGACCATGCTGGTAACTTAGATTTTTTAAAAATATTAATAGTCAAAAGTTGAAGCTAATTTTTTGCATTAAAACAAAAAATCATTGATAATATCTCAATTCTATGTCAAGAGTATGATTTAAAAATTTTCTAGTTCAAGAGATTTTGGACAAAAAACAATTTCAAAATTTCCTAGTTCAAGAGAGAATTTCAAAATATTTATTTAATTTTTTTTTCTGGAAACAAAAAAGTAACTTGATTATGTTCTCTTTTCAACAGAATTATCGTTTTATTCAAATTTATTAATATATGCATACAGCATGATTTTTTTGTGTGTTAAAGAAATGAATAAGATAAAAAAATAATTAGGAGAATATGTATCATTAAGTATTTGCATGTATGTATAATCTTTGGGGGGCATGGTTTTTGATACATGAATTAAATAACAGTTTATCTCCATAGAAACAGTTCTAACCAGGGTGAAGTTAGTGATATTATTAATAATAATACAAGTAAACACAAAAAAAGGAGTCCGTTTGCTCATAGGCATAGAGTATTTTAATTTCTTACTATTTAATAAATTATAAATAAAATTATAAATTTATTTCTATCAATTTCGGTAAATAACATTCAAAGGTCAAAATTTGCTAAGCATTGAAAAGAAACACTCGATGCTGAAGTTTGAATTATAAGCCCCAAACCACAAAATAGACGAATATTAGACTGAAGAATTAGTTGAAACGATGCTAACATAATCCTGTATTAAATATAATTAATATCTTATTTCATGTAGAAATGAAAAATAGATTCTGTTTGGTTCCAGAAATGCTCATTGTAATCATTGGATTCGGGTGAAATCCAACGAATTGAATCATTCATCAAAAGAAGATTACAGTGACTACTCAGAGGCCTTCTGTCGTAGATATCCATTGCATATTCATAGAAATTTGGCCACTGATTACGACAAATATCCACTAGAAGGAATCGCAGCTTTTAATGTTTAAGCATGCAATTAAGCAAATGAGATTTAGAATTCGTTAATGCTTGAGAAATCTCTACCAAAAGCTTAGCAAATACTTATATTAAAATCTCACGCTGCAACTAATCATCAATATATTTTATTTTTAATCTCTCTTTAAAATGCCTTTATTTTTCAATACTGAAGCAATTTCTTGAGAAACAGGTTGCATGCTTTTTTTAATTAATTTTTTAAAAAATAATTCTAATAATTTCTTTTATTAAAACATTTTCTCAATTAGCACATGCAAATAATTTATTTAAATTATTGGTGTTAATATGATCAAATTGTAATTAACTCCGAAGAATCCATTCACGAATACAATTATTTTGACATAATATTGATAAAAAGTGTCAGCACAATATTTTGTGAAAGTTATCATACCAGTAATTTGTAATGCATGACAAATTGTACACGCTTAGGCAACATTTCCAATGAAAAAAATTCAAAGTAAATTTCTGGTTGTATAACTAAATTGACTATGTAAACAATATGTTTCTTACGATTATATTAACAACACATTAATATAATTTCAATTGATTCTAAAAATTTGATTCAATAATATTTTTGAAAGTTTCAGCAATCTCTGTCTCTTAATCACTATAAATAACTCAAGAAATAGAATAATGCAAAAACTTTCAGAACTTTATCTATCTATGCAACAAAAGATAACATTAGAAACCTTAAAAATATTTTAAGAACATTTTCAAATGATATATTTTCTAAACACATAAAGAAAAATATATTAATTAATATATTTTTGTTTGTATTATATTTTTAAAGTATGATGGAGCGAATAAAAATTTGGGTTTCCCTAATTTTCTTTTAAACAATTCTCAAAAAATCATTCATTTCTTTTCGTTGCGGAAGTCAAAACCATGAAATATCTTAGAGTTTTCGAAAAAAAAAAACTTTTTCTAATATAGGCATTACATTTTGTAGTAACTGAATAGTTAGAAAACTTTCTTGGGTTCATCTGTTAGGATCATGGAAAATAAAGAAGCGATCTAAGTTGCTCAAGTCATATGGAAATTGCTCGTGTCTGCTTTATTGCGTTTGTGCTTCCCCGAGATCTGTACTAGTGGCATCGAATGGTAATAACAAGATGCACATTCAGGAAACAATTGTAAATACATATTTCTTACGAATTAATTTAACTATTGTAATCAATTGCTGTAAATTTTAAAGCCCCAATGTTAGTTTATATATGCAAATGCGGCTGAAAATTTTCTCATAAGAACTATTTCACATTCCCCTACCACTATTTCTTCCAATAATTAAGGAAAAGTTGTGTTAACTGCATTGGCTCTATAGAAACAGATTTTTTTTTAAAAAATCAAGTGTTATCGAATTTTTTACATGTATAATTTGGAGGTAGATACTTTAAAAATTCTCTTAAAACTTAATTAAAAACTTTTTATTTAAAATTTATGATGATTAATTTCAATTAATCTTATTATCTGATTAAATTTTTTTATGAGAATCAGAGTTTTCTAACGGGAACTCAGGAAAATATTAATTTTTCTTAGAATTTTGATAATATTTTAGAAACAACTTTTGAGTTATTTTGAACAATAGATTTCATTGTTGTAATGAAATTTGACTTCATTTCAATATTCAATCAAATACGTAATCACGTGGTTTTCCTCCAGTGTTGAAACCTGAAACAGAAAGATACTGGTAATTAACTGAGAAGTTTATAACAGGAATTGGAAAGAGAAGTTACGTAGGAGATTATATGAAATTTGTATAGAATACTCAGGCACTAAAATTCTTAATGGCTCTATAATATTATGAAATCGGACTTCATTAGGAAGTTTCTTATACTCGATAAAAAATTAGAATTCTTTATTTTCGATTATAAAATAACACAGTTTTAATGTCTAGCACAATTTGATTTAACTAGATTTTTTAAGGAATCATAAACCTCATATTATGTAAAATTCATATATTCAGTATTCTAGGAAGCACTTGTTTGCCAATAATGGCTAGGTTTGTAATAAAATGAATTAAATCATGCTTAATGATTCTTTAAAAGTTTGATTATTTTAAGAAAGAAACAGAGAAAATGTATAATATCTATACAAACTGAAAATCCTAAGTCCAGAAATGTCTTATAAAATTCAGTGAATGAAAAAATAGACATATTGATTGGCTGCAGACATCGGTAGTCAAATTTTCAAAACAGATCCTTGAGGCTATTTCAAAAATATACGGAACTTGCTGTATTTCAGGATGATATAAATTTTGACTGGACAGATTCCTTTCAAAAGTAAACTTCATCGATTGAGTCTAACTCCTTCAAACCTGCAGTTACATGTGGTGAGAAGAATTCTAAGCACACGAGCCTTCTGCTCGCAAAACATGACAGATTTTTCATTTGCAAAAATCGTGAAATGATATATTATGATGCTCAAAGAAAATTGATTTATTTCATTGTAAAATATGAAATTAAATATAATAAAGGAGAGTATAACAATAATAGTTAGTTTCTTTGTAGTACCAGTACCAATAGTATGAATGTATCCGAAATAGATTAAGGGAAGGATTTTATATTGGTATGATTTCGAAACAAATTCAAAATTATTGTGTTTCATAAAAAATATATTTATTTTGATATAAAATTGTGACAATATTTATCTTTTAGATTTCATCTACAGAAAAATGATTTAGTGGTGTGATTTATAAAATTGTTGCATCCAAAAATCAAAGAAAATTCTTTGTACTATTGATTCTTTTTTATGTCCATAGTTACTCTACAACGCAAAAGTTTAAGCATTCATGTTCACAATGATTTCAGCATACAAAATTACAATTACAAAAGTTAAATTACAATTTTTAAACAATATGGAAAAATACATTAAAATTAAACCAAAATTAAAAACAAAATAAACATTGTCTTAATAGTTTGCATAAAAATTAAATTAAATTAAATTAAAAAAAGTACTTAAAAACCTAATTCCAAAAATTTCATACTTCATTTAATCACTCCATATTTACGAATTTATATCGAAAAAAATTAAATCTTGAATGTTTTCGGTCTCAAATTTATGTTATACATCCTCAATAGATCTCTTGAATTCATTTGCAAAAGGATATTGTCTGCCATTACTGTAAACTTTGTGGTACATGAATGTCTAAAGATTTTCTCTTGAGTAAATATCTGGGCTTCATGTTAGCCAACTGTGAAATTTTATATTTTAAAAATCATACTAGACATTCGTCATTGATTACAGTTTGAGTGGAAACACTGCCTAGCTGAAATTTCCGGTGAAGATTACCTACGAGCTCAGAAAATTGTCTCAGATTATTATCCAATGTGTTAATATAATGTTATTATGCTTAGAAACAACTGGTAAAGTGTAGAAATACTTGTTCATTGCAGCAAAAGGCTGTCTGAATTCTCATCAAATCTCCACCATGTTTAGAAATTAAAAAAAGTAGAAGAAGAAAACGAATCTCTCAATCCAACTTATGACGTCACGTTGCCCAATAATCTCAATCACACCTTTTTTTCATCCCTAAACATCTCTGATTGTCATTTTGTTTTATACGCTGTACAATTTTGTACCCACGACATTCTTCGGGATTTATGACTTGTCTTCAGAGATTTTTTTAGTTTTTATTTGGCAATTTCATTTTTCAAAATTCCTCTACAAATCAAATATTTGAAACTGAGAGTTCTGATTTATCTTTTAGTTTCACAAATAATCATTTGCTTGGTGTTCGCTAGTCTTTAGAACTGATGTTAATTTCGTTTACTTGTTACAAGAGTGCCTATCGAGCATTCATTTTGCATTACATATGCATTAAATAGATAAACTCAATAAATAATAGCTGAAATTATCGAAATGAACTTGCCTTCAGCTTTCAACTGCCAAATTTTCGTAACCTTATCTGTATGAATTTCTTTCGTCTGTGGTATCTTGACTATGACACTCAAAATCTGCAATGCCGTCTTTTTTTAAAACTTGTGTAAATTCAGTAAAATTCGTAAATGTATCTAAACTTTTGTAACAAGAAAATTTCCGTTTTCATTTAAAAAATTATATCATGGAAAATGAAACAATTGTTTTTTGATTACAAAAATTAAAAAAGAGTTTTTAAATATGCTTCAAGGCTTTAGTGGTTCTACTATCACAGTTGAAATTGCAAAGCCTAATGATTTCTTTGAACCTTTACATCATTTTGTATTAGATAAAATCATAATGCAAAGACAGTTAGAAAAGTTTATGAATTAACATTTCTTTAGAAGAACTTCATTTTTATTACTTGTGATATTTTCAATGATAACAGTTTCATAGTGGTTAAACAACATCAAAATTAATCTTTCATAAGAAGAAATAGTAAATGGCATAACTTGATATAACTGATATAAGGATATAAGTTTGGTAATTAAATTTGTAGAAGAAATACAATGTTTCAACAATAAGTAAATATTGTTGTTTTATTAAACTTTTTATAAGATTGTATTATTATTCTTACTCATAACATTTAAAAGATAAATTTACAAAATTAAATTGCTTCCTAAGCAGGAAAAAATATAATTTTGTTCAGATCTTTATGCTAAATGAAAACAATCTGTTTTATTATCTAATGTGATTTTTATGAGTAGTCTTACTTAATATAGACAACAGTATATATTCAGTTCAATGTAGAATTAGAATCGATTTGAAGATAAAGAATTTTTTTTAACTAAACAAATATAATATTTAGTTTCTAAGTTGCTGTGCATTGAATTTCAGATTAAAAAAATTAAATAAAAATCTTTTTTTTTATTGTTTTAACCTCTTCGACTCAATTTTTAATTTAACTTCAAATATGGCTAAAAATTAAAAATAATGTTTAAACTGATTTTTAAAAATACATTTTAAACTATAATGAGAAATTTAGAGAGGATGTGTAATTAAGTGCGTATCTTATATTAATGCCTTGAAGCAAAAGCTAATTTCTATCTCTTCGCTAGAAAAGGTATAGCAGCTCATCTTAAGAAGTTCTTTAAGTTTTCACCCATTCCTAATATAAATTATTTCTCATTAAAGGAACAATAATTCTAATTTATTTTACAAATCGTGATATAATTATGAATGAAAATTTAAGTCTTGAATTCTTTCATAAAACAAGGCATTAAAAATAAAATATAGTTTTAAATTATTTTCATATGGTTGCATAATAATTAACCACAGTAATTGTATTCTTTTTCAAGAAATTAATTTATATTCATCGTCTTTATTCTCATTAACTCAATTTATCATCTGTGTGTTACTTTGCACTCAACAGATCTTTATTCATACGATTACAGAAGAGCAAAAAGCATGAAGTTCCACGTCTTTATTTCGAAAGTAATAAATATTATATCATCAGAAGGGGTTGAAATTATTTTTTGCGGTTTTAGGAATAAGCAAATTAATTACTTTGTAGTGCAGTAAAATCATTATCACTTAATAGCACACAATTTGTATTCATCTGCATACACAAATGAAAGGGATGTATTTCTTCTGTAAGAATTAAAAAGATAACTTAAAATTCTGAATATTTTTATGTTCTTGTCAAAAATAACAAATGCTTATATAAAACTATATTTCAAAAGTTGGATATAGTTTTGTAAAATTTTGTGTGACAAGCAAAATGTTTGATTTTTGATAAATATTACATACCGATTTTTTTACACTGTAAAATTTTATTTTAAAATATATAAAAATTTGAACACTATAGGAAGCTATAATTTTTTTAAATCTATTATTCTTATTTTGCTTTAAAAAAACAACAACTTAAATTTCCATATTGAAGAAAAATCCACTTTTGAAAGTTAATGCAGTTTTCAAATTTCATGAAATATTATAAATAATGCAGTCTTGAATTTGTTTCCCCTTTTTCAAACTGAAAATGATTTATGAAGAAAATATGAAATATATAAGAAAATACGATGATCACCATTCAAAGTTAAATTTTTCAGATTATATGCAGATATTAAAGAGAATATATTCTTGAATAGAAAATACAATAATGAAAAATATACAAAAGTGCATTTGTTGGAATTTTATTCAAAATATTTTGAGTTAGTAAAATAAATTTATAAAGTTACTTTGAGTATTTTATTGAAAACCTAAATGTATATAAGTACAAAAATGCATCTCAATTCTTGTTTGATCGATGATTCTATTTTAATTAAACGATTTATTTCTCGCATGAGTGATATTTTTGAACTCATATAAAATATTCAATAATTAAAAGGAAATACTACATAATGAAAATTTCTAAAAGTAGGAGCAAAAGTTATTATTTCATTACATTATTTCACGAAAAAAATGGAAATGGTTATTTCTATGTATATAAAAATTATGCCATTAAAAAAACAAATAGCATTTTGGTATGCATTGTCTCTAAAATTAAAAAAAAATGTGATGGATTTAAAAAGACTTAAGGAAACTTGTACAAATTAAAAAAAAATCTTTTACTATCTGAATAATTTCAAAATACAATTTAATAAATAAAACATTTTTTTATTGGGAAGATCTTTTTGAAATCATTCATAAATCGTTGTTAAAATGTGGTAATTTTTTTCAGTACTGGGATTTCCTGTGCCAAATGATCCAGATTCGAATCCCGAATAAAACTTGATGTAATGTGGGGCTGTAAGTTTCAGATGATTCATTATAAAGATGCATGCAATTCTTCTTCTCACAGCACGTACTAATATCCATCCAAACCTCAGAGCTAATTTCTTATAATTTTAATGGTTAAGACACGACATCAACGAATAAAATTTAAAATTTTAAGGAGGATCTCAATCGAAATTTTGATTTTTTTTATTTAAGCAGTGTTTAGACCCTCAATAAATCTAATGAGTCGTAAATCATATGTTGAGCATATAGCGAAACATTCGGTTTTAATTTAAGCAGAATTACGTCAATACACAAAGTGTTGTCTTTGCTAGTAATTAAATTATTTAATTCATTTATTATTATTTAATTCATTTATTATTATTTAATTCATTTATTATTTTAATTCATTTATTATTTTAATTTAATTTATCTACTTGTGAAAATTGGGGTCATATTCTGGGTTTATATTTAAGGATATTTTTCATAGAAACAATATTACAAACATTCAAAAGACTAGGTTATTTAAAATACTGTCTCATTAAATCATTTCTAACTATATCTTATGCAAAGTCTTTTTAAATGTTTAAAAGTTGATAAATATATTACTCGTATACAGCGAACTCTCTTCGAAATTGTTTCTTTTTTTTTCTTTTTTTTTTTTTTGTAAATTTGAAGCGTTGAAAATATATACTGATAAATTTAATAAACAACATGCAATAAAGTCAATAAACTGGATTAGAATTATTAAGAATCAATTTTATAGCACTACAACAGCATTTTATATTCAATTAATTTCAATGAAAAAAATCACAGGATTAGAAAAGGTAGGAAAATTTTACTCTCGATCAAACGAAGTGCTTTAAATATTTAAAACATTTCCTTTTAAAAATTTCAGAACATTTAATAATAATTAAAATATTTGTCATTGTTGCTGGGCTAATATTTAGTGTAGTATGTATTGTATCAACAATTTTATTGCTTTAAAGCAAAAATAAATCATATATATTGAAAGAGTAGTTTCATAAACATCGAGTCATCTTTTGCCTATTTGAAGATTTTGGAACAATTTCCTAATGACAAATGTCGGAAATCTTTTACATTTTAAAATCAATTAAGATAGCTTGAAAGATCACATGATTTGTTTAATATTCTGATTTTATTAAATGACATATTAAAGGTAACACACGTTTTCCGTGATAGTTCAGTTTAATTAAATTATGTAGTTTTTTACTGGTATAGAAATACAGATGATGAAATTTAAAAAAAAAACATAGAGTATACAGAATAATAAATACCTATTTTTCATATATATTTAATGAAATAACAGATAAATTTTATCAGAAAATTTTGAAAATTCTTTGAAATAATCTAATAAAGGAATATTAAAATCTTAATCATGTACGTGTCGCAAAATGCTAATTTATCACAATATATAGTAACACATTTTGTTTATATTAAATAAGACGAAAATTGCATCTAAATTTGCATATTTGTTACTTTTAGTTTAATATTCAAGGAATTTATGCATGGAGTTATAACTTAATTTAAAGCGTGGATTCTATGGAAGAACCAAATGAGTGTGCTCTATTTTTTTAGAAGTAAAAATATTATTCATATTCCCTTAAATGAATTATGTTAAAATTAATACATGTTTGCCTTTATTAGCGTTAAAAGTAATTATCAAATTCGGATGCAAGCTGTATAGAAAATATGTTATCTACAAAATAATAAATATGGAGACTCATTCCATAGATGGTCTTTCTTTCTTCATTCTATTCCTCAAGTTTCCAAAGATGTAGGAAATTTAAAATGCTAAGATATAGAATTATTATATTTGTGAAACGTAATTTAATTAATATATTATAATTTTTTTTTCAAAAATATGAGTTATATTTAAATTGGGTTTCGTAGCTTCAAATAGCCTTCAGATGTCAGCGGTGATTTCTGAATTAAATTCTTCTGTATAAACTTCCGTAACACGTCACACTAATTAAAAAACATTAAATCCTTGACATAATTGATATATTCCAGAGTTTGGGACATGTATTTCTTAGAATGTAGTCTCAAATTTAAGAACCCTCTCACTCTCAAAAGATAGAATATACCACACCATACATTGTATCTTCAACGAAATTATTAATTGAACACTGAAACTTAAGCGTTTATTGCGATGCTTTCCTCTAACAAAGAAGAATTTCGTCTTTTAATTTAAGAGCTGCAGCTAAAAAAGTTTTAAAAGAAAAGTTATCCATTATGACAGGGTTATCATTCCCTTAATTTGAATATTTCTTTCTTTAACAGGAAAGGAGTTTAAGGAAATGCTTATTTCAATGACCCATAATTTCTTATCTACTTCTGCTTGATGACTCATTCACAAATTCTCTTTATGCAATAGACTTTTCTTCTTATGAAAAAAAAGTATCAATAGGTAGTATTATTAAAAGAAATATTATTGAAGATCTACTGATACAGCTTCTGCGAATAGTGTAAATTAAGAATATGGCAACGTAGAAAGTAGAAATTGTTCAAGAAAGAAACATATTGAAGGATATATGTTCATTAAATTAGGATATATTTTTTAAAAGTTCGGATTTAGATTATGCCCTAGCCAAACAATACAAATTAAGAAATTTTCTAAATAAAAATTATCTAAAGTATTCTTCACTTAATGCTATTGAACAATTAATTAATTGCTTGCATTGTTTGTAAATATATTTGAAAGTCTTGATTGAAATAAGACATTATAAAGAACCTAGTATTTGTATTTATGAAGACCAATATGTACAAAATAAAATAAAAATTAAATCCAGATAATTTATTCTAAGATTCATAATACTTTTCACATCGAAATTATTGCTTGAATCATAAGAGCACTCTTTAATCTAACAATTGATTGGACGTAACATTTAACAGCTGTGTAGACAGAAAATTAAAGCTATGAATGATTAATTTTTTGAAAGGTTTGTTTTAATAATTTATGTAGTTGGAATAAAAAAGGTACTATTCACGTGGGAAGGTTCCTAGATCTGAAAATACCATTTATGCTTTTATGAACATAGAAAATACGAAACTTTAAATTTTGAGATATAAAAATAAAAGATTCAAACTTAGTTTTCAGCTTAGAATTGTAATATATACGTTACTGCCTTATATTTTGCATGTTCGTTTTAACAATTTTTTAGTTGGCAGATCGAATTGAACATTAATACATTTTAAAGATGCTAGTAATAAATTTTATATGAAGTTTATCGGGATTCAGTTTGTATGATAAAAATAAGATTTTTTGATGCAGTTGCAACAAATTAAAATTGAAATAGTTTTCCTCAAATCGCATAAAACATGTATTGAAAAATGACTGCGACAGGATGAACTATAATTTTACTAAATTACACAAGTTTATTAACTCTTTCAGTAACGTTTATGTTTCCTTTGAAGCATTTTCATGTCCAATTAATAATAAATACATAAATTGGAATAAACTTTTTACGAAAATCATTGACATTATTAACTTCTATTGTTCCAAAAATTTGTTACAATAAAAGTGTAGCAAAAAGGGTTTAAATTCCATATTAATCATATCTATAATTTTTAAGGTCACTTATAAAAAATGCAGAACTTGTATTTGAATCGGAAGTTTTATGAAGGATGAGTTCAAAAATTGTTTCCTACACGAAATGAAAATGCTTTTTATCCTTTTACAAATTACCAATTATTTTAATCAAACTTATTTATGTGACCCATTACATCAGATGTTTTGATTAGTGGATTTCCTAGTTGTTTTACGGATGGGCGTCAATATAATAATATATGTGCTGCATAAACATCAATTTCGATTTCTTGGAGCTTATTTCTTAAGTCAAGCTATTTGTACAATTATCCAATTTGATATTATAATATTTTCAGCAAACGAATTATCTTGAAAAAAATTGAACTTCTCAGTTTAAATTTCAATCGCAATTAACGTATTCTACATTCAAATATTTTCAAAATTAATTTATTCATTCCATAGTGAATTTTTTTGTTAAGTTTGCTTTAAAATTTTTTAATAAAAGAAGATTGAAAAAGTCTTGCATTAAATATTAACGATGATTTCCCTTTATGTGACTTAAAAATTCTTTTTTTAAAGATTCTTGGCAGATAGATTTCAGATTTTTACTGATAAATTTGAAAGAAAGCATTTAAAGAGCATTATATTATAAGATAAAAGAACTGATATATTTATGATAATGCTTTTGCATTTTTGTATGCATTTTGAAAATTGTTATTCATTATTGAATTTCTAAGTACAATTTAATGCAAAACACAGTAAAAAATAAAAGATAAATCAAACGGCAGAATTGTGAAAGCGTTTCATGCTGTTGCCTTTATTTAAAACTCCACATTGTTGAAATTATCAAAGGAGTATGATTTGGAAATTACGGAAAAGAGCTATTTTCCAACGGAATTTCATAACACTTTCCTATAATAGCTCAAATAATTACATTTCGAGATTTATTGAAAGTTAGAAATTTGAAATTCATATAAATATTTTATACTATTTTCTCCTAGAACGACAGTCAACAGTTTTAGCAATGATTTATTAAAACTAATTATACTGCCATTATAGTTAAATTTCAATCATTTTCAATCATTATAGTCGGTATCAAATTTTAGTAAACTATTTAATTAATAAATAAAGAGAATTTATTCATTATCACTGGGAGGGAAATTTCTCAGTTTAAGAGAAGGATAAATAAAAATATAAAGCAATGATTAATGCCCGGTTTGGCATTCGATAATTTAAATGATAACTTGACTTCTTATCACATTGTTTTTCTTTCATAATAGGGATTAAAGTTTTGAAAGGCATAAGATGATTGGAAGGTCTTCATTTTCTACTGTTCCTCATTTAGTAAGAGAAGAATGGTCTGCAAAGAGAACAAAGGCTTAAAAACATGTTAACTTTTTCCTTCCGCTTCTATGAAACTTTTATAGTGTTTCATTAGTGGAGAATTCGCCCAGAGAAAAGGTAAGGAGAAACTTTCATTCATTTTCCTAATTACTTGAAGGGCGAATATTTTAACTTCCTAGGCTGATGATTAAAGTAACCTAAGCTTAAAAGGCATTTAAACTGAAAGATTAAGATCCGGCTATTCTTTTACGTTGATTATGCTCATCTTGGTATGGCGTAAAAAATGTACAGTTAATTATGGAATATAAAGTATTAATTCTCTATTAAAATTGCATTTCAGAAATTGCTTTACATGGGATGATACAACAGGACGAGCGATTTCTAGAAAAAATGCAACTTATTCCCGAATGAAAACCACCAGACAGGCAATGATTTTTTTTGAATCAGTATTGAAACCACATAATGAGCAAACATATTGGAAAAATAAAAATTACTTGAGTTTATTCAGCAGAGAGTTAAAAATTGTTTATTTCAAAATATCAAAAATAATAAAAAGTTTTCAAAATGTAAGTGAATATTTGCTGTAAAATAATTCACGTTTCTTCTTTCTCACTATTAGTTAATTGTCTTAGACAAAATTATTTATTAGGTATTCTAAAAGTTCAATAAACAACTTCTCATTCAAACCACTTCGAAATAAAATAAAAGATTCATTTTGTAAAATGCTATTATATTATACATTATACGATTTTGCAGGAGTTTATCTTATTGATATTTAAAATATGATTTTAGTTTCTTGTAATATATATTAATATTCTTATTTTCTTTCTTTTCTAGATATTTATTAACAATTTCTGATGACAAATAGGTTGAGATTAAAACTTTCTTGACTTTTTGAACTTTTTAGCTAAACTAATATATATATATATATAATTTTCAAATAGAGTCAATAAATTATAGTCAATAAAAATTTTTTACAGGTATTAATATTATAATTTAAATTTACGTATTCCTTCTAGAAAATTTCTTATAAATACGAAGGAATGGTGTGAATTTTTTTTCTTTTTTTATGAGTAAGGAAAACTGTATGAAAATATTAGAAATCTATTTTTTTGTATTATTTGTCTGTGCTAGATAATTTGAAAATTAAAAAAAAATTACTTTTTTAAACCTTACATCTTAAGCACTAAAATCCATTGAGCTTTCGTTGCATTAAACTTGGGCAATAATTGAGAAGATAAATTTAGATCAAATAATTACATTTTATTTTAATTCATATACAAAAATAGAAATTTCACCCAACTTACATATTTGAGAATAAATAGAATGTTTCTAAATTGATAATTAAAATTTGTTAGAAAGAGAGAGAAAAACAAAACAGTGTGGTTTGTCAGGAGAACGTAGACGCAAATGTGAAATTAAAATGGAAAATACATCCGTTCTTTAAATTGTTACAATTTTCCTTGCTGAAGTAGTATGTGAATTTCGAAAATTTTTCTAGTCATCTTAACATGGTAGAAAATTATGTAATTCATCACAAAATGTCCTATCTTTTGCTTCAAAGTATGCCTTAAAAATAATCAACTTTAACTTCAGTGAATAAAAGAGACGAGAAAAATATCAATGTTAATAGTTCACCGATTGTAATAAATTAAATCTTTGGGGTAAACTTTATTTTCATTGCAAGAATGGAAGGGTCATTGCGTTTAAAACGCAAGATCATAGTAAATAGATACAACTCATAATTGGTATTGTATTTATTAAATTTTGAAAACAAATTTCCTTCCCAAGCTTCGAGATCCTTT
The DNA here is from genome assembly GCA_026543865.1 of Argiope aurantia. Taxonomy (NCBI): domain Eukaryota; kingdom Metazoa; phylum Arthropoda; class Arachnida; order Araneae; family Araneidae; genus Argiope; species Argiope aurantia. Next base: position 16,746 of record JAPMOR010051767.1, read on the forward strand.
GCATCCCCGTGTGTAGATTTCGCAATTTATTATTTTAGTTTCCTGACAATGATCAATATAGATCTCACAAAACGCAAGAACTGCACTGTAGTTGCTAAGGAAGTTTCAGATCATGTCATGGATTTCAGGAGAAACATTTCAGTTTCCTCTTAACAACTTCATTTACAATACGAAATTCTGTTTTTTATTTTTTTAAAAATGTTTTATGTGTCTCCAAATAAACTAGCATATTTTCCGATAATGAAATTTTTATAACCTTATGCTGCTGCTCCATGTGATTTAATTTTTCTTCCAAGGGAAGAAAATATAAAGTTTATAAAAATTGAATCAGAGCATGCCATAACTGAAACTCTAGAAATATGAATTTCAAAGTTGAAAGTCCTGCCATCTCTTTTCTCTTACAAGCAACTAGTATGATTCTAATAAATATTTGCCCAGCATTTGCCCATTGATTGCAAACTTGATAATTTTGTGATGTCATGTTTTCGAATGACACCTGGCTACTCTAGTCTGAAAACTTAGCTTACAAAGAAAATGGTGATCTCAAAGAGTTAGTAAACATTACGTAATATCGACGTAATCGATATATTTTTATATACGTAATATCGATATATTTTCTAACAGAAAATCATTTTCTCTTGCCATTCTTTACTTCCTTACCAAATTTAATCCATCGATTTAGAAGACAGAAACAGAAGGCCGACAAAGTCCTCACCTTCAAAACAATGTAAATTCAATACTTCAAAAGGTGACTATTAAAAAAAATGTTTATCGCGGGACCCTGAACACCATTTGTTCAATGAATTACTTCAAAAATTCAAAAAGAATTTGCAGAGGTCAAAGAATAAATCTCACTTAAAATATAAGTAGACCCTAGGAATGTTCAAGGTATATAATGTAAACAAATTCCATTTAAAAATGCAAAGGAATGCATAAAAAATATTCAAGCAAGCAAAAATATTAAAGAAATTCAAGCAACGTTTTGTAAAAATAAGAATCAATAAAATATAACATTATATTGCAATTTGAAAAACCAAAAATATTTGATAATTTCATATCTTTAATGAATTTAAATGGTTATTATTTAGATTTAGATAGCGTTAAATATAAGTTTAAGTACATTTACAAATAGTATTTATTCTGGATGAAATAGTAGGTAGAATTCTATTTCAAGTGCTTATAAATTAATAAACATCAGTTCCTTCATGAGATTTATAAGAGTTTATGCAAAAGACAGAATGAATTAAATGAAGTATTAAATTTAATAAGGATTCAAATTTTAGAATATCGTGTCTGTAACATCATTATCCATAATAATAGAAAATAATATACACACTTATTTAAAATACTTCATTGACGAAACAGCTATTATGTTTCGTCAATGAATGCAACGTTGAGTAGAGTTTTAATTTATATTTTAACAATACCGATTAAATGGTAATATAAGCCTTCAAAGTAAGTCTTATTTAAAGTATAAAACATAAATAATGAGTTTATTCAATCTGAGATGTTATAACAGAATTTCAATAATTTTGAATGGCAATAACGTTTTTCGTAGTGGAATTCGTTTTTATAGGAAATATTTTGTCAATTATATTAGAGTTGTACTTGTAGCACGAAACATGTGGACATATTTTGCACATAAATAAAAATTTAGGAATTTAAAAAAAAAAGTTCTGCTTTTTTTTAGTGTCTATGTCTGCTTTGATATTCTGATAGTCTGTGCATTGCAAAGACGGTTTTTATGCTACATGTGGTATTTGAACAACACCTACAACTGTTTACTACGAACATTATATTTTAAAACCAACAGAAGTGATCTCCCCGAAATTTACTCGCATATTCTCTGAATAAAAGTGCTTTAATTTCTTTTTCCTTAGTACAAAGATCAGGGACCTATTAAATGATAGCAAAACCCAATCGGTTAAGAAGTAAAGGAGTTACTGTGTTTTTATTTTCAGAGTATCGCAAAATAGCCTTTTATACCTCGCAGTATAGTAAAAAAAAATTAAATTCGCTTTTTGGATATCTTTTTTGTACCAAACCAAGATTTTAGCCGCAAGATATCACGATAAATTTCATATACCTAGAATTGTATTTTGCATTTATGATTTTGCTCGCAAACGGATATACAAACAGACAGATGATCATGCATTTGTTTCGAATATAATAATTTGATACATATCTTTATATTCACAAGCTGCGAGCTAAGTTTTATCAACTTAAATTTTTAGTTACAGTTTGCAATTATTTTGTAAGACTTGTTTTTGGACAAACAGCATAAAAAAGAAACAAAATTTCAGAAAAAAATTGCCTATTTACAAAAAAAAAAAAAAAAAAAACTTTTTTGAATTTTAAATAAATTTATTTTCGAATGAAAAAATTTCGAATCAATTATTTATTGGATTTTTTAGAGATTGAAATACATACGACACTGGACCATAGCCATAATGAAAAAAAAGAGAAATTTAACTGTTGTTTTCTCACCTAGAATGGTGATGTACAAATAAAGATTTCGTTTACAATTCTAAAAAGATAAAAAGAAAAACTTTATAGATTCTAACAAGAACAGTTTTTAAAGTTTCTTTCAACAGTGTTACCGGTTAATCATTCCGAGTCTCTTAAATAAGCCCATAATTTTTTTATAGGCTATTCGAATAGCCATGGTGGAATGATCACAAATGGATGGTGTATGGTGGTTTGAAGACTTTGAGCTTGATAGAACAACAAATCTTATAACAGGTAACCCCTGTGACCTTTGTGGAGGAAATTGGTCGATATTTTGAGGCTAAAAAATAAAATCTCAAAGAAACACACTAATACCAATGTGTGTAATAGTATATAGGTGTTAATATATTATAGAAAAAACTATAAATTCTCATAAAATGACACATATTAAATCCATTGACCGGAAATGGGATGTAAAATATTGATTGTATCGTATTTGCATTGAAGAGCTTCAATTGTAATAGATCTTGGTGTAATTATTTTATGAATCTTTAGCCCAAATGCTTCAATTGTAATAGATCTTGGTGTAATGATTTTATGAATTTTTATCCCAAATGCTACAATTAATAGATCTTGGTGTAATAATTTTATGAATTTTTAGCCCAAATTTTGCTACGTGGAAATAGTCAAACAAATATCCATAACATTCCTGTGCATTTAAAATTAAAAGGCATTGAAATGTTTTAAGTTAAAATACAAAATCCTGTGTTGTTTGAAAAAAAAATTAAGATGATGAAGGAAAACAGAATACAGAAATACTATATATAAATATCAAATATATAATTTTAAATGCTAAATATATGTAAGAAATCTATTTTTCGACTATCCACTCTTTTTTTTAAATGATAATTTAAAGGTGATTGTTTGTAAAAGTACTTAAAATAAATAATATATGAACTGCACGTGTATAAAATTACAGTCATCAGAAACGTTTGTCTTATAATTCATATTATAAGATAATTAGGTTAACTTTTGAACATGTATTGTCAAATAGAATATTCATAATATAGTTAATCTATATTATGCTTAATTTCTAATTCTAAATTCTTAATTAATTGAGAAATATTTTAATATTTACTAAAAAAAAGTAAAATATGTTAGTAAGCCATTAGTTATTGCAATTTAAATAAAGAAATGCAATGAAAAACTGATGAAATCATTTTGTAAAATATCTCGTTACTTATTTTCACTATGTAAGCTTATTTATAAACTATTCTTTCCGATTTTACAATGAATACACAAAATATAATTAATATCAAGTAATTATCTTTACGTTTCCTATAATTTCTATTACCATAATAAATAATATCAAGTAAAAGAAAACTTTTCTCGGTATTATATCACTGTAAACAGTGTTAAACACTTTACTTGAGCTCTTAAGCAGAACTTTTCAATCAAAAATAATAAACAGGAATGTATCAAAATTATATTTGCTCGAAGTAGTTTATTCCTTTTAATAGATGTTATTTTGATTTATTGTGAAAGCTATCTTTAACTACCAAAGTGATAATACACACAGAGACGAGAATTTTCCAAATGTTTCTAAATTATACTTAATATTTGAGAAATGTAAATTTAAATTAAAAAAGATAAGCTAATTCGTAAACAAATATCTCTCTTATGTATAATTAGGAAAGAATCATGGCCTTCGCGTTTGTGGCGAGATTTTTCCAAAGTTTAAATTATGGAGACGGAAATGTTAAAAGCATATTCATGTTTTCGTTTAATTTATAAATTTAAAAGCGAAATGTATGCTTGTTTAGGGCTAAATGTTACTCAATAGATGAAGAGTTTATTTGATGTTCTGAATTTCCGTTTCATAGCTGCGTAATTGTATAATTGTGAGATTCTTTGAGTTGGCCAATATTGTGTCATTATTTTTTTAAAAATAAAATTTTAAAAGTATTGAGAATTATGTCATGTGTTTTTAATGGATTGTCGTTAAGAACAGCTGGCAAAATTAATTATATTTTCTAAAACTTATGCAGCTATTATTACAAAATGATCTCTAAAGCCCTTCTTTTAGAAATGATTCAACCTTCTCTGGTCAGCTATTTACTTGAAGTTCTAAGCATTAAAGAATATTTTAAATAAGATAAGAGGCGTATATTTAACTGATATGGTCATATTCATTTTTTGAAAAGAATACAAATGAAACTGAAATGATTCATTATAATTACAAAACGCTTATATGCTCCGAATTCTTTTCAATTTTCCAATGAGTTTTATAAAATTAATTTAGTAAATGCATAGAGAAAACTTAATCTACTAATTCTTAAAGACCTCAAATTATTGAAATCTTAACTTGCTGAAATGCCTGTTTCCTCTATACTCCATATAGAAAAAAATATTTTCTTTATATTTCATATAGAATAATCGTCAAAAAAAAATTAGAACTCGAGAGTTTGACGAATCCTCACGTTTTAGACCTCTCCGAGTTTGAAAAGCATGTTTTTGACATCCTGCGTTTGTCACTTCTTTTGTTTTTTGTTTTGAAAAAAGTTCATCTAGCTAGTCTCGTGAAACTTCGTATATGATTTTTGCACAAAATTTGTAGATTTCTGTCAAATTTCCAGAGAAATCCATTCAGAAGAAGTTTGTTTATTATAATAATAATAAAGTATATATAAAACGGAAAGAGCTAGCAGGTTAAAACTTGGTATACCGATTTAACATCTAGAGTGAAGATGTCTATAAAATTTCGCATCATATCTTTTACGGCATTGCCTTTCTATAGATATGTACTCTCACAAACATTTATAAGCAATAACTGAAAAATTTAATGACGGGGCGCCATGGGTGCAGAATTCGTGTCTATGGATGACAACGCCATAGACACGAATGGGCAAACACCATAAACGAATGCCTTCGATCGGTGGATACCACCCGTATGGACTGGCCGGAATTCTCACCGGATTTCAATCCAGCAGAGTACATATGGGACATTTTTGCCGACGAGTTTCAGCCCGTCAAACACCTCCTACATGTCTACCGGAACTTCGGAGAGCATTGCTTGATGAATGGTGTAATATTCTCCAAGATCAGATAGATAATTTGATACTCAACTTGCCTAGGTGTTGTACGGACTATATTGCATCGTCTAGAAGACATACTATGCATTAACCATCATACCAACATGTAATATTGGTATTTGTAAATAGGTTTTTTTTGTAATTTGCCCCAGGGAGAAAAAAAATAATGATATCAAACATATAGCATCTTTTTTGCTCTTTACCTTTTGTTTAATAAATAGGCTTTACACAAAAGTAACATTTTTCTTGACTCTTTCGTTTCCTGAACTTGCATTATCCTTTATTTATGGACATGAGTACACTATGGATGGAAATTAAAGAATGTTTATACTTCTAAATAAAAGCGGAAATCGAAATGATGAATTTAATAAATAATTGCATATAAATTTGAAGTTCGTATAATTTAATACAGATTCTTTTAAGAATTAAACTAAGACAATAATGCAGCTCCGTCATGGATTTTTGTCTAGTTAAAGTTTAAAATTTTATTATTACTAATCATTATTAATTTAGCTTCAAACAAAGCTCAGCTTTCTTTTTCTAATGATATGATAAAAACAATTGTCAGAATAAATTTCGCCTTATTTTTTATAATTCCAACACTCTACAACTATGTTTTTAATTTAATAAATAAATAAATCATAAATCACTGAAGAAAATGATATCCATTAATTTTTTTTCTTATAATACTCTAACTTAAAAAATAAATTGATATTTTTTCAATTTAAACAACTTTAAGTCCAGTCTCTCCATAGCCATCCTTAGGCATATCTTGATGTTTTCTAAAAACCCCAAGTGGTGTAAAATGACCCTGTTTCGCCACGACGTAAGTAAAAATATCTTCACCAAAAACAATAAAAGTCAGCTGATCACACGGATCATAACACATGCTTATTGTATCGTTCCTTTCCCAGTATCTCACACAACGGCTCTCCAGTATACTATGAGAATGAATTGTCTTGTCCCCTCACTAAGATGCGGATTAAAAGAACTAGAAACGGACCATCTACCAAAGGAATCCCACAGGACCTGTGTTCTCGAGACTTCGCTGACATGGAACTAGTTCTCTTACCACCGGCACACAGCTAACATCCCTGGCTTTTAATGTTATCCCATTTGTCAAGAACAAACCTTCGGGGACCAGACCCTTTCTTGACCGCTCCGAGAGAATAGGCAATCGTATTTCTTCAGATAGAGTAAGAAAATGCTCCCTGTGTAACTTTCACTCTACTGACTTAGCGATGCCTTACAAAAGAGGGATTTAAGTCTTTGGGACTAAACAGGGCTCAGCCAGTCAATAACTGAAGATTTACCTTACTACCTCTGAAGAATGGATTTCTTTCACTATCAACGAGCAGAATTAACTGCGCAAAAACGTTCGCAGAGACTCAATAACTGGAAATCCATAGTAAGGGAATAAAATTTTCCATGAATTGTTTTTTTTTCTTTTATTATAAATATCACCATTTTCCTGAGTTTTTTTTGTTGCTGTTGATTAATTATTTTATCCTAGAAAATTTTTGATACAGTATAGAACTTTTTCACACTAAATGGCTTCTAGGTCGATGTAATTGAAAAAAAAAGTTAAGTAAAATTGAAATAGAAGGAAACAATTCATTCTGTTATTCATAAAGCAAAGAAATATTAAAATCGTATACTTAAAGGCATTAAAGAATTATTTCTAAAATAAATCATACTATTTGCCTTTGGTTACCAGCTTGTTTGTCTAAATTATTGACTTTTTACGCTGTTAAATGATTATTACGGAATACCTTCTTTATATAAAAAAAATATGCATCTTGCTATTTAATATATATGCTCTACCTGAAATATCGTTTTTTAATTCGAGTCAATTAACCTCTTCTTCTTCCATAATGCGTCTAGTTGAAGTGAAACTTCTGCAGGGTGGCCATAACCTGCTTCAAGCGTCCTTCTACATTTTAAAACTTTCAAACGTTTGAAATGATTAATATGTGTTTACGTGTTTGAGTTTTTATATTTGTTTTTTCTAATGCGGCAAAAAAAAGAAAAACAGTGAAAGAACTGAAATTTTCGTGGACAGGAGAGGACGGCGAAAGGGTTAATAAGAACATGAATTTAATTTAATCGGTTTATTACAAATTAAAGACTGTATATATATATTACGAAATTAGAGCACAAGTGAAAATCCTACAATGGAATTGAAAACACGCAATTGAACATTTTGATAGATGAATTTGAATTACATAATATTTATAAATATTCTTACAGATCGTGTACCCAATTGAAATAAAAATATCATTATAACTATGGAAAATGTATGGAAGTGGAATTGATATCATCTAAATGGTAAAACAGTTTTTATTAAAAAAAGTGCTTTGGAATTAAATTATCAATTTCGATAAATAATCATTGCAATTACATATTTGACAATAATTTGCCCAATTTTTGATCTCTGTTCTCTCTCCCTTTTTCTTTGTAGCCATATTTCTTGATTTCTTTTACATCTTCATTCCTCTAACTCAAAGCATCTTATGACAAGTTGCTTTCTTTATAAAACATTTCAAATAACATTTTTTACCTTCATTAATCAGCTATGTAAAAGTTAAATTAAATTACAATGTAAAAATTTCAATGAAGCAATCTGAGATTCGTGTGATACTTTTGCTTACATTTGACTGTTGCCATTCGACAATAAAGTGATAAAAGCAATTTTCTAAGCCATGTGCGTTAGCGCTTTATATTATAGATGGAAATAGCCATAATACTAATGCTTTATTTACTATCGCCAGTTAATAAGTTACTCATAACTGATTTTACATACAATTATTAATTAACAAATTTCTTTCCAGTTGACTTAAGAATTAAGTCTTTCCATCCCAATGACTCTCAAAATTTTTATCACACTCAATTCCCTTAATAAGACCTTATTGAATCAAAATAAGATTCTTAATGAATCAAAATAGGTATTGGATATAATATCACATCACATTTTTTTATCACCAAATCTGGAAATATAATTTCATAACAGCTGATTTTCACACTAACTCTGAAATTTTCGGGCAACATAGAAAAATGATGGATTTAGTTTTAGTAAATAAATTTCAATGAAATAATTGAAATTTAAAGTATATAGTATTTATAGACATAATTACTATTAATTAAAAGGATATTTTTTAATGTATTTACACATGAGGTTTATGTATTGTAGTAATTGAAGATAATCAAGACTTTCGATAATTTGAAACATGGACTGAATGATAAGGCGAATCTCTCACTATGAACTCCTAATAAAATTAGTTTAAATTAACATGCATGATAGTTATTAATATTTTATTAGAAAAAAAATTTCTTAATTAAATGTATATCTGGATAAATATCATGGGGTTTTTTTACAAGCAACATTTATGGAAGATTTCTGCAATAAAATCAATGAAATTGTTCAAAATAAAAAAAGCAACATTTGTGTATTTGCTTTGACGTATGAATACACAATCAATGATAAATAAAATGTCAACAAATACTAATTGCCTCTTTCTGATTAGACACGCGATATTTTTTGATATAACAGCAATAAATATTTCATTTTCTCTGTAATAGATGCAATGTTTGAAAACAAACTTGAGCGTATTAGAAGGGCTTCATTTTAGTTACAATATTGTTAAAATTGAATCATATTTTTGGAGAAAGTTCTCTTTTATTTTCTGATTTCTCCATTTGTTCATTATTTGCTTTGCAGGCGGATATGTACTTAACAAAGATGGCATTATCTCTAAATTGCAGATGATAAAAATTAAACATCCTAACAATGGCCTTGCAATTAAATGGTATTATTTGATGATTATTCACTTTTGACTAGCAGCTGTATCACCCGGATTTTCTCGCTAAATTTCTGCATTCAGTATTTTATGCAACTTTATTTTATTATGGAAGTATTACCCCATTTTGTTCATTGTATTATAAATAGCTTTAATTTTCTGTTATCTCTAGCAAAATTTAAACTTTAATGATTAAATTTTAATTAATACATCTTTCTTCAAATCAAATTTTATTTTTAAAATATGAGTTACGGAAAACAGAATCATTCATTATCGTAGTTTCATATGCAGTACATAATATTTTAAAAATAATTTATGTATTTTCTAAAAAAAATTAAAAATTTTTTTATTCAACAAAAAATATAAATTTTGATTTTAATTCCAAATGGTTTTAAATTACTTATATGACAATATATTTTCAGTCCATAATTACACTTTTCAAAAATTTATTGTCTAAATTTTATATATTCCTTTGGTCCTCAGGGAACGTATTCAGTAAAATATTCTTGACATTCCAATTTATAAATTTAAAAAAATGTTTCCATTTTCTGCAAATAAAACTGACCGAGTTATGAAAATTTAAAAATTATTTTTAAAAAAATGTACGATTTCATAATTTTGCACTAATTAGCTTTCGGGAATCTGCAGTTGCAGATTATCCTGTCTTCTTTGAGACATTCATAGGAATGGCCTAAGATAGTGATGTATAAATTTTTCATAATTCACTCCGTTTTATTCGCAATAGAGTGGACCTTTCTTTTTAATTAAAACTTTAGTGTATCAAGAATATATTACTAATTATTATTCATAGGACCAGGGCTCTGAATGAAAATATAAAATTCTCAATTCATTAAATGAAACTGCATAAAATATTATTCCTTACTATCTTATGATTCTAGGTAATATGCTTAATGCTAACTGTTTAGAAATTAAACGTTATGATTCGATTAGAGTACACACATGCACACACACAAGCACACGCACACACACACACACACACACACACACACACACACACACACACACACACACACACACACACACACACACACACACACACACACACACACACACACACA
>JAPMOR010051767.1:27261-41422 GCA_026543865.1 Argiope aurantia
TTACGGAAACAAATGCAGTCCTAGAATTTAAATGAAAGTTATTTAAGTTATTTATAAAAGTTATTTAAGAATTTTTTTTGCAATAAGCCATGGAATTCCATACTAGTAGCATAATATTTTTGCTTTGAAAACACAATGAAAACAACCAGAGGATTAAAAAGTATCCAGCTTTCTCACGAAATTCTGTTTTAATGGTTTATTTAAAAACAATTTACCATTATGACTTTGGAAATCTTTAAACAAAAATATTAAATAAATGATTGGTTGACTTAAAGTCATTTTAATCTTTGAAAATCTGTGACGTATTAAAAATTAACAACAGAAAGTCTTGTGTAACATAATAATAATTTATATGCACTGGAACTGTAAATCGATTTGTAAAACTAAAAAGATAATAACTTATCACTTTATCAAAATGAAAAGAAAAAAAAGCTCATTGATCCAATTGTAATTTGAAATTTTAATCTTGTATGGTTGTTAACATAATGAAACAAAATGACGTTGTCCCACTGCACTAAGAACTGTTACCTTAAGTAAAGAAAAATGGAGCTCAGGTAAGAGGATGTTTGAGTCAATATTGGGTTCCTTTCAACAAATTACCATCCCCACCTTTTTCATATTCAAATATGCATCAATGTGCTGCAACAGAACAAAGGGACGAAGAATAAGGCCTTAATATCCCAAAAATAATCCATTTCATTCTGCACAGACCATGAAAGATTAATTAACACTTTCCTTTCAGTTGAAAGTTATTCTTCGAGAAAAGAATGAAAGAAAACTTATTTTTGCAGATAAAGAAAAAAAATGCTTTTAATAAGATGAGGGATTTAATTAGGTTTGAGAAAAATATCAGATGCTATCATATGATTAAAACTGTTGAATAATCAAAGGAGTTTGGTTCTTTAAAAATAATATTCTTTTCTTTCACATTTAGATAATACTAAATCCTGAATGAATTATTCCCACTTTTCTGAAGTGTTGTTCATTTAGCAGATTGTGTTACAAGTTTATTACCACAAATAAACTTCCAGAAAAATCGATTTTAGTTAAGTGAAATTAACTGCCAATGAATTAGACGTGTTTTATTAATCCTTAATATGAAGAGTTTTGATTAACAAATAAGGCTTTTATTGTTTTCGTTTAAGGAAATATTAATCCTCGTTTAATTAATAAGGCATATATTGAATTTTCTCAAATCTTTCTATTCTGAAACCATTTTTCTTGTGGTATTTTTTTCCTTTCTGCTGAAGTTATTGCTGTAAACATGCATATTGGTCAATTAAGAATATACATTAATATAGATGGTATTTCTTAAAAGTGGTATGGATGCTGTAAGCGTAGATATTTTGGGCTCATACATTTATAACAACGTTCTAGATCCAGCAAGCATTTAACTTCACTCCTTTCACATAAAGGTTTTAAAGAAACTCGGATTGCTTAGTAATTTATCTTACCTTTTCTTTCTGTGCTTCTGCATACTTAATTATAAAGATCTGTAATCATGAGGAGAAAAAAAAAACAGAATATGTAATTCAATTGTAGATGGAATCAGAGAAACGTTTCATCAAATGATTCATGAAAGAGATGCCATTTTCCTTATCTTCATGAAACTTACTATCTATACAGGAGGTTTAAGGGTGTTATTTCTCTCAACTATTATTATAAGAGATCAGTGAATAAATATTAAAATTTATCTAATTGATGAAAAACAAGGTTTTATGAATTATTATAGAAAGTGACGAATAATAAACTACCTAAAAAGATTTCTTTTCATGCTATATCCAAGAGGAATGTTTTATGAACTTTGATACATTTCAAATTATGAAAAAAAGGAAATTTTTCATTTAACATTAACCCACAGCTGGATTCCCACAGATTCCGCTTTGCTCATTAACTCTGATTATCACATGGTATTTTGTCCTTGAACAGAAGCACCTTTTAGATGATTTTAATTTATTCATTCCGCAATTTGTTGGCAAAAGACTAATTATGAACTTCTATGTATAGTTAAATTATTCTTTTTTAAAGTTTTTGTTATTATTCATGGATTTAATGACTTCTGAAACTTCTATTGATTTTAATAATGCAAAAAGAATACAGAAAAACTAATATTTTAAAATATTGTGTTAATCATATTTTTGCTAAATTCTAGAAGTTATTAACATTAGTGTAATTCCGTAATATCTAAACGAAGTAAGTACTTATTAAAGGATTGATCAAGTTTTTCTTACAACATCTTTCCAACATTTAATATTATAACATTTATCATTTTTAATATTAATATTTTAAATATTTATGGTAACTAAGTGATTTCTAGAATGTATTGTGTTTTCAAAATAAATTCCACTGCTTCTTACAAAAGACAAAAAAGAAAAATAACAACGGAGTCATTCTGACTTCATGTCTCTGGCCGCGTCAGGAAATCTATGTCTCCAGTTACTGATTCATTAATAACAAAAAAAAAAAAAAAAAAAAAAAAACATAACTCTAAATTTATAGAAAAATCTTTAGTGGTTACGTCACTCTCAATATATTTTTTTTAATTATTGTTCAAAATAACTAAAATGTCCAAAAATTCATTTAAAAATTTATGGTTTTAAAGTATTCAAAAAATTAAAAATTAAGACTGTTATTGATAAATTTATGAAAAAAGTTTTAAATGATAATGGCGGAATAAGATATTTGGTATCAATAATTTTATTTTATTTATATCAAATTGATTAACATTCTAGTAAATCCATTCCTTAAAATTAAATAATAATATAGTGCATCGAATTCAGGTTTCTAAGTGTGAGAGCTTTCATAATTGTTGATCGTTGAAACAAAATGCATTACGTATGAAGAATGTTATTCATATGAATGAACAAATATTGATAGTAAAACTTAACCCTTGAACGTAAGCTAAGTAATTATATAGCTTGTCTTTATACAAGAATCGATAATGTATCCAAGAAGCACATATGAGCCGTTTATTTTGAAAATGAGCCGTTTATTATGAGCCACATATGAGCCGTTTATTTTCCTCGTTGTGGTGGAAAAACGATAATTTTAAATTCAGCATCATGTTCTATAGAATTTTTGTATGGTGCGTCCCTTGTAAATCTGATTCAGCATATAGTTAAACAATTCTCGGTTTCTCCATCGGTATTTTTATTTCTTTTTAAAACCGTCTTCTCCAGAGGTTGGGTTGAAAATAAATATTCGCGTTTCATTTCATGTATTGAGCATTTATTATGCTTTCGACAATTTCGTATTACTTTATTGTAATCCTGGGGACTTAGTTTAGTTTAGTTATATTAACGTCCCGCTTGAAGCAACACTAGGGCTATTTTGCGATGGACCTCGTAATTTTGAACCGCTGTCGGATGACGAGGACGACACCTGAGCTGGCACCCCCCCTCTCCTCACCACACCACACCAGCGGAAGGACGTTTGGTCAGGACGGATTTAACGTGCAACAGACCCCCTTACACGACGGTTCTTTGGTGGAATCGGGTCCTGAACTTGAAACCCTCCGGTTCCGAAGCCGAGACCTTACCACCAGGCCACCGCGGCCCCCTGTAATCCTGGGGAATATACAAGGAACTGGTTTTCCGGATGGCCAGTTCTACCACTCCCAAATCCCGTTGGCTCGGTAAAATTGAATGTCCTGACACAAAAACTTGTGATCAATATGTATTTCATTGTCAATGGAATGAACAATCGGTGTTGGAAGTAAACATATTATTTTCGAAGCGAAAAATTAAGATATACTTTTTGTTATTTATGAAATACTGTACAACCACCTATTTTCATTATCAAAGATAGATAGATAGAATTACCCTAGATTGCAGGCATGATTTAAAACGGCCATATTTCCTTCACCATACAGTAACTGGAGCTAAATTTTACCGAAATATATTCGGTCTAAAATAATTTCAATCTAAGATGGACTTGCACCACTTTCAAAATGAACAGATTTTCAATACTGTTAAGAGCTAAAATTCCATCTCCCAAATACTAGAATCTCATTTTTTTTTTACTTTAAATTATTTATGCATAAAAAAGATCTTAAGAAGTTTTATCTATAACTGCCATTATCTCCATTTTTTTCAAATATTGACCTGCCCCACTTTTAAAATAAGCGACTCGTATATCTATCCTACTGTTTGTGCAGTTTCAAATTGAACTATTAACAATTTTACAAGCTTATGACTCATACCAAATTCATAGTGCAACAAACGCTTGTTAAGTAATTGAATTACCTAGGATATCATCCAAAAATTAGATAGAATATTCAGCTACAAATATTTTTTCTTCAAAAATGCATCTCAGTGCCTTGGTTTAAATTTGGTCTCTCGCAGTTATTTCCTATCGAGTTTGCTTTTGATTATTAGGTATGGAAATTTGTATTTAAAGATCAACATATATTTCTGATCCCAAGATTATAAATAAAAGAAGAAAGATAGTCATCATCTTATCAGTTATTCAATGCTATTTATTCATATACAAATTTATTTTTAAAAAAATGTTTTTATGCTATTTTTGTATGTTATGTCTTATAACAATTTTTTCATACTATTTAAAGAACATGAAGAAGTATGCTTATCTATTAAGTAATTTTAAAATATCTTTATCAAATTTAAAATTAAATCTTTTCTAATGTATGATAGAGATACAAAGTGACATTTATCTTTTTGAAAAGTTCTGCTCTTCTCTAAAATAAATGTAGAAAAATTTGGCTCTATTTAATTTTTATCACTCCTTGTTTAGTAAGGAATAAAAATAAAAGAAAACGGGAAACACATTTTAAAAAAGGAAAAGAAAGAAAGAAATATATGAGGGTCAATTTGAAATACAGATTTGCTTTTTCTATGACTTTAAAAGGAAGATATTTCATATTTCATTCACAGATTTCCATTTTCAAATGATATGACAAGAAGATATTTATTCACTATATAAAAAGAAAATCGCTTTATAAAATCCATATTTTAAAATTTTTAAAGGTATCTAAGAAAAAATTATTCACATTGAAATGTGCAGTAATTTTTCTTATCTTTTCTAAAAAATACAAAAGATATATCATGCAAATATAAATATAAAATGAAATACAAATATTAAAATAGAAGATTAAGTATTTTTATTTTACGTGAATTACAAATCATTTTGGCAATCAGAAAATGAATTAATTTTGGTTTGTAATCTTCTCACTGGAAACCTTATCTCTAAAACACATGAATTTGTGAATTATAAAAGACAGAATTCGACTTAAATATTCAACGATATTGGGTACTTAAATTTCTGCTTGAATTATGAATCAGTGCGCAGTCAGAAAAAACCCATAAAATCTCCAAAACAGATTTTTGAATTTTTTTCTTTTATTGCAAAAGCGAATAGGATTTCAAGAGGCCATTTAAAGCATATCCATCGATATTTAGAGTCAGTAAAACATTTATATTTAAACTACTAGGTTTGAAATTCCCCTAACATGATAATTTATCCACGCAGACTTGCAGATAAATTGAGATGTTCTCCGAAAAAAGGCATTCCATTTTGAGGCAATGTGACAGCCGGCTTCTCAAATGGCTAATAAAGAACCGATTGGAGGAGGCATAAATCGGATTTAATTAAAATAAAACGTTTCCCCATCAAAGTCAATCCTAAATTCGAGCTACGATAAAAACATTTCAGCTAGTACTCCGTTCTCTTTTATTATCTAAATAATTAACCAAATAAAAACAAAAACTAATAAAAAAAGAGAAAAAAAATCCATTCAGTGTAAAAGGAGATTAAGTCGGCATTCATACGCTTTCATTAATATATATTGATAAAAAAGAAAACATTTCTTTTGTGGCACTTCTTAATTATCGGCAGATTCTGATTAATCGGCATTGTTAGATTAACCCGGTTTCATATTTACAATAAAAAAACATCAGCGTAAAAACTAAATTGATTATAAGCATTCTCTGTCTTGAAAAGCATATAAATTTGAGTCTTGGATCACTTGTGCTCGGATGGAAATAAATCAGGTTTAGAGGGAAGAAGAAATTGGTACGAAAAAAAATAAAGGAAGAAAATTACAACGAACCTGAGACTAAAATAAAATTAAATTGCCTTTGCTAGCTGGAAATGAGTAAGAAAAAAAATTCAGTAGCTTTCTTTACAATAAAATTTGAAAGGGAGGGGGATGGGTTGGAACAGGAATATTTAAAGCGCGAAGAAGTCATTAAAACACGGAGCTTTAATGAGTAAGATAGGGAGAACATCTAGAGAACCGTTGCCACTATAGACAAACTTAATTTCGGAGCCAGCTGCTAGTAATTAATAACACATCTTAGAAGATCAATGGAACCATTAAAGTTGGTGAGTTATTGATTAAAGGGAAGCTGTTAGTCAGTCACCGTTAGTATATTGTAGCGTTTAGAAAGAGCGAAGAGTAAGTCATTTTGACACATTTTCTTCACTTGATGGATTTGAAATTTTGGTGATTAATTGATTGGACGAATGGTTAGGTCATCAATATACCGTTTTCAATAAGTGGTCTTGAAGAGCGTCGCGATTCAATGGAGATTTTAAAGTCAGAAATGTTGTAGAGAATTCAATAAACTTGTTTTAGACAGTTTAAGTTGGAATATTTATGAGGCGATTTCTATTAAATAGAATTTAACGGTAATGGAAAATTCATTTAAATGTTACATAGAATAATCATGTTGATAAAATCTATTTAAATGTTATATAGAATAATCATGCTGATAAAATCCATTTAAATATTATATAGAATAATCATGCTGATAAAATCCATTTAAATATTATATAGAATAATCATAAAGATAAAATAATATATATTTTTACTTGCTTTGATTTAAAGTAGACCACCATGAATTGTATAATATATATATATTTAATGTATATGAGTGGGGATGTGAATATCACTAAATTTGTCAGGTTATAAAAGAAATTTATTAAATTACTATATACTCCTTGTTGAACAAATCTGTTAAAAAATCTTTTGATGATATTCTATAGATAACAATTTTTCCTATTTCAATACATAACACCGGGAACTTTAAAGGTAGACAATTAAATAGGGATTCAAGGTTGTTTCCTTTTCAAGTAAGCCTTTTTCTTTTTTTACTTCCCTTTTTAATTGCATATTTTTATTCAAAAAATGTTACAATTTAATAAATTATTAGATATTCCATTATAATTAAGCAGAATTTTCAAATGTATATTCAAAATTACTACCTATTGATTTGACTTTTTATTTAAAATAATTCAAACGCATTTGTGGTTTTATGTACTTAAATTTTTATGGTTTATTTATTTGTGTAAGTATCTAATTTAAAGCTTTAGTATGGATCATGCAATTATTTATAAATTTGCATTTATTTCATGGCAAAAATGGATACAATCACATTTATTCTCTTGACATAAGATAAATGTAGCAATAGATTTGCCTTCTCTGTTGATAAACTAATAAGTTTTATTAATAAGTTTTAAAAAATAAAACAATTGCATATATTTCTGCTGAACGAGATTAAACTATTAGGTGCAAGGAAAAATACAAACTGCTTTCTGTAAGAGATAATGATACCAAACTTCCCTAAGGATTTCCCCACAGAGGAGCAATTTTACCCACTGTTAAAGGAGAATTGATTCGCTCTGCCTTTAACACTGTCCCTTTTACATAATATATTCAGTTTAAGAAAAATATTGAAAAAAATTCTAATGCAAATTAGATATTATTCGTGAATTATTAATCTAATGAAGGTTTACAAATTTACTGGGCTATTCCTAATTATTCTACCGAATACTTTAATTTACGATTTTCTTATAAGTAATCTTAATTTTGTTATATCATTTTCTTCGGTTAGTGATAAATTACTCGAAGTGCATTTTATTTCTCTTCTATCTAAAGCATTTTTAATGTACACTTTCACTTCTTTTCACTATAGACTGAATATGTGTTATCCTCAATGAAAAGAATTTCATGATTAATTGTGTACAATTTAGATTGGCATATACAAAGCTTGTATGTTTCAATCTAATACATATCAATGAATATGAACATATTCCAATGATTGTGACATGAAGTAGACGACAGTAGGGATGTTGCTCTTATATTTAAGAGACATAATAAGGAGTAGCATAATAATTAACATTCATGCTTTAAAAATTTCTAACTTTATTCTATATGATATTTAAATTTAATTTTTTTATTTATCATAACAAGGCATTTATACTTTTTTATAATCAATATAATTGTTTAAAATATTATTTTTATATGAAGAAATTATTTTTAAACAAGAATCTTGGATATATTTTCCATTTATGAATTAAATTATTAACTAAATTAGCAGATAATGCTTATAAATAAGTGTCATGAAAAGAAAATTTTAAGATATTTCTTAAAGAAAACCTAACAATATAGAACAATTATCACAGCCAAAAAAAGCAGAAAAATTTATTTGTAGATCAAGAAAATATTTGTATTTACCAAAATATTTTAAATTTATACCAGAGAAAGTCTACTTCTATTTAGTCATTCCCTAACTATATGAAAATAGTTTTAGAAAAGGCATAATTTATATACCTGATTAATATATTCTAATTTCAAATCAATGTGATCATAACAATCTTTCGATTTCGAAAACAAATATTATAAAAGATTTATTTCTATAATTTTCAATGGAATTTATAGTTTATTACACTACTCAACAAACCTTTTTTTGTTACCAAAGATACATTAACGATTCTAGGGCATTATGAGGATGCTGAAATTGTTTTCACTTTAGCTGAGTTGCTTCTAGTCTCTGAAATAATGCTTATACTTTCTAATGGTGTCCGTAGTCTCTAATGTATGTTTACAGTTTTAACATTTACTATTTTACTATTTTGTAATTTTTACAATTTCATTCCTTTTATTTAATATAGTAATAAATATTATCTAAGTCAGAAAAAAGGATACATTGCGGAAATTCTTTTCAACATCACAATACTTCTTAAAGGAGAATTTAAGGATTTGATATGGGAATTATCCTGTCAAAGAAAGGTACATAATATATAAAAGAGTAGAAGATACAGGAGGCACAAAGAAGTTCAAAATCTAGATTAAAAGAAGAAATGTCTAATGTCAAAACAATATCTTACAGATCTAAAGCGAAAAAAAATGTATTCCATATTTTAACAAGATTGAAAACTTTTGGAATGCAACAATGCTCTTTAGTTTATTTATTTATTTTTTTAGCATTTCAGATGTGTGAGAAGCGAAATTTTTACAAACTGATCAAGAATTTGAAAAATGGGGGTCTCCTACGCTAATTATCCATTCAGCAAAACTTAAGGAAGAACTCTATAATAAAAAAATAGTCATGCTGAAATTTTGCTTCTAGAAACGTCAATGTCTTGATGAATGCTATTGTAAAAATAATTCCAAATAAAACTACAATAAATTGTAATTTCAGTTGTAACTTTATATCTAGTCCGTCGCAACTTCGTATCTGAAATCAATATAAACTGGAGACTCAAGTTCACTTACAAACATTGAAGAAGCAATTAATTTTCTATCAAATTTCAGCCAATTACGAATTAATGGATAATTATATAAAAGATCTGAGTTATTATTTTCATTATAAATTAGTGCTCAAAAACATTCAATATATATTGTAAAAACAAATATTTAACGCTAACGATGCTTTGGCATATATTTTGAAAGACTAACGTTATCTTTGAAACTAAAAGGATTCGAGCTGTGTACGAGAAGTTAGGGTGATTAAAAACACATTTTGCAGAAGTTGTTTCTTCGATTCAAAATGTTCTTATAAGAAGTAAAATAAATCCATAATTTATATATAATCATATTCTGGAGGATTTATGAAAAAATGTTTTTCTTCAAATTAATTTATTAATTAATAGATTCTAATTACAGCAATGTTAATTATTATGTATGTATACTCCCGTATGCTCTCAATTATAAACGTTGCACATTTTAACTTTCGGTCATATCATAGAAACGAACTGGTTTGAATACAATATATTTATAATGTTAGGAATTTATTACTTAATGTCTTAGAACTTATTTTACAATTCGTTTCTTAATACCCACAAAAATAATAATTTTTTACAACTTTTCAATTAAAATATATTTTATTTCATGTGATATCGCATTTATATTTCCATAATTATTTAATATATCCAATTTGAACTATTTTATATTTATTCTGTTCTTATCCTAGTCGAAACAATATTAAAATAAAACTTTATAATAGCAGAAATGGCTGAATTTATTGAAAATGCCAGAAGGAAATAATTAAAAACTCTTAAACGCATTTTAAAATGACGGATATTTTAATTTAGTAGTATGTTATTTCAAATAGAATAGTTTTTTTTTAGTATTTTTAAGAAAAGTTTTTATTTGTAGGTTTCCCTTTTTACTTTCACCCAAAGAATCAAATAAATATTAATACTGAGTTTTCACTCACGAGAAGTATTATATATGTAGATCCAATGCTTATTCTTTAAAAATATCAGTTAAATTTAGTATAAAATTAAAAAAAAACTTTAGCGAGGCACAATAGTATAGATTTTTTAAGCTTGATATAAATTCCTATCACCTAAAAATTTAGTTAATATGCATGAGAAATGTATATTATTATTATACTAAAAGTCTATTTCTAATTAACCTACAATGAAAATATTCGTAAAGAAATGTGAACCCTCTGCTGTTTCTCATACGAAAATTTTAAAAAAACGAATATTAAATATTTATACTAACCGCATATATCCTACAAATGCAAGAAATATATAATTTTTCAACTTCCCTTGTAAATAACCGAGATAGTGAATAAATAATGGTTAGGAAAGTTTTGATTTCTCTTTTTTGAATACGGATGCAATTAAAATAAAATAAAAATGTTTAAAAATTTACTGCAAAAAGCGCGGACAGTTTATCGTCTTCCTCTAGAACGCCTTAAGGAAAGTATATTTTTAAAGATCGTTAATCTTTAATGGCACATATAGCAATCATTTTACTCCAATACTCCTTGTTCTTAGTTACTCACGCAGTCCTTTTAAATCTCAGGTTTTTTTCAAATAACAAATAAATCAATTTCTCTATTATTAACAATGAAAATTTATCAATAAATATATCTAATTGTGTGTATTAATATATCTGTGTGTATTAAATTTGAGCTTAAAAATTATCTTCTCGTTGAAATAACTCTTATTTCTTCAAAGTGCTTTGAACACATGTCTTATACCACACATATCATCTTAGCCTAGAAATTTCAGAAAAACTTAAAAATTATTTTATTTTCGTTTACTAAAATTATCTTGCGCTCTATAATCTTTGCATACTTTTCACTACTTTTCATACTTTCATTTCATAAATTTCATTGCAAAATTCAGTTATTTTATGTAAAATATAAATCAACAGTCTTTGTAATTTTCAAGCAATTTTTAATTTCTGTTTGTTTAATATTCTATACTGAGTGGCTGAATACCGTCTTTCATCTATAACAATTTGATAGTCTTGAATCTTTAATGTTCATAAAAACTATTTTGGGATTACTTTAAACAATAATTTTGACCACATTCTTATTTTAAATTCTGTGAGAAAAAAGGAATAATGGAGAATAACGAAAAATTGAAGCTAAGATATAGCAAATAAATGGAATATTTATAATACTTGTTCTATTACAATATACTTTAGATAATATATTTATTTCGACTTTCAAATGCAAATTAGTTGTATTTCTGGCGTACTCTTCGCATTAAAGAGATTTATAAATATTCATTCATGAGAAAATTTTCTGCAACCGCGTCTCATAAATTTTTACCATTCTGATAGATATGTTTATTTATTACTTTGTTTCGACACTGGGACGAACGCATGATTCTTTCATGCAGAATGTCTTCCAAAAAAAAAAAGAATTCTTTTCATTTTGAAAGAGGAAATTCCGGAACTAAAATTGTTTTCATATTTCTTGCATTTATGCATTACTACCTATATCATTCCAAATTTCTGTAAAGAAAGTATTCAATCTACATAAGATATTTACAAAGTATACTAAAATTTATTATACATATCCCGAAAGAATCTAAAAGTTTTTATTAATAAAAAATTGCTTGAGTATTCGCTGCCATAATATAATAAGAATTTAACAGAATTTGTTAAAATTTCAAGATAAAAGTTTCTGCTTGAAATTTTAAAAATATTTGCATAAATATCTGTGTTTTCTTAATATTTTTTTGAAGTTTATCTTTTCTATTTTCCAAAATTTTCTTTTCCTCTTTTATTAAAACGTTTGCTAACTATTACTTAAACTATTTATTATAATTTACAAGAGAGAAAAATGTAACGATTAATGTGTTTTTAACAATTTCAAACATTATTATTACAGATTTGTAATGTTACAACACAGCTCAGTGGGTTTCCTGAGAAGAAAGATAGTGATAGCTCTGTTAGATGCTGGACAGTTATCGGATCAGTGACTGTCGCCTGTATTGCTTATTTTGTGTTTTGGCGATGAACTTGGCAAATTTTAGCAAGAAAACAGAAAATACACAGGAAGGCCATTAAAACAGGAGTTACTAGGGTCTTTCTAGAACCTTATTTACCCTCTCTCGGAAAACTTTTAATAACTTGGAGATAGAGCTGACATCAATCATATGATGAGTCATTATTGGGTTTTTCATAATCCGAATCGGTGCTCAAGCGGATAGTTTAATGACTTATCTCTTAGCACTTAGAGCTGATTTGCTGTTCGTATGCTGTTATAAATGCTATGCTTATGTAGGTTTCAGCAGCATATACTTTTCAGTGCGTTCGTGTCATCCTGTAGAATAAAACCTCTTTCTTCGTTATTGAGTCAATTGGGCTGTTTCATCGCACACTCGCTGCACCGCAGCTGTTGTTTTTCTGACTTTCGGATTTGTGAATTTTCCATAAAACTATTCAAATTAAAAAAATGATAAATGTATATGAGCAACTCAAACATTCATTCAGAACCGAAATGAGCAAATATTTTTTGAATTATAGAACTGCTTCCAAATAAAGAAAAAAATTGTGGGTGGGTGAATGTGTACACACACACACACACACACACACACACACACACATACACACACACTACAGTTATCAATTATATGTATATATATATATATATATATATATATATATACATATAATTGATAACTGTGATATAAGATAACGAATTGAAAGTTGTTAATAGTTGAATTCATGAATACTTAATGTATTTTGAAAATTTTTTGTA
Organism: Argiope aurantia; assembly: GCA_026543865.1. NCBI lineage: Eukaryota > Metazoa > Arthropoda > Arachnida > Araneae > Araneidae > Argiope > Argiope aurantia. The sequence goes on from JAPMOR010051767.1 coordinate 40,515, forward strand.
AATGTTTCTTAATTGTATCAATGTGCAGGAAAAAAATGTTTGGTTTAAGAGTTATATAAATTAATTAAAAACTAAATTATATAAAATAATTATTAAACTAAAAAATTTTAATTTTCAAATGACCTCAACATTTGGAAGCTAAAAATTTAATTAAATTGATTTCCTTGGAACTTCATGCGATATTAGCAGTCTGTATGGTCACCTAGAAAAACTAAAATTACTTAACATCAATTTGGCGCGTGATTTTCTGTTCTGCTCTTTGCAAATTCTATGATATTTTTTCCAGTCTTTTCCCATGATCAAACTCTCTACTCTCGAATAATTTGAAAAACTTTGAGTAAACATCAGTCCGTAAAATATTCAATGTATGCTCCCTTTGATTCATGTCGGATGAATATACCAGTCATTCCAAACGCACGATGCTTTACTCGAGCCAAATTCAGTAAGTTTTGTTATAATGAGCGCTGTCGTACATTACAATAAAATATTGCCTATGACGCCTGCGTATTAAGAGAGAAGTATGTTTAAAAGTATCTTTCCCGAATCATATATTCATCATTTAAGCATTTTAATTTATAAAATAGTTCTGTATATGTACTTAAACTTATATCTGCCGATGATTTCATAGTTTCAATTTTTTGACTTCTCGAGTGTAGAAATCAGATTACTTCTAGAATTATGTATATTTTCTCCATATAGGGTTACAACCGTTAATGAACTTGAAAGAAATCTTGATTTATCTGAGTAAAGAACTTTTCATTTTTATGCACCAAATTGCGATGTCCTTCCGCCAAGCGATTCCATTCTTTCATAGATTTTTAAATTAGGGTAACATAACAAAATGCCTACAAACTCATAAAGCGTAATAAAAAAGAATCTTTGATATAATTTGAGCCCACGTATTTTAT
>JAPMOR010051767.1:41432-64289 GCA_026543865.1 Argiope aurantia
CACAAACTGGACAGAATTTATTTAAAGTTTACCCCTGGAAAGATGATAATATTGTTAAAACATAATGTTGATGTATAAAAAAAATGATTGATAAAAAAACAAGCGCATCTTTATACGCTTGTTGATTGATAAAAAAACAAGCGTATCTTTGTCAACACATTCGTTCCTAATTGATCAAATGTTCGTTAAGGTATTGATTCTTGTAAATCATGAAGTTCAGATTTCTTTTTCAAATTTATGGTGAAAAAGAATTTTAATATAATTTCTCTTCGCGATTTCAAATAGTTACTATATTTCTTCTATTCTTCTTATATTTACTTAGTACTTATCTTTTCCCTTTCAGGAAAGTTTTTTTTAAATCTAAAATGTTTCTAATTTTGACGACATTAATGCAGTACATCTTCTTTTTCTTCTAATATATACGGAATGATACAAAAATCCATCAGAATGTATTTGGTGTTTTGTCCTGGGAAAATGATATTATTGTTTAAACAAATTGTTGATGAATTGATTTTTTAACAGTTGATGTGGAATATAATCCTGAGAAGAGAATAATATTGTTGAAACATATTGCGGATGAATTGATTTTTTAACAGTTAATATGAAGTATACTCCTGGAAGAATAATATTTTTGAAACATATTGCTAAAGAATTGATTTTTTTAACAGTTGATAGGAAAAACAGAGAAGTAAATTTTAATGTAATATTGAACATAGTCGCATCGCAAAGCGAAAAACTGTCTTTAAATCAAAACGGGCGCTACGTAACGGGATTACTAAAACAATGTCCTTAGCTATACATCCTGAACTCAGTTGAGTAAACACGTTATTTATCAAGACACCTCCCCCGCTGCCGGAAGAGCGACACTGGAAATGGATGCCAGATAAGAGATTTCGTTTCCATCCAACTCGAATTTATATTTCGATTAATTATATAGTCTATCTTTCGGACTGCCCCTGAAAGGAGATTTATTTCGCAGATAGCTTCTGTTGGAAGACACCGCGAACAAGTGCTAAGAAAATCGGGAAAGAGCGACTCTAAGTGGCATCGCATTTATCTAGACGTCGCATTTAAGGGGAGAGACACTGTAAACAAATGGTGGGTCCTTATCACGTGATAGTCCTCAGGGTGATTTTAACTTTCATTAAAGAAGAGTTATTGCTCAGAATAAGTAGGTAAGAATGGTAGGATTGTTTCTGGCTTTTGCTGGTTGATAAGCATTGCCTGAATTAGATGTGAAATATATTATGTTGATGTTTTAAAGACGAATGAGGAAGTTATCTGTTAAATGTTAAAGGAAGACAACTATTAAATTATTTTATTTTACTTCAAATATTGTAGGAATCTTAAATATTTTTTATTCGGTAGACATTACATTTTTTATTTTTATTTTTTTATTCTTAATAATTGAATAATTTATATTGTTTGAACAAAGGAAAACTGTAGAAAAAATTATGCGCATTTGTGTGTAATACATTTAATATTTCACACTTGTATTTACAATAAAAACCATTAGTTTAACTATGCAAAATGATGATATCTTTTTCTTAGCGTAACAAATCAATATCTTTCGTTAATTAAAGTGAAATTCAAACTCTATAACTAATTATATGGAATTCGGATTCATAAAATATTTTATGAATGGTCTGAGCAATAGATTCTCTACATAGAAAGAATAATAAAAAAAATATCTAAAAATTAATATTTTCTTTTTTTCTAAAAAAAGAAATCATATTTTTTTTAACGTACTTAATTGTAGCCCTCTTTATATTCTTTGATTACTCAAAATGATAGTTTTTCTTAAAAGGAAAAATATATATATTTTTTGAACTTGATGTATAATAGATATTATAATATAATAATGCTTTTAGGCTAGATAAATTCTCAAAATATAGTGACGCATTATTAAAATTTCGTTTTTAATTGGTTTCGGAAATGCCTCGTAATAAAAGGAATTCCTATTCTTTTGCTATGAATAACAAGAGGTGGAAAGGAAATGAATCAAAACATCTCAATGTAGCTGTGACTAGATATTTGAAATATATCTGAATCTAATAATATATTTGAATAAATATATTTGAATCTAAATGAAACCGATTCAAATTTGCGATCATCAGATTTGTCATTGAAACCCAAAATAGATGATAAAACTAATATTTGTTCTGAAGAAAACAAATATATTTTTGTCTCAACAGAACAAATTTCAAAATTATTTTCTAATGTTGTTTGTCCAGACTGCCTTAAAAAAACTGTGAATTTGAAGCTGGGTGCTAAATCTGGTTTTTCAAATGAACTGAAAGTTATATGCAACTACTGTTGTGAAAAAAATCAACTCGACTTTCTCTTCAAATCCTACTGATGATGAATCCAGCTCAGAAATAAACATGCGTGTTACACATGCTGTTTCAAACATAGGGAAAGGCCATTCTACGATCGAACAATTTTGTTTGGCAATGAATATGGAGCCGTATTCATCTCGTGAAGCCATGACTAAACGGATGAAAAAACGGAGCCATGACTAAACGGATATAAGAAAAGAATGCTTATGATATAAGTAATTCTTTAGACATAGCAGACATTTCTGTTACATATGATGCAAAATGGCTAACACAGGGATATGGATCGGTTATAGGAGTTGAATTGTTATTGATATATTGACCGGCTATGTTGTTGATTTTGAAATCATGTGTAAGGTATGTCGACATTTTTCAAATGCTTCCAATGATCTAGGAAGAAATAGCGCTGAATTCAACATCTGGTTTGAAGGACATAAGTATGAATGTGAGATTAATCATACAGGGTCATCTAGTTCCATGGAGTTAAAGGCTGCAGAAATTTTGTGGAAGCGTTCCACGTCCTTGGGATTCAGATATACTACAGTTTTATCTGATGGTGACCGCAAGACGTATCAACATCTTGAAAGTTTGGATATATATGGTAGCAATATTAAAATCTCCAAGGAAGAATGCATAAACTATGTTAGTAAACGTCTAGTAACAACTTTAAGAAAATCTGTGAAATAGTAGTGGGCCCGAGGTGTGACTTTAGGTGGGGAGAAAACATGGAAGCCTGAATGATAATACTAACGATCATTAGTATCAAAGATCAATGTGTTGTCAAAGATCAATTTTGCACCATAAGGGTAATGCAGAAGCAATGAAAACTGCTATTTATTCTACACTTTTCCATAGCATATCCACTGATAAAATGCCCAACATAGCAAATGCCCAAAAAGCCAAGACTCTTGGGGCTTTTATAATTCTGCAATTGTTAAAGGCATAAAACCAGGAGATCACAAAACAAATGTGAAGATTCCAATAAATGAAACATTTATGAGCAAGATTTTGACTATTTATCAAAGAGAGCATCAAATGAGTTGCTTGAAAGATGTCTTCGATGTTCCACATAGAATGCAAATGAAAGTTTACATAATATGATATGGGCAAAATGCCCCAAAGAAATATTCTTCCACAAACAACGTGTCAACAGCTCTGTGGCCCAATCAATATCTCAATACAATCTTGGGGTAGGGTATTCCACTAGAGAAACACAAAACTGGTGTGGCCTGACTATTGGAAATTTCACAGTCAGAATTACAAACATACTGGAAGTGCGTAAACAGTCGTTCCAGAAGAGGCGTAGCACTCTAAAATGCAACAGGCCCGTAAACTAGTAAAAAAAGCAATAGCTAAAAGGGAGAGACTATTAAAAAAAAGGAGTGACATATGCAGGTGGATATTTTTAACTCAATAATTCCTGTTAATAACGTCTGCTTTCAACTTATAATTCAAAATTTCACTACATGTGAAAATAAAGTAAATAAATTTCCTTTCAAAGTAATAACAAAATGAAATTAAATTGAATCAGGAAATATTATAAGGGTTTTACACACACAAAAAAAACCATTATTGAATAAAAATACACTATATTACCTTGCTGTATGAATATTTGTACACTTTTTTTTTGTTATTTCGAAATATGCCGTTACTGCTTACTGCTTCTATATACATCAGATTAACACAAAACTTTTATAGAATTATGTTTGAATGATAATATATTATTTAAAATATTTTGTATTTATATAAGTTTTTTTTTTAATTTAAATTATTTAATTTTGTAACTTTTTAATCTGAAAAATATTTTATAAAATTAAGTTTCTGCACAATTAACGTCTATCTATCACAAAAATTTATAACTTTATTAAAACTTGTGGAAAAAAATCGGGGTAACGAGTCCCCTTAATAACAGCATTTGCACTCACTTCCTTCCAATAATATTAAAGGTACATTTTTGTTATCAATTTTAGTTGTTATAATTTGTTGTAAAATAGACGAAAAGAGTCTTAAATATAATTATTCTATAATAATTCAGATCAGTGATACGGGTCTTTTTTAATTTTGCATAATTTTAATAGTAAAAATATTTCATCTTTCGCCACGAGGTAAAAAATACGTGATGAAAGATTTGATGAAAAAATGGTATAAATTAATTTATTACAAAGATAAATATTTTTTAGAAAATTATGTAAAAAAGAAGTGCCAAATTGGTGAAAAGTGAGAAAATCGTAGGCAAATAAAAATCATATGATTGAAAAGTAAATCTGTATATTTTAAATTGGGGTAAAAATGATTTTATGTGTTATTAAGATGCAAAACTAATTAGAAAGAACAAAAAAGTCAATATTTTTAATTTTAACTTGCTAATAATTAGTGGATAAATAATTACTTTATGCATAATGTTATAGATTCTTAAAAAATTAGATTATTATTTATATTTAATGTTAATGAAATGTAAAAATTTTTCTTTATATTTCAGAAATTACATATAATCCTTAAAAAACTATTCTGAAAAAAATGAAATTACTCTTCTAGATAAATTAATAATATTTACTTATCGATCACAAATATAAGATTAAAATATAACATTCAAAGATAAATTTTATAACAGGTAATATCTTCGGAGAGAAATAGTAAGAACCGGAAATCGAATTTTTAAAAATAATTTTCCACAGAATGTGCATTGACACTTATAGACATATTTAGCATTTCAGAAAAAAATTGCATTTTAATTTCACTTTATAATATTAAAATGCAATGAATTAAATATTACCTTTCAAACTTTAAACGATCTTTAATTTCAAATAAAAAAATATGATTAAAGGAAAAATAAAAGAAAAATGTGTTCATTGTTAGCACTTTTTAACTCTAAAAAATTCCCAAAAATTTTAAACTGAAAATATAGGTGAAAAATCAGATATCTGTATATCTGCTACAAAATCATGTTACATAAACATGTTAAACAGGAACATAATTTTTAAAAAAAAATCCATATTCAAAATAAAATGAATCAAAATATCCAGATCAAACTCACAAAATACAAATCTTATTTTCAAGGGAGTGAATCGTAAAAACAAGAAAAAAAAAAAAAAAAAAAAAAAAAAAGAGAAGGATTCAAGCAAGTTTCATTTCAAAAATATTCCATCTATTAGTTTTGCAACATATCAAATTTTATTTCCCTGCTGTATCATCTCGAACACAACATTCCTTGTGTTTATAAGATTTCATAATAAAATCAAACTACTGAAAAGAATAAGATTTTTTTTCATATTCATTTAGCCATGCTTAAAACCGAGACGCTTGGTTTTTGAGTTCATTTTTTCCCTTTCCTGGTTCCAATTTCATTTCTTACAAGAAGACAAAACTTTCAAATATATCGACATGAAATCCTCGTTTGATCCAGAAAGAAGTTGAAAAAAACGGACTCGGATCGATTTTGATTTCTTCGGGTACCCTAGACTTAATTTGTTTTTCTTAAATCCAGAGTATTTGGATTAGAATTTCCGTCTGCCGACTCACTCCTTCAAAATCTCGAAGGAAAGTTCTGTTTCAGTGACAAAATCGGTAAAGTTAATCTGGCTGCCTTGTTCGCTTTTTCCCTTCTTTTAAAGTATTCGGAACTTTTCACAGTTAGTTCGGTTTGCGCTTACTTAAAAATCTATTAAATGAAATCTTCAATTTCTTTACACGAAAATAAGTCGAAAAATATCGATTTCATTCAGAGTTACCAAAGTTAAAAGACTAGATTCGATTTTCATACAGAAGTTAAAATTTAGATTTTAAATAATTTGCTTCTTCAAAGTTTCATTGTGTTGGCGAGAATTCCGTAAAATCGATTTTAGTATGTTTATAAATACAAAGAAGTAATTAGAAACGGTTATTTTTTAAATATAAGAAAATAAAACAAATTAGTAACTGTAATAGTTAATTACCTTCTCAAAGAGATTGAAAAATAATCTTGAAAGAGCAAAGCAGATTTTTTAAATCATTTCATTTTTTATAATTTCTTTTATTGTAATAATGTTTTGCAAATTCTCGAAAGTTCATTTACAACAATAATATAAAAGAATGGAAATCAAGTTGTAACTTTAGTTGGCGATAAAACGCCAAATGGGACAAATTTCTGCATTATTTTCTAAAATTTTCTAATAACCCTAAAAGCGAAAAAATTGATGCCTCAAAAGCGATAAATCGTCAATTTCTTGCCTACGCATTTTGAGGCTACAAAAACCTCAAACCAAAACAACATCATGTTCTCACATGATAATAAAACCTTAGATTATTGTTGCAATTTCTTGTTTCGATTAGTGCTCAGTAGCATCTGCGTTATTTTAAGTACATTTACAGCATCAAATCATTGTTTAGCGTCAAGTGTTTTCGTTATATTTTTATAAATAACTAGAAATTTTATAAATAACTAACTGGTACCAGGCGCGTTACTACCTTAGAGGAAATAATTTTGTGAATGTCGTTTGAAATCTGAAATAGCTATCTTTTTTTTAAATTAGAGATGATATATATATATATATATATATATATATATATATATATTTGTCGCAATGAATACATTTATTGAAATTGAATGATATATAAAGGGGAAGTATAAATAATATTTATTCCATTTTTTGACTTTATTATTCTAGTGTTTCTGGGGAGACAATATTTTTTTTTCTGTCTTCAGAAAAAACAGACTCACACATTTCTTGGCTATTCGACTAGTGAGCATCTAACATACAACTGGCCACGTGAAAAACATTGATATCTATAACCAAAGCAATAATTTAGCAAAGTGTTATCTCCATCAGATGAATGACTCAGCAGCGCATCAAATATGAACAAACAAAGATTCATTTTTATATATTAGATATAATAATTGTACTATGCCTATAACCTTTGGGAAAGTTCAAGTAATAAGTTGGCAAAGTTTTATCGCCATCGAATAAATGGCAAGGCAGTGCATAAAATACGAACAAAAAAATTCCTTTTTATCTATTAGGTATAATAATTGTACTATGCCTATAACCTTTGGGCAAGTTCAAGTAATAAGTTCAAGTAAAAATTTTATAGCCATCGGATGAATGGCACGGCAATTCATAAAACACAAACAAACAAAAATTCATTTTGATATATTAACCTCTCTAAACACTCTCCCAAAAGAAGCTGCATATGCTTCTAATCTGATGATTATTAAAAACATATTGATACTCAAAGTATATCCGAAATGCATTGTCTATAACTTCCTAAAGGATGTAACTCAGAAAGAGGCATCAAATGCAATTTGGCTTTTAACTGAATATGATTAAAAATCAATGAGATTGCAACTAAGGGAAGAATGAAATGCTATGAAGGATACCAACACTGAGTAGTGTAGCATCCAATTTTGCATTTGAAACTGTTGGAAAATTAATGGCGAATCGGAGTTTATAAAATTACAGAATTTTTCAGTATCGTCGCTATTTTTCCTGACAAATTCCAGACACATTCAAAAGCATCGTGGTACAAAAGAAATATTGCGCAAATTGTTACGAAAATCATGACAAACGGTCCTGTTAAGCCAAATACCGATTTTGCAAAAATCATGATGAATTGGACAGCTCCAGAATGATATCCGACATTCTTCAATTGCACATTTTTCCCCCTGCTGCATAAGCGAAATATATTTGTACCAAAAGATTGCAAATTATTAAATTATTATTATTATATATCTGAAACAATTATTTTACTTTTTCAAAGCCCATAAAATTCTATAAAATAATTTTCATAGTAGCCACACCAAGTTAAAATTTTGAACAGCTCAGTTGACCAATCAAACCATCTTACAAAAATAGTAAAAAAGAAAAAAAAACATTTTTATTATTAATGCACAAGCTTATTATCAGAAAAAGGAAAGACAGGTATTATTGCATTCTTATAGCTCAATGGTACTCCTGACATTAGATTAGAAAGCAGTAACAGTGAACATTTTTATCAGAGATAAATCTTTTATTCTAAATTCAGCACATTCTCCACCAAGCGCCGTTACAAATATAAACATAAAGTAACTCGAAAATTTCCTCTTAAAAGTACAAACTGAAAATGTAATATTGGCTTTAATAATGCACGTTGTGTCTAATGAAGAAATAGCAACAGAAGATGATAAATGGAAAATTATTTTCAATGAAAAAGGAATTACAATTTCTAATTCTTCTAGAAGTAAAACCATTTTCTCAACGTTATAATGAAGGATGCGCTTATTTAACTTTGGTATTGAAACCTGTTTTAGCAAACTTATGAGGTTAAGAGGTCATAAAAACGGAATTTATCAATTATGATAGTAAATTTATTCCTATTAAGTCAAAAATTTCTGTATCTCTATTTATTGTATTCAAAATAAAGTTGCTGAGCTTTCTAATATGAAGTATTAATTCATGAGTTACTGACTCCTCATTGTCCCACATATGCACACAAACTCTATAACGATTTTCTCTTAATTTGGTATTTCATGCCTTTCTTTAATCAGTCTGCTTTAATATCTAGTCTGTCAACCAAATGGAATTCACCGTTTACATGCTCACTGAAGCAAATGAACAGGCACAGAATCACATCAAGAAAAGTTGGGATTTAACCAGCAACATAATCATTTATCTCTCTTCGTTTTCAATTAATCTACTTTTTTCCTCTAACCTAATACGGTAAATCTTAAACAGAATTTAGAATGATTAAATGAAAATGAAAAACAATATTTTCTGAGCATACAAAATGATAGGGCTTAATAAGAATATTTGTATGAAAATGCAAACTTTTAATACATGAAATATTGCTCAAACACTTAGCATATGTATCTGAATGTCCTGAAACTTGAAATTAACTTGGTTCGCTTCTGTATAACCGTCCTTTACATACTCTAAGATTAATTTTGAAGTAAGTTCAGTATTTACGGATGATTTATACCGACTTTTTCCGAATGTGATGCCTCATTACTAGAAATAACAATAAACTTTTTAAAAGAGATTATTAACTAAAGAAATGCTGGAAGCAGAAATTTTCTCATATGTTGAATTGTGACTCAAAAGTTTTCATCAAAAATAATTTACGTTTGTGTTATTGGATTCAAGTTTCACTGAAATCGAATTACTCTTCAGTAAAAAATAAAAATAAAAGAATTTATGGCATTAAAAAATTGTTTTTTAAAGTCTCACACGATAAGATTTCATCAGTTTTCGAAATAAAATGATTAAACAATTTTAGATGAAAAAAATCTACGAACAGCAATATTAAAAATTATTTTTAATATTGTTCGTAGAATCTATTGAATACTTCTTGTGGATGCCTGGATTTTATTCTTTTCATATACCTCAGCTAATCCCATAAAAGTTGAAGAAAGATACGAAAAAAATATTTACGAAATTAAATATAATTTTTGAATAAATTATATTTAAATAAATGCGAAAAAATTATTTATTTAAATATGATTTATTCAAAACACCTTCCTTTTGCAAACTGATTATTATTTGCGATTGCAAATCTGGAGAAATGGGAATGGTATAATCTAAGATGTCTCAATTTGTTTTCCTCCGAATTTTAAATAGGTATTTCGATGAAAAGATGGCAAATTGTGTTAATTTTAAATAATATTTTTATGTCATTTTGTGAAAAAAAAATGCTGATAATATTTATTGGAAAAAATAACCAAGGTAGGTAAGTTGTGACGAAAACTGCCAAACTGACAATTAAACGATTACAGATATAACCAAAATTAAGTATATTCATCATAAATAATGAAATCATCTATACGATCAGCTAGTTGATTATATTTTTTACTTAACACTTATCCATTCTAATTTAACTTTATTTTTATACTAATTCTAGAAAAAGTCAATTGTAAATATAGAAAGGAACTGCACTTAAAATCTAAAAAAATTTTTGATAAGCAGTTTACAATTATTTAAATTCCCCTAATATCATTGACATAGGCTAACATTCATTCATATTATATAACCTCTTCAGTCCCGAGGTACACATATGTGTACCTACAATTTTTTTCATTTTTCTTATCCGTTAAAGTTAAATTTTGACAAAATAATGCATGCATTTCAACGTTTATGAATGTAGCTTCTATTTTGCATCATAAATAACACTACAGTTTGATATTATTTTCATATCCATCGCTATTAATTAGAGACATAACAAAAATGGCATTGAACAGAAAACACAGCAAATATAAGTACATTTTTTAATATTTATTATTAAAATAAACACTTGTACATTTTTTTTTAAATACTAAGTGTCTGGTTAAACTCATTACCAAATTATATCTTGTTATCTGTAATAGAATCGGTGAAAATACAAATTTAATTAAGGTACACATATGTGTACCTCGGACGTTTTCTCGTCTGTTTCCTGACTGCTTGCGATCCATTGTGCTGCTGTGAGCTCTTGTTTTCAAGTTGTCATTTCTTGTCCTTGAATATATTGTATATCTTTTTATAATAAATAATTCTTATGTTCTGTAATGTAATAAAATATAAATTTAAAAATATTTATTTTTTTAATTTTAGTAAGAAATTTAATTTTATATCTGTCTTGTAGTCAGTAAATGATATTTCAAACCGACACCATGTATAGAATATACAGAATTTTATGAACTAATAATATTTTTTTTTCATGTCAAGAGGCTTTAACTCAAAAGGAGGTTATTGAACTTTTAGGAAAAAGTGATTTCAGGGGAAGCCATAGAATTTCTCATATATCAAAAATAATGTAAATTGGCAAATATGATGAATGGGTCACAGACGATAGTCAAATGTGCCTTATCAAGTAGAAAGATAATAAATCCATGACTATTATCCACATGTATAGGTAATGGATCAATTGGAATAGGCAGAAGACAGACAAAATAATTTAAACAAAAAGCTGATATAAAATTATCTGCTTCTGTAAGAACATATAATATGGGAGGCATCGACCATTATTTTGCATATCACCAGTATGCAGTAATTACCAAAAATGACCGAAGAGAGCATTCACGCATTTTGTAGATTTAGTAGTTGTCAATTGCTTGATATACTACAAAATGGTGGCAAAGCGACAAGCTGGGCTGTTAGGAATGAAAGTGAAAATCTTATGACCTTACTGAAATTTCAAATGCAAATATTTCTGTCCCTGTTGAAATATGAGGGAATTCTCATCATCAACAAGAAAGGAAATCAAGAACAAGTAAAAAAATGATATTTCAATGAAAACAAATTAATAGAAGAAGGGTCAACACATGATGGAAATGCAACTACAAGACCATTGGGGATTTCATTACCACCATCTCGTGAAAATATCTAAAAGAGCAAGAAAAATTGTCCCTTCCCAATTCAAAAGAAATAAGACTAGACCTGTCAAGCCATCAACAACATTACATATACGAAAAGTATGTATCAAAATGCAGGTATCCAGGATGTAATTCTAGGAGAAGAGTCAAGTGCACGAAATGCAGTGTCCACTAAACGTAATATTTTTAAAAAAATGAAATTTCCTTCAAAATAAGGTTTAATAGATTATTAATATAATACATTTTATATTTTTTTTTCATTTATAACACCTTAAAATAAGAAAAGTATAGCTATTAAGTAACCAAGAAAATTAAATATGTATATATATTTTTGTCGAGGATGCTTTGACTTGCTTAAGACCCGAGGTACACATATGTGTACCTTCAAATTATGGGACTTAAATTTGTTTGATCAGCAAATATTTTTTAAACAAACTATTGAGATGTAACAAAGGTAAAAGATCTTGAAATCAAATTTTTAAACCAGTTTTTAAAAAAATCAGAACTATGTAAATAGCTGAATTTAAAATTATTTTCACTAATTTTACTTTGATTAGTTGAGGTGAAGATATATAAAAATAAGATCACAAAGTAGGAAATAATATTTACAAAATGCGCAACTCAAGATCTACCCTATCTTGGATAAGGATACCCAAGAAGAATAAAAAACTTATTCATATATGATAAATCTAGCTTGATACCTTCTTTATTCTTAACGTTCTTCTTTACTCTCAATCCTCTTAGATGATGATATATTGCCACAAAAATGTACGCCATTTTTTCATCAGAAATTAAACAAGATTACCATAAAATACTATCAGTATCTAGAGAAATAAACAATAACAAATAATGAACATAATGAAATGAAATTTCATAGCACACTTGGGCGGCATGTAAAGATAAATCCGCAAAAAGTACCAAAAAACCCAGCGAGTTTCATATCACATATCCTTCTTTTCTACCTACCGTCTATATCACCTTTCAATGTTCCTTTTAGAAAAATGCTATTGCGATTGCTTCTTCAACTACTTCTCATCTACGTATTCGCTGTGTATGAAGGGACACGAGAAAATAATTTCAGGTAAAACAGCAAATTTTTGAAATGGTACTCTAGTACGTATATAGTATAAGAAAAAAAGTGGAAGGAAATACATTTGAAAAGATTTGAAATAAGTCGAGCATTCACCAAAAATTGAAACATCAGCTTGAGACAATCTAAAAATAAATTTAAATTTAAATAAATGGAATGAACATTCAAAATCAAGATTTTTACGATTTGAATTAATAAATGAGGAAGAGTAATTTTCATTCAATTATATAAAATAAATATGGAATTTTTTTAATGATGAATTATATATGATTCCTTTTATTAACTATTCATATAACCATTAACTTAATTATAAGTTCTTCAATGATCGTATACTTGAATGAAAAAAAGATATAATAATAAGCATTATTATAATAATAAACTTTATGACAGCGCATTCGATTTCGTCCTTGTATCAATTTTAAAATTCTACAATTTATTGCTCCTCCTATATTAACTTCTTAATTATAACTTACGTGCTTTTACTCAGAATTAAAAAAAGAATTTATAATTTTGTCTGTCACTTTTAATTTTTTTGGATGAAATATATATATATATATTTCATCCAAATATAAGAATATATAATATAAGAGTATATATAAGTATATAGAGCTAATATATAGAGCTAATAGAGCTATAGAGTATATAGAGCTAATATAAGAATTGCTAGAGAAAGAAAGCATTCATTTTTAATAAACTGACTGGATACAATTTTATTATAAAAATTTAAGCTTATCAAAATGGCGCTGAAAGTGATTCTTGAGAAATTCATTGATTTAAGATTTTTATATCATGAATGCATTGAATCAATATTATTGATCGACAAATATAGACTCCGTTGACCATTTAGACAAGTCTCTAAACATTATCCTTACAAAGTTAAAAACATTATCTGTGAAATTTATCTTGAACTTCATTACTGACGATGAAATAAGTCCGGACAATAAAAATAAGCAATTTGAAATTAAAAATGGGTTTGAGTGAAAACTTTCATACAAGAGAGCACAGAGGAACATATAAGGAACATATATTTATATTTTACTAAATATTGCAAAACAAAATAAATTTATACTATTACAGATTCAGTTATAGCTCTTAGCTCTTTATATGTAATTGAAAAAGACACATTAACCACAGTTTTTCTTATCCTTATGAGTTCGTTCATATTTGCATCATTTATGGTTTTCCGATTATGAAAGGAAAATTGAAACTTTTTAAATTTTATTCCCCGCTCCTTAGTTAAAATTTTAGAACTGAAAATAATTGTAAAAATGTGATTATTTGATCTGTAACACATATTTTTGTTTCTTTTTTTTGTATCTCATTTTCCAGATTTAACCTTCTCAATAAAACATATTTAACAATGAATGCTCTTATTTTGGATTTTTTCGGTCACACACACACACACACACACACGCACACACACAAAAACTGCGATAGATGGAGTCACGATTTCCATTCTCCCCATGAATAATCACGCAGTGCTCTGCTCCCATCGTGGAAGTCAAGAAAAGACAAAAAGTTATTGTGAGAAGCTAGGTTTTCCCACTTCCCGTATGAATCCCATCACTTGTCACCTGTTACGGTAAGACACTTGCTTCTGGAATGTAATATACTGCACTTTATTCCAACCGGATATGCTGTCTTCGAGGATGACACTTCCTTGGGGGATCACATATAGATGTGTATGAATGGTTTGAAAAATCCTTTTTCGATTAAGGGGGTGGGAGGTTGCTTAGAACTGAAATATACTTCATTCTGCGGAACAAATAGTTGCATGTTATCACTGAGATTTGAAGTCAAATAATAAGCTGCCGGGAATTTAGGTTCCTTTGGTTTACGAACTAAGATTTCGTTGTAATAAAAAGCTTGAATACAATTAGAAATCCAAATCATCAGTAATCCAAATGGCCAACTAAGAGAAATAGAAAAGATTGTAATCTAACGAATCAATTTTAAATTTTAGACTTGTAAATCAGGAAACCTTCCAACGATTATTTCAACGAAAAGCGAAATGCAGGAGAATCAATGTTCAAAAAAATAATTTATGCTTTTTTTTTTCAAATTTTTTATGCATTTAAAATGTTTGCTTTTGTACTGTATATATATTTTTTAAATATATTCCTATAACATTTTACATGTTATAATTTTTAATACTATATATCTCTAAAATCTATTTCTGACAGTGAGGGGGCAGGGCAGTATTATATTTTAAAAAGCTATTTATGTTAAAAATATCATGTATTTTCCAGGTTTTCAATACATTTTACTTAAATTTCATTTATTTTTCATCTTATTTTTGTGCATATTAAAATTAGTCTAAATTCATTGTAATTATTGAGGGCATATTAATGTGTTATGTTAATTTTGATGAAATTTTATACATAATTCTTTTTGGTTATGAACCTGAAAAAAATCACAACACAGTTATAATTTGCTAATGTAATACAAACATTGTTGCCCTGTTTTGTCATGAAAATATTTCATTATTTCTATATATATACTAACATTTACATCAAAAAATTATTCAGTATAAACCATTTTCCTAAATTTATAATATTTCAAATTTTGGCATTTTTGGCTATGTAACATAGAGCAGCTACCTTAAAAAAATCAAGGTATTTTAAATTTAAAAAAATGAAAACCATTAAAATTTTGAATTTTTATCTTTTTTTTTTTTTTTTTTTTCAAAATCAGCTTATGACATTAGAATTTCAATTCCTGAGATTAAAATTAGAATTTCAAATTATAAGATAAATGGAATTCTGAATAGAAAAATTCCACATAGCTTTAATTCGCTTTGGGTTATTTCATCTCCCCCTTGTTTTATTTAGGATATCAAAACAGACAGAATATGTGTCTCTAATATTATATTTGAAATGCAACGCAACTTCTAAATAAAGGATTTCTATCTATGTGTTTTTTCCTTTCTCAAATCATGTTAAAACCCTAAAGCCATCAGGGGAAATTCTTCACCGTAAAGTCACCGCTTACTATAGGTTCCCTTAAAATGTAGTTCATAAGTTTAAGTTATTTTGAACTGTCAACCTTCGAAATTAAAATCTCTGAATTCCTTCCTTAAATAGCAAGGTTTTTAAATGGCAAATATTATAAAATAATATACTAAAGATGAAAAGTTAGTCATTATTCCTACAATCCAGACTAGGTTTGGTCTTACAATTACTGTTCTTCATCTCAAATACCCATTCTAATATCACGGTAAAAGAAGCAATTACATATTTAATGAGGTTTTTATGATTATTTATACATTTCATTATGCCATAAAGATTCTATAACTTTTGACATCTTTTGTAACACTAGACACATTAATTGTGCATGATTTTAAAACTATGACAGATGCTTTATATACGAATCAACATTTTTTTAGCAAAGGATTGTACTAAGCTTGCCCTCTAAAAACTATCAGAGGATTTTATAATTTGATAGAAATGTGAGTATATTTCTAATATTCGGTACACAACATTTTTGGTAAAGATTTCCTTTTTGTTAAGATTAAGCAGCAATTCTAAAGTTGTTGAACTTTGCTTATTCTACATTTAAAAGTAATAATCACTTAAAACAGTATGTTTAAATAAAATTGGAAAACTTAATTTCCCATATATTTTTGATTTATAATACAAATGGTACTGATTTATAACATCTATATTTGAAGGTTACGTACATCCATATCATATATGTTTATATATATTTAATATACAGCTATAATTGTTGCAATAAATTAACTCTTCCATTAGTATAATTATAAAATCTCATTTTTATGATCCATTAGTGAATTGTTAATATAAGCTAGTATTCAAAATATGAAGAAATACATATATTTATAAGAACTAGTATTTGAAAATAAAGAAAAAGAACAAATTAAAAAAAATATTTTCTTAAACTCACTGTTCGCATTTACTACCCTCATCTTAACTGTGAGTAAGAAACTGGTATTGATTAGAATGTTAATTGCTGTTACGTTATACATTTAGACATAAATAAGAATTGTTAAAAAATAAGCAGGTCACAGTTGAAAAATAATATAATGAATATCAAAGCTTATATACCTTGAATAAAAATGAATTACAATTTGTTTATGAATTTAGCTTTTCATTTGTAATTTAAGTAAAAATATGCTACACTGCGTAAAAAAAGTAGAAGGACAGTATCTTTTTGCCAATTAATATCTCTTATTTTCTCCTAACTACCAGATATTTATGCAGATTTAGTTTAATGACCCTTATTTTCATTTTAGGCAAAAATTAAACATCTACACTAATATTATTAAGAAAATTAGTATATACAATTTCCGATGAGTAAAAAAAGTAGAAGGACACTTGCTAATATATTTAATTTAGTGAGTTGTTCTTTATTTAAATAGTGATTTTGTACTTTGTTTATCCTTTTCTGTCAAAAAAATCTAATTTGTTTAAAAGTTACGTTGTTTCTCCGTTCTCAGAAATGCCTAAAGGAATACCTTTGAACAATTTGCAAAAAGGGCAAATTTCCGCGTATCAAAATGATGGTAAAGGTGTCAGAGAGATTGCTTGATTGTTGCAGGTGAGCCCCAATACAGTTTCAAACTTTATCAGAAATCCTTATAAAAATGGAAATAAAAAGAAGACTGGTAGACCGAAGAAGTTAACACCCCGTGATGAAAGAAAACTTGCTCCTGTGCTGAAGAAGAACAAAGGAAGTGTTTCAAAGGCAAGAAATCAAGCAGGACTTAATCATGTGACGAAACAAACAGTTTACAACTATATTAAAAGATCTAAAAAATTCATTTTCAAAAAACGGAAACATCATCCTTTGTGGAAAGAAGCTCACATTGATAACCGTTTAGCGTGGGCTAAGGAGCACATGTCCTGGACTACAGAATGGACTTCTGTGATATTTTCTGATGAAAAGAAATTTAACTTAGATGGTCCAGGCTGATATCAGCACTACTGGTATTGTCTGGGGACTGAAGGCGAATACTATTCAACACGACAAATGGGAGGAGGGAGTTTAATGGTTTGGTTAGCTGTTGGATACGGAGGAAGGACAAGTCTGGTTTTCTTAAATGGTAGGCAAAAACATACAGACTACATTCAAGTGCTGAATTCCGAGCTTCTTCCTTATGCCTCTGACATGGGGGGTGAAGAGTGGAAGTTTCAGCAAGACGGAGCTTCCATTCACACCACGACTGGAATCAAAAATTGGTTCCTAACAAATAATGTGGATGTTTTACCATGGCCAGCCAAAAGTCCTAACCTTAATATAATGGAAAACATCTGAGCAGTGCTAGTTCGTCGAGTTTATGCTGATGGAAGGCAATTTGATTCGCAAACTCAGCTTCGAGAAGCATTGAATGACTCGTGGGACAATTTTTGTCAAACCGAAATTCAAACTCTATACAATTAACTTCCAAACAGAATATTTGAAGTTATAAAGGTAAATGGGAAGACCATTCCTTATTACAATCACTATTTTTTCATTCATTATAATGCTGTCCTTCTACTTTTTTTACAAAGTTTCAAAAAAGAGAAACTATTTTTGTTGCCATTAATATTTTATGATTGAACATCATAATTCTGATTTTAAAATTGTATTTTTGAAATATTTGTTAAATGTTTCTAATAAAATTTTTTAGTAAAAATAAAATATTTTTCGGTTATTGTTACAAAATCAAGTGTCCTTCTACTTTTTTTACGCAGTGTATATGTGATTGAAAATATGTTTTTTCATGATTATTTTGCAGAATTTTTAATTTATTGTCATAGTTTGATAGACAGAACATAAATATGGCACGTTCAATACTCATTTTTAAATTAACTTTTTAAATAAATTTGATTTGTTCTTGTTATTTTTTATCTTAATTATGCGTTTTTATTTTTTTTAAATTTAATCTTATTTTTTATTTTTTGTTGTTGAAGTATTTAGATACTTAAGCCGGTTTTTAAGTACATTTAATAGAAAATATCATCTGAGCACAATGATCCCAACGAAGTTAATATAGTTTGAATTATTTATAGAAAATATATAAATAAAAATTCAGAGAAATAGTAAGGCATCTCTACTTAAAACGTTACAAAACGTCTCTCAAATATTTCAATACTGATGTTTTCTGTAAGCAGTTTAAAAACGTTTTCAACTCAAATAGAGCTGAACAGAACAACACGATTAAAAGTAATTGATCAATCACTCGCTTCATCTTCGCCTTTTTTTGCGATAAAGTATATAGTTAAAAAGAGTGAAAATGAAAATTTAGAAATAAATAAAACATTTATGAAAGTCCTTCAATTAATTATTTCTTCAGATATGCTCTAATTATCTAGAAAAATAAAAATTGTGCCATGAAAAACTTTTAATAATATCGGTTATGCAAATTTTTTTAATATATTTAATAGAAAATATCATATATGTTCAAATTTATTTTACATGAAGCAAGGACCTTAAATTGATGAAAATATAAACTTATTTTACAAAGTTTAATTTCGAGATATACTAATCATAGGCTATATTTTACACAGAATATTTCATTACGGAATCTATTATTTTACTTATACGTTTCAGAAAATGCACACTATCAACATACATTTCTTTAGAAAAACTATCGAAAAATATACAACTGTATTTTTTAGCATATAATCAAAACTTTTGCATAATATTCAATGACAAAAATTCCATGTTTAGCTAGAGGATTTGATTTTCGAAGGGAAATTTCTTTTCCTCTTTTTTCAACATTCTTCTTAAAACAATAATCCTATACACTTTTATACACATAAACCAATACGATGAATGCTTTCTCTAGAGACAATAGATTTTTCATAACATAAAACGCAGAAGAACGTGATAGTAACAAGTATAAAAGATACAGTGGGAAGCCCAAATATATCGTAAGGGAGGGAAAAAAGTCAACATTGTATCTAGAAACGTTGGTTTGTTTAACACAGTGAAGAGACTAGAACTTTATAGGGATCTCTTCTTTGTATTGATTACAAGTGTAAGATACTACAGTCTGTTAGGTTTAGGTTTCAACAACAAGAGGCTAATCGATCCAGGAAAGGCAAAGACGGGCGAAATAAGCAAGGGAAGAAAAGGTGTATCTCCCTTTGAAATTGCCCGTGGGCTGGATGGGTATACAAGCATGCATGCACCATATATACATAAGGGGGGGGGGAAAGTTAGGGAAATGCGGGAAGAATTCTTTGGCTTTTCCCTTGAGAAATTCGATTGCATTTTGTAGCTTCAGTCTTAGGAACAAGATGTTGCTAAGATCTCCCGTTTTATTCCTAAAAAATTGAAAATAAATAATTTAATTCCTTTAGTTTGTGTTGAGAAAAGAAACGAATCACAGTAGATTCAATGAAATTCGTAACATTGTGCTTTTTTATTTTTTATTTTCTATTAATATACATCCCTGCAGGTCTTTTTTTTCATCTCTATCCACTATTCTTTTTGTTTTCATTATACGCAGAGTGAATTTAAATAAATTATTACGTGTTTCAAAGGAACTACTAGAACTGAAGAAGTTGTTCCGAAGCACGAATAACTGACTGAGTCTGAAATTCATTCATTGCTTATTCTTTATTTAGATTCTAGAGCAGAATTTTATTCAGGAAGAATAAGAAGAAAAAAATATTCTTTAGTTATAGATAATTAAATCAAAAGGCATTCATTGAAAAAAATGTACATATAACGAAATTAAGTGCCTTTCTAGACTTGAAAGAAATTCATTACGATAAAATAGTTCTTTTTTGGGATTAATAAACCTAAAATATTATTCATTGACAAAGAAAGGCAAGATTTTATTTTTAATATTTTATGAATAACTCAAATATTATATTTTTGATTATTTTCATTGGGTAGTGTTTTCTAAAAATAAAAGAAAATTATTAATGCAATCATTAAAAATTCAAAATTTTGCATTAAAACTTCACCAGATAAAATTAAAAGGAACAAAATAATATATTTCTATTGTCATGAAATAAAGATATTACTTTATACTATTTTACTGAAATTCAGTGCTTGTTTTTTACATTTTCAAAAAAAAAAAAGGGGGCGATAGATTTCACACATATCATTTGTTATTTAGCAATTCTGAGATGCAATGGAATATTTTGAGTAACAGGTACCAGCTTAATGATATTTTGAAATCTAACCTTTTTTCCGACTTTCATTTTCAAAGTACAAAATATTTTTGGCTTTCCCAAATTATGCATTTATTACGGATATTAAATATATATATATAAATAATACAGAAAGGCACTTAATTTCACTTAGGCACTTATTTATATATATAATATAGAAAGGCACTTAATTTCACTTAGGCACTTATATATATATATATATATATATATATATATATATATATATATATATGTAACCAATCTAAAGCAAGAAATAGTTTGAAAACTAAACTAAAATGAAAACGAAAGCAAAACAATTTCAAAATCGCAACAAAAATTATAATCTATTCAAACAAAACCAAAAATGGAACAGGTAAAAACTTCATAGTATTTAGAGAGCGCAAATGCAGCTACTTCTAAAACACAGATGAAATGATACAAAAGTATAAAAATCAAGTTAAATGGAAAAACAAATAAACCAAATAAAAATATTAAAAAAAGATTAAAAAAGGAAGAATCCGGCCTGAAGACTTTTTCAAGGGTCACCCACAGGCAGGGATTCAAAAAAGGGATTTTTTCTGTTAAAGAAATTCGGACATTACGTCTAATAATGATTCCTTCGTGACCCGAAATTCCGTTGAAATTAGGCCTAAGAGATATACCATTTTAACAGAAAGGAAAATACAAAACAACCAATTAGAAGAAAAACCACTAATAAGTAAAAAAACAATAACAAAAAACACCAAAATACCATAAACAGACAAATTAAACACACAAGAAATAATGAAAAGGCAAAAAACATAACACAAAGGCAAAAAACATACCTTCCAACAGTCCAGAAAATCCCAAGCTATCGATTGTGATTCCCGCCCATTAAAAACAAAGCTAACGGCAATTTAGGTAAAAATTGTAAGCTCGCAGCGCCACCTATTGAGTGATAAAATATGCAAGGAAAGTTCTATTTTTTATTTAAGCCAAAGGATTAATCTCAAACCATACCTTGTTTAATTAAAAAATTGACATTACAGTAATTTTTGGGAAATTCATTTTTAATTAAATTATTAATGAGGTTGTTTGATGCTTCAATATAGGAGTTTTTATTATTGCAAACCTTTTTGATCCTGTTAACTTGTGAGAAAATTAGATTTTTGAAAATTTTAGAGTTTAGATTGGAATGGTAGTTACATAGTTTTGTTTTTTTGAAGTTGAATTCGTCCCTTTTATCGTATATACCAACTAATGTTTTATCATTATCAATTTCGATTTTTAAATCCAGAAAGGTAGCTTCAAGTTGATTTTTATTCGTTTCTGTTAGAATTAAATCTTTTGGATAGCAATTAGTTACAATATTAGTATTGTCGAAGTCAATCAGAAGTAGGTCATCAATATATCTCCACCCGTTTATCAAATTATATTTAATTATTTTTTTCTCATAGTAATGTAGAAAAATATTAGCCAAAGCACTTGAGAAAACCGTTCCCATTGGAATGCCCTTAACCTGTTTATAAAAGTTAATACCATTAAAAAAGTAATTTTCAGTAATATTAAAATTACATAACTCAAGCCAGTTATTTCTAGGAATGATATCTTCATTTAAATATTCGTCATAGACAAAAGTGCAGACTTTTATTAATTTTTCATGAGGTACATTAGTGTTCAAATTTTCGAAATCAAAAGTATTAAGTTTATTAATGTTGTTATCTTTAAGAAAATCCAGAATTTCTTTGTTACTAGAAATAATAAAGTGTTCTTCATCTTTAATTTTGTCCAGGATAATTTTTAAGTATTTAAAGATATGTTTATTTTGGGAAATTCATTTTTAATTAAATTATTAATGAGGTTGTTTGATGCTTCAATATAGGAGTTTTTATTCAATATAGGTAAACATTTCCTTAACAGAAAAAATCCCTTTTTTGAATCCCTGCCTGAGGGTGACCCTTGAAAAAGTCTTCAGGCCGGATTCTTCCTTTTTTAATCTTTTTTTAATATTTTTATTTGGTTTATTTGTTTTTCCATTTAACTTGA
>JAPMOR010051767.1:64689-79063 GCA_026543865.1 Argiope aurantia
ATTCACTTTAACAATACTTATAAGGGGATATTCGCTTATTGGGAAGTAATGCATTTGAGTTGTCTGAAATAATAAAATAATGTATAATGAAAGCTTCGTTACTAATTGTATAAATTTATTTTTCACATGTATCGGTATCATATAATTGTTGATTTGAAATAGGCACTTAAAAGCTGCAATGGCTTTTAAACTGAATATTGTTAGCTATAACTGTACCATGGTATAGTTTGAAAGTGCTTCATGATCACATTTCTGTCTTTCTGTAAACATTACACAGAAAATAATCATTTCTCTCCAGAGTTAAAGATGTAGGAATTCTATATAATTAAAAAGCAATCTGAAAGGAAGCAATCGGTGTCGAATTTTCTGAGATTTTTGATGATTTAGGTTTCAAGTCATTAACTTAGCAAAACAAAAATTTTCTCTACTAGACATGTTTTGGTTTCTATCTCATTTAATAGATGTTGAAGTATAATAGGTTCTTAAACCATGCTGATAAACCTCCGCGCTATTTTAACTCATTAAAGAATATTTATAGAAATGGCGCCTTTAATACTTTCTCGGCAATTAATGGTGAAATTGTTTAGTCTATATCAAAAATTGTGTAACTTGACTACATGTGCACTACGTACAAAGAGACGCACATGTAAATAAGCAATTTTTGTGATTTAATGAAACCAAACATAAATATTGGATAGTATAAATATTTTAATGAGCAGATCCACAAATTTTAAAATAGAAGCTAATTTATACTCACTTGAAAACCGACAAAAGTCTCGTTTCGACATATTTTGTGGAGTTTATCCATTTTTGCAGTAAGGAAAAAAAAAAGACCTGATGTCAAAGATTATGTGATATTATATTCTTGGAAATGTGAGATGTTTTTTACCGATTTCAGGGATACTCTTTCATATATAAAATTTTATACTATCTGCAATCCAAAAAACAATATCTTCTAATATAATATATATACGCTTACATGAAGGATATTTTAATTTTCGAATTAAAGCATGGCAGCAAATACTTGTAGACAGTAGAGAATCATGCATTATTGAAAAGAATGCTCTTTAATTTAGATTTGGAGATGGATATGCAAAATCGACCTGTTTTATAATTCTATTAGAAAAACTGTTTTTTAATGTTTTCATAATATTCTTTACAATATTTGAAGACAATTTTTTGCATGAATGCTTTCGATATATGGATTTATTACAATCTTATCTAAAGAAATTATACAAATAGATGGTTTTTAGTAGCAGCGGCGTAGAAAAATTTACCTTATTTTATGAAGATGAATGATTGCACTGTAAATCTGATATGAACTTTATTATTTGCCTGATTTAACTTAATTTATTGTATTTCCATTATCACATCAAAGTCTCCGTTCTTCATTATCGTTTTCAGCTGTTCTTTAACCTAGGACCATGACCTCCTACTTGAATTTATTGAACTTTGATTTTTTTCAATGATAGTTATCCAGTTGATTCAGTAAAAAGAAGAATAATACTATTAAAAAATTCTCAATTCGAGAGAATCACATTTTCAGCTTTGATAGGCACTATTCTTCCTTCCTCAATCCAACTTCAAATATTCCCGAACTATTGAAGATAAATTATTTCAGTTTCAACCTATGTAAGTTAACATGTTCAATAAAAGATCATAAAAATTGAATTTTCTTTTTTTAACCATTTGACTAATAGAGATAACCGTATAAAATAATAATTCCATTCTATTTTTTCCTTCTTTAATATTCTTATTTCATTTGTATAGCTTGTAATTATACCTTCGTTGCCACTTTCCATACTATTTTACTAATTATACCGTTCCATATGATCGTAGTTTTTAAATATTTTCTAACATTAATTTATATAAAAAATTGCCAAAAGTAATTAGATTTGGGATGATCCAAATTTGTCTGAAGTCGAAATTTGTCTAAAAATGATTTTGATATAAAAAAATTAAACTTATACTTAATTAGCATGAAATTCTAATATCTGTTTTCGAATTTTAAATTGTTTACTCGTCTGCAAATATTGGTTTGCTTATTTTTGGTTCCAAATATATAAAAAAATTTTATTCAATTTTATTAATAGGTGGAACTATCAATAGATTCAATAAAAGTATACTTGTTAGGGTGTTTGTACTTTGAGCATGGCGCATTCTTTGTTTTGCATTGATAAATTAACAGATTCTCTTTTACTATCATTTTCCGAGAGTTATTTTGAACCTCATATTGTTGAATATTTGCTAAATGTAGAAATTCACTCCAGATCTAGCAACTCCTTATCCTTCGCCTCGATTTACATAAACTTGAGGATTTTAAGATGTATCAAGTATGTGCATATGGTTCATGTTCATTGAATTAGGCATCCATATTTATTTAATTCTAAAATCAATTTCTATGCGCCCTTTCGCTGAATTTACAGAAAAATTACATGTAGTAGTTTTTATCAAAATAAAAAAAAACGTAATCTCATATCAAATAACATAATATTTAGAATAAAATCCTTAGAACCTCAAGTAAAAAAATATAAGTCGAATCTTTATGGAATCATTTATCTATTTTCACATATATTCAATTTCTAAGTATTTTGCCTTAACTCCACTACACAGTAATTATAATGACTTTATTATGTAACTGAGTTTTTACATATCAATAGTTATTTATATACAAAATAAGTTAAAACAAAAATTATTAAAGAACTTTAATAAAATATATAAAATAGGTTACTGTGGATTTCCTAAGCTTGAACAGCAATGCGAGTTTAAACAAAAAAATGCCGGTAGGAAAACGCCACTAGATAGAGCATTCCCATAAAAAACGTAGGAAGTATAAAATCCAAATCTAATCTATAAAATTCTACAACATATCACGTAGAGGGAACCTTTTAGAATATCATGTCCAATGTTTTATATATTCAGTTATTGTAAATAAAACAAGGATTGAAGGTGCCGCTTTTTGAAAAGCAAAGACTATGATAGAATATCCAGGTAAAATAACAAATATGTTGCTTTTTTTTAAATACGAAATTTAAGGAATTTTAACATCTGCGTCTATAAGCTCTCTTAGAATTTCATGTAGATAGATTAAAAAACCTACATTAAATCTATCTAAAAGAAACAGTTTTGGACGAATTCTTTAAAACTGAATCCGAAATTCGATTGATAAATTAATTCAACATTCAAATTCATAGAATGGAAAGTTATTTTTAATATGTTTAGGACTTGAAATACTGTTATATAAATTTTTCAGATTTTAATGCTTTTATTTTAAGAGGATAGTAAAAGATTTAATCCTTTAGCCAGAGAATATTTATTAAGTAATAAAGTTTCAGTGTTTCGGGACTGTAATAAATATATTTAATATTAATAGTGTTTTCCTCAATCTGCATAAATGTGTTTATACAGGCAAAGAAAAAAAACTTTTAATGAAGCTTTCAAAGATAACTTGGCAAATTTCCAAACCATAAGATAAATTAATAAAGTTTCATATCACAAGCAGCAGTATTTTACCGTACTGTAACAAATGGTAAAGTATAAAAGAGTTAAATCTTGAAAACTACTAAAGTATCTATTAGTTTCTCTTGGTTAAATTTAAAAATCAACTACTTATAAGATAAAATACTATCCCAAATATACAATTACAATTTCTTTACTTTAAATTACAATTTCTTATCTTTTAAATTTAATTATAATAAAAGGAATAAAATGAAACTGATTAAACTGACTATTCAAACTCCAGAACAACCTGATCGGTGTAATCGATTAAATTATTAAAACTGATTGTCAAAAATGTTTATATATAAAGGATGCCCCACAATTAAAGCGAGATTTGAATTTTCAATATTAGTGCAGTAAAGTTTTGGCACCTCTATTAAAAAAATCCGTTTTATAGCTGATTGTTTAGGGTTAGTAAAAATGAAGCGCTACACATTAGAATAATGTGTTAACGCATGATTTCAATTCAATAAAAACACAGTATTTTTTTTAAACTGCTATATTTTTAGTGAATACTAAAGTGACCAGCATAGTAATATGTATAGAATAACACATAAGACAAATGCCCACCACGGCTTTGCTGGCGTATACGCATTCTTTTATCGAAATTTTCAAAATCCATTTTACATAAATGTGGCTGAATTTCATTGATTCAGTATCGAATTTCCTTTTTCAATGAACGCATATTTGTGAGTTTGCTGGAATAGGCCTTTGACTTCCAATGACTCCATAGAAAAGAAATCCAATGGATCAAATTTTAGTTAACTGTGGCAGCCATACTTTCATTATTTTTGGAATATTTTTCAACAATGAAACCACGTTGTTCAATCGTATAACGCTTCATATTTACTAACTCTAAACTACCAACTGTCAAATGTTTTTCATAGGATTTTCAATTCTTTTCTGCGCGAATAGTGGCACATTCAAATAATGTGTTAATTTTGGGACACCCTTTATTTATTTCAAAATCTATTATAGTGAAAAACAGCTCCATTTTGTCAGTCATCATAGCATTTATGTCAAATATGTGAGACAAAATGATAAAACGAATGAAACCTTTAATAAAATAAAGGCATTAACAAATAAATATTTTTTTTGTCAAAAAACCAAGAGTTATTTATTTCTTACTTTTGCATGAAATATTTTATATTTACCTATTTCAGTAAAGCTGTATATTCTTAAGCTAAAAAGAAACCATCTGTAAATATTCATAGCCCTGAACATTACATCTTTCATCTAATTAAACACACAATTATAATTTCAGTTAAATTCATCTGCAACTTCATTTCGTAGCTATTTTCTGACACAGATACAATTTCATTTGAATTAACTACGTTGGAAATTGTGATCATTTATTGTTCACTTCCTACACCGTTAAAATTCAATCGAATATGTTGGAAGAATTTGTAGTGAAACAACCTATGCATATATTAAACATAGCTTACTTTAGTGAAACCAGCTTGCTGCTGTTAGGTATGGCGTAAAACTCAAATGAAGCACTGAAGCATACTTTCTGAAATTAAATACCCAAGAGTTTATGGATAACTTTCATGATAAAATATTATCAAAGTTTTTTTTTCTTTATGGAATTTCTCAGTTCTTTAAAAAAATAATAAATGTAGAGGTATTAACCGCATTAAATGTCAACAATAAAAGGAGCACTAGTTGTGACACATGGATTTGGGATTTTAGGATTCTCGCTTCCGTCACCCATGAATAATACAACACATCTCTTTCCACCTTCTTTATACATAATTAATGCATTCGCACTTTATAACCACATTTTTTGATTTTATTATAATTCTTTTAGCTAAATTGATAGTTGGACATTATTTAGAATAGTTGTTCTATTCTTTTTACATTTCAAATTTCTAATAAAATTTAGCTGTAGCGGAAAAGTGTTAAATACTAATTAAAACTTGCGGATATATTAGTTGAAAAATTTAAAAACCCACACAAAAAAAATAAGTTTACGATAACAAGAATGAAACCGCAGCAATAGAGTTAATTTATGAAAAAGAAGCGTTTAAATAATTTGATAAGAAAATCATTTTTTCAATAATTTTATTGCTTTTAACAATGACATTTTTTGATGTGTCTTAATTATATAGGAAGGGAAAGTTCTATTTTATTTTTACATCAACTTCTTTAGCTTGCAACTAAAAATTAAAAATCAGAGTGCAAGTAAAAAAAAAATATTATAATTTCTGGAAAATTCTCGTATTAAAGAAATGGATATGCCGAAATTTCATCACACAAATTCTACTTGCAGTAATTTTTGAATTATTTAAGTCTGTCTTCGATCACATGTCCAAAGAGGTTGGTAACAGAAGCTTCACAAATATACGTATTATATTGTTACGAAATTTCCCGGGTTCGTTTGGATAGTCGAAGTGATATGGTGTGGAGAACGCTGAATCAGCAGGCGGCAGTAGAAAAAGAAACAACGACGTTTATTTACACGAAGACACACAGGACAGCACAAAAATGACAACTATATACAGCATAGAAGAAGATTATATTCAGCCGAGACGTGCAGCACACAACAGGACTCTACTGCAGACAGTAGCGCACAGCTTAGTTCAGCACTAGCTTGACTCCGTCGCTGCTCTGCTAATCCCTGGAAGACCAGTTCTTCACCGTCGATTCCGACTACTCCGCTCCGTCGATTCCGACTACTACTACTACTACTCTGACTTCAGCTGCAGACCCTTTTATAGGTCTCAGGAGGTGGAGCTAGAAGCCTCTCAACCAATCATGAACGTTCGAGGCGTATTTCGGTTCGTACTGGACGGATCGGGAAAATTCTCGATGTTTCGGTTATAATCTATTTTGGCCCCAAAGTCGCCAAATTCGTCGCCGCCAAATTATTGACAAGTTTGTCGCCAAGCTCTGGGATCTCCGACGCGATACCCGGACTCCGTCCAATACCGATGACTTTAAAAAAGTCTTTTGATGATGGAACAAACTATGCTGGGAAGCCGAATTGCAGGTTTCTAATAATATTCTAATTACTATTAAATTTATTGCTCAGTTGGTTTCCATTTTTTAGTGCACAGCAATTTTGTTGCATAATCATATTTTTCCGATTTTTGAAGAATTTATGTGAATTAATATAGTTAAAAGTATGTGTAATGTGTTTAAGTGAAAATACAGGTTTTATTTTAGATTAAACATAAGTAAAAATACTTTCCTATTTCCTTTGCTGACAATTTTTTGGCTTTGCTGGCTTTGATCGCAAATTTTTGAAATCCAACTTTCATATCAGTCGGGAAAAATTAACAATAATATAATTTTTTTTTATTTTTTTAAACTTTTATATAAAATTAAAATAAATATTGATAATACGAAAACTTTTATTGATTTATTTGCGACAATGACACCCGGCATTAGAAAATGTTATGCAGTAAATGAAATAAAATGAAAATCATCTATATCTTAATCATTCACTTAATATGAGAAATTATATTTTATTTTTTATAATAAATATGCACATATTTTTCCAGTTAAATAATTGTACAGACATTTTTACTTTATTTCCTTATAATCAAAATTTTGAAACATAATAGAAGGCGTCTAAATTTGAAACTTTGTGTAGGAAGGTCTAAAAAATGACTTTTGAGAATTTGAAAGCATTGAAAATTAAAATAGTAGCAAAATAATATTATTAAGATATAAGCTGGTTAGAAAATACAAAAGTGAAAATTGATTTTTGGTTGCTAGTTGAAACTTTACCGACATAAGCTAAATTTCGAATAAAGGATTATGAAAAAGTTTTTAGAAAGCAGCTATTAAATATTTTTTTAAAATTTTTCTTTAGTTTTTGTTTCGATATTCTTAAAATTTCAAGGAGAAAAAAAAAGTAAGATTTTTTTGTATCTTGCTTCACACTAAAGCATTGTCACCAATTTTATTTTTCTAATCTATTTATAATTTATAATGTTTCATTAATTTCCCTTGAAATTTTTATTACGATGAAGCCCAATAAAAGCAATTAATATATTTAGAGTATAAACCAATACCAATAAGATCAGAATAAACAAATTTTATATATAAGAATTACCATAAATTTTATTCTAATGATTCTCTTCATTCGTTTTCATCTTAAGTCACCTTCGAACAATCCTAAATTTAAAAATTATACATTTTAATATGACATTTTTCCCTGTTACGTTAACATGAACCGGCATGTTAATGTTTTGTCGCCATACCTTTAAAAGAAGTAGATTGCAAAAGTAAATTTAACAGAAGTAAATTTTATGATTGTATGTCCTGCTAACAAAGAAATATTAGCAAAAAAAAAAAAAAAAATGTCCGCTTTATAAAATATTGAGACGTAACTCACTGGCCCAGCAAACAAATTCTAATCTATCTCGAATGCAGCTATATCAAAGTGCGTCTTTCATATCCAGCCGAAACGTTAATAATGTGTCCCAGCTGCAGTTTTTCCACGGTAACAAAGGTCCAATTCTATTGTGATGAAAGAGTTGGCTGTAGAAAGAGATTCTTGTCCCGGTCAGATGATGTGTAAAGAAATTGGTTCTTTCCATATTTTAGCCGAATGTTAATTACTATTTTAAGATTGTTTCTTTTTTCTTTAGTAAAATATCTAGTCTGTATTTTCATGAGCTTGATTTGGTTCTTGCGAAAGTTAGTATTATTAATAATATTTTTAAATATTACTTCTTCCTAATGCTGTATAAATGCATGAAACTAATTGTTATAATTTCAATGTGTTATTACTTATCATATAGAATAAACATAATTAAAAAATGTGGAAGAATCCATATTAATGTAAACTGCTTTAATAGGCATATTTGTTTTATTTAACTTCTAGAACAAACATTATTCTTTCAAAAACTCAAAATAAAAAATAAACATTTTAATTGCATCTTATTGTTTATGATGTAATTTTAGAAGGAGAATGGAATAAGTTTACACAAATGCAACACAAGCTTTCAAATGCATTTCTGCTTAATTAAACTCGAGAGGAATGGAAATTCTCATAAATGTCTACTTTATTCAATTAAAGACTTTAATTCATATGAATAATGTATCAAAATGGGCAAATAAATATTTAGTTAATTCTTAATATTAAAATAAGATTATCATTTAATGTCATATTGCATACTTTTTCTAACTGATTATCAGATTGATGTAACTGATGTTTGAATCAAATTGATCTGGAGGACAATGGCTACGAAAGACGTGAAATAAGGATAAAAAAATGTAAAATTTTATAAAATGAAATATTTAACTCCTTTAAAACCCAGGACGCAACAGAGAAATTTAATCTTGCTACAATCTTAATTATCTTTCAAGTTCGTTCAAATAATTTGTTTATAAGAAGACTTCGTTTAATTTCACTATATAGATCATAAAATGTTGCCATTAAGTAAATCCTATTCTGCCACCAAAAAGTTAAGACAGAGACTTCACTAAAACAAAAAATATTATCCATTCATGGATAATCGGAAAAGTGGATTTTGAAACCTAAATTCAAATTTCGGATCCTTTTTATTTAGTGATAAAGAGATGAGCTGTCTCCACTAATCCAAGACATTTGGGCGCGTTCAAATCTTCAAAAAAATTTGGAAATTAAAATAATGAAACTACGAGGCATTTAGTTTAAATTGGGGATAAATTTTGATCACTTTTTCAATCCAAAGCAGCTTTTAAAATCCGGAACTGTTGAAGTTGGTTTGATATTTTATTACCTTGCTGACATTCTATCGTAATAAATCTAAAAACATATCAAGCAAAATATTTTGCTTTTGTTTGGGGAAAATCATTTGTATTAATCATTCCCAAAGGCAGTTTTTTAGTTCCGATCGCAATCGCAATCCGGGAAAATTGCAATCTATCCCAACATTTGGGCAAATGGCAATTAAACTGTTTGGCTCGTAGGTACACCACAGACTTCATAGTTCGAAGGTTTTCCAATTAAAAATAAATAAATCTCATAACAACAATTTCATAACCAAGTAACGCCTTCCAAGAGACATATTATTGTATAATTGACAGAAAGTAACAATTTGAATTTCTTACAATCATTATTTTAATTCATGCGAAGTTCATTTTATTTATTTTGAAACCATTTACACTTTCTGCTGTTACCAATTCTTGGAAATCTACAACAGTTCTTGTAATGGACGAATTTTGCTGAAGATAAGTATCCTGATACTCAAATTTTGTAATAATAGATTATGAAACAACATAAGTATATTTTGATTTTTAAGATGATTTAAAAATAGCACTATTTATATATCCTTTACCTGTCTTTCCTTAATAAAATTTGGAGTATTAATTTTACCTTCTCGTATATGTAGTATAGATAAAGTATAGTAATCCACAAAAATTGGAACTCGACATTTTAACGAATCTCCACGAAAAACATATTTTCGGAAAATGTCCGCCTGTCTGTGACAAATATAATTCAAAAGGACGTTTGAGCTAAACGGTTGAAATTTTGTATGCGGTCCTTACATCAAATTTGCAATTTCCCATCAAATTTTCAGATCTGTTCATAGAAAGTCCATTTGTCCGACTGCACGAATGTCAAGTTAGCACGATAACCACAAAACAAAGAGAGCTACATGGATAAGATAGGTACACAGATTTGAAATGTCTTGTGTAGGACACCTGCCAAATTTTGAGCCAAATACGAAAAAACGGGTTTGTTTTTCCGTAGTACTGTAGTTCCAATAACTTATAAAAGTGATAATTTAAATATTTCAAATTTGATATACGATTTTGTGACTACAAGTGCAGTTTTGTTTGAAATGTTGATTTCAGTCGGTTGTAAAAAGCGCGTTTAAAACACAACTTCCCTTTTCAAATATTATTAACGGGGATTAACCTCCAAAAGACTCATCAAGGATAACACGATAAATTCAGTAAAAATTCTAAATTCATGCCAAGACTTAATACTTCGTAAAAGTTGTAGCCAGTGAAAATAAGGCATTTTCTTGGATATCAGCTTTATTACAGAATATGCGAGGAAGTTCAGGTAAGACCACACCACCTGGTTTCTAGAAAGTATTGCATCGTTGCTGCATTGGAATGGTTTATAATAAAAGAGGCTCATGTTATTGGACAAATCCAAGCACACGAATGAATAATTTTCTTACTAACCAAACACAAATTTTAATCACTTAAACCAAGTGGTGATTTTTTCTAAATATAATTATATTGTCTCATCAGTAAAATAATAATTTAATATTTAAATTGATCTCACCTGGGGATTCCAGTTAGAGGCACTGTCTTGCACATTTCCTTCACAATATTGCATTGAACGTTACCTCTGAATTGAAATATTTGAAGCTATAGAAAGATACTGTCGTTCAAGGCATGCATGCTATGAAAAGTATGATCTAATAAAGTATTCGAGATTACATGCTCATGTTTCCGTATATTCAGCATAATAAAGATTGACATCATCACAAACAAATTTTTAAAAATAATTGTAGATATTACGTGTTATTAACAATAAATTCTTTAAGTTTTATTCAATTTTTCATTAAAATGGAAAATGTTTTATCATAATTTTTTTTATTTCAGATAAATTCAGAAAAAATAATTTTTAAATTGTATTAATGCATTAATGTAAGATGTTTGTGTATAACGGAAGTATCAATTAATACATCCATTTACATATTGCTACATTTAAAATAGTTTTAGAAAAAAAAAATCGTATATGGTTTCGGAATATTTTTCGTGCATTATTCTTCTTTATTCCTCTTTTTATGAATTCTTAATTAAATGAAAGAAGCTCTCTCAGCCTTGCGGTCTTATCTACCTGAATCCGCACTTTTATACCATCGGTACTTTTATCTAATGATGCAAAAAGCTATCCTTTCAGTCAGACCATAAATTTCGCGTTTACAAAGACCAAAAATACCTCAACACGGTCCTAGACTGAAAGAAGGGATATATTTCTTCCAAGTGATTGTTGTTCCCATGGAAACGGAATGACAGGAAGGGCCCATAAACTTTGGAATTCCGCAGTTACCGGGCAACAATTGAGCGCATGCGCTACCTTTCCTTAGGCTACCAATTGTTTATTGATTAACAATTATCGGATAGTGTTAGTTATGTCCGTCTGGGCGATATTCAGGATATAACATGTTTTCAGGAAATCAAATAAAGTGTTGTCCGGTAAAAGGCGCTTCAGAAAGGAGCAGCGGGCAAGGAAACGTAAAAGATATAAATATGGATTTTTTGCCCTGTGTGAGAAAAGTTTGTGAGAAAGTTCTCTTGTAACTGGTTTTGATATTAAAGTAGAAAAGAGCCATTTTTGAATAGTTTCTATTTTCGTATTAAAGCATTTTACTGCATAACATAGAAAATATAATATAACTTGGAAATAAAAGTATTTATTCAATTGTGTCTATCAGCGATCAAGTGTTTATATCTTAATGTAAAAAAAGTTTTAAGCTATAAAGTTATATTGTATAATATTTTGCTGCACATTTGAATATCAATAAATGAAAAATAAATTCATATTTATTTAACAATTTCAATAAAATATGCAAGTAAATAATATTGAAGAAAAAAGTTAAGTGTTCAAAATAACATCTGTATCTTATAAATAGATTAGGTTATTATTTTTTAGGAAAGTAATTCAGTATTTCATGTCAAATTCTGAAAGAGGATATAACATTTTAGGATTTGCAATTGTGCATCCCAGATGTGTAAAATACAGTTCTGAAAAAACAAAAAGCCATTTACAGACATAAATTGAATTAATTTCTACTGAATCACCACTTAACAAATTGCAATATATATATTTTTTTAATATTTACAAAGTTTATTTCATCACTTTAAGATGTAAGAGTTTCTATAACCCTTGTATTTTTAAACAATGTTCTTTTCAAGTTCCATGCTCTTTATAGGAATTTCGCTTTCAACAAATAAGCTTATATGAAAATAAGGTTCCATATAATCTATGACGTCTTCCTCTGCTACTGCGAAAGAAAATACTTCTATATATTAAGATAATTTCAAAAAGCCAAATCACAAAACTACTGCCGATAAGGATAACGACATTTAATATATTTCATTTTCTGCTTTGGGTAGATAATCTCTTTTAACTCAAAACGTCCCGTCCTGTCTTGTCAATATCATTCTTGAAGATCTTCTTGATATAACGAGAGTTTTCTTAATTATGTAGCAGCTTCACATTTTGTGCTTGAGGGGATCAAATTGAGGGCTTTGTAGATTTAATCAGAATATACATAACTCATTTTTTTCGACTTTGTCTAGACACTCTGAGTAACAGAAGAAGACGGAATGGAAGCTAGACTCTTAATTAACATGAGTGACATACCAGCCGAATTCCTTTCCACAACCCAAAACTTCCCATTAGAGCGGAGGCAACTCGATCTTCTACAATTTTTGCTCCTACCAGGGTTATCAATGATTTACAAGGAGAATGATTTATTTTAATTTCATATTTGGATAATGGTAAAGAACATTTTAAAAGTAGCTTCAAAAAAACTTACAAGATAGCTCTTGAATAATTGTTATCAACTCAAAATCTCGAAGCTGGTTCTCACTCATATGATTACTCATTGAGCGAATAATAGAATTTTGCGGAAATAGCAGCATCATAAATTTATTTTTAATTTATAGAATTTAGGAGTCGACTTACCCTTAACAACTAGATTTTCATGGCTTTCCCATCTTTTTAATTTTCCTAAATCTTTATACGCAATGTAATTTTGAAATAACAAAATTATTATTTAGAAACCGGATAAATGTTGAACAGTAAGAACTCTAACTTATACGTATATAAAAATAAATTAATCCAAATCAAACATAATACATTTCCATAAACGGACATAGATTTATCTTTTTAAACAGAATTGATCATTTATTGCTTATCATTCACGAAGAAAATTAAAATAAATAAATAAAAAATATAATAAATAATAACATACAAAATATATAAATAAATAATAGCATACAATATATAGATTTTAAGTAACATCAAAAATTCAATCTTAACCTGACAGATAGAAACTATTAATAAATAAAGCGTTTTTTCGCGATAATAAGATATCATTATGGTGCATGACATTTGTTGATATAGTTGCTAATGATGTGACAGTCAGTATCAAAAGAGACACTAAAACTTTCTTTCTAGGAAAGAGATAGCTGATGCTTATCTCCATCATCCTATGGCAATGAGTTGTTTTTTCCACATATTACTGCAATTATTCTGCTAGATACAAATGGATAACGAACAATAATCTTGGAATAAAAAAAGCTGAAACTAAATACAGTATATTTATTGTTATGTGTCAGCTTGATGGTGCTTTAATAAATTAGCGGCGGTGGCGTCAGCAAATATATATGATTTATTTTTGCTATGCTTACATCGATTTGTATTTAAGTTACTTATATAAACATCCCTCTTAAGAAACAATTCTATTTTTGGTCGGATCTCGTAATTTTGAACCTTGGTAAATAAAGAAGAAAGAATCTTTTGGGTTGTTCGGAAAGTAATTTAGTTTTTTTTGGGGGGGGGGATGAAAGACAGTTTTCGTATAATAAACAAATACTTTATTAAATTATATATTGGCCGTTCTGGTCCAACACCTTTTGTCATCTTTCTGGTAGTAGCATAATTCCACGCTCATAAAATTTTTGGCCTTTGCTGCCAAAAAACTGATCGAGGTGGTTTTTGACCACCTCATTTGAGGTAAAGGTTTTACCGTCTAAAAAGTTTAGCAAACCAGTTGTGGCACTGGCACCAGTTGTCCATTTCTTTCTGGCTTGAACAGCATTTTTACCCTTTCCGTAGTAAAACAGTAAGATATGTCGAAGAAAATGCTGCTTATCGCTCTCTTTATTTAAAAGGGCACCAACCAAA